>VZRN01001715.1:566972-631605 GCA_013397935.1 Dasyornis broadbenti
TTTTTTTTTTTTTTACTCAGAATACTTAATTTTAACTTAGGGCTCTAAAATCCTCTTGACTTCTCCAAACACTGAGTTACAAAAAAACCCCAAAACCACTTGCCCAGCTGGAGATGCCAAAATGGCGCTTCTTGACAATTTAGAGATTAATTTTTTTTAAAAACTGTTCATACTGCATATTTTCCAGTGACTGGAACCGTCTTTTTTTTTTTTTCTTTTCAGTCTAGGATAGCTCCTTTTTTACCAATAATTGCACTTCTGTTCCCCTACCATACTCGAAACCATCTGATAAAACTTGTGACTCATTCTTGCTTCTGAGTGTGGATCCCCCTTGGTTGGAGTGAGGGGGATGGAATGCCATGCTCAGAGTCTCTGATTAAATTTCCAGCTTGCAAAGCTGGAATGGAAATGATAGATGGTGACGGGTAAAGGTGTCACCGAGGCAGATGCTCAGACATTTATCCAAGCAGCTTTATGTGGAGGGGAAATTGAATTTTCAACCAGCAAAAAATTTCAGAAATTGAAAAAAAGTATTATTGAAAATTCTTTCGACTTCCATTTTGTCCTTTGGTTTTTTTCCCCCTCTGATTTTCCTGGAGGAAAACTCCACTTCTGCAAGGAAAAAGCCTCCTCGTCGAACTTGCTTTCCCTTTAAAACAGCGCTCTGGCTTGGGTATCTTGGCCAATCAGACCCAAATAATTCTGTCAGGTTAAAAATTGACATAAAATTTGCCTCCCAAGCTTGTATTTTCAAGAACGTGTTCATTTGATGTAACACAACAACACTGAGAAGTTCACTTCCTCCAAATACCACCAAAATCACCAAAAGAAAAAGAGTTTGAGTGGAATAACCTGAGGAATGAGGAAGTTCAGGGTCTGAAATGCTGAGTGCACTCTGAGCCTCCAGCACAGAGGGAGCTGCTCGGTTTGTCCTCTCTGGATGCAGGATGAATCCATGAGCTGGGATTTGGGAGCAATAAATGAGGGCGATAACCTGGCTCTGCTCCTGCAGCAGCTGAGGGTCCCCATCTGTGTCCAGGGAACGGCTGGGGCTGTGCCAGGGCAGGGGCAGGCTGGGCAGCAGGGAAAAGTTCTTCACTCCCTGCCAGAAACAAGGGACAGTGACATGGAATTGGGGTGCCAGCTTGGCCGTGGTGATCTCAGGGTCCTTCACCACCCCAGTGCTGCCTGTGAGTGTCTGTGAGGGTGCCCTGGCCAAAGGATCTGCTCAGGACCCCTCCTTCGGGCCCTTCAGAGGAGAAGTCAGGAACCCAGCACCCAAAATGCACATGAAGGCTCTGCATGGGTTTAAAAGACCCTGCCCAGGTTAGCAGGGGGTCCTTCAGCCTGCTCCAGCTGCAGGATTGGCTTCTCCTGGAGAAGGGAGCCAATGTCCCAATGCAGGGAGCAGCCTATGCACCCCCCCGCCCTGCTCCCTGCAGGGAGTCCTGCTGGAGTCAGGATTTCAGAAAATGGAGCTCCCACATGATCACCTTTCCTGAAGCCTCTCCTCCTCTGAGGACACACTACAATGATGTTCCCGTTTGCCACCGTGACCCTCTCCAGGCCGTTTCCTCCTCTCAGAGGGGGACTCGGCTCAGAGCACGTCCAGCCCCTCCTGGTCCCTCATCCACTCAGGTGCATTTCAGACTGGGAGAGGAGCAGATAAAAACAATCCCTCTGCCACAGCTCTGCGGGATCCCCTGGCTCCCGAGCAGAGCTGGGTCACGCCTGCAGTGTCATCTTCTCACCCCAGTGACCCTGCTGGCCTCCCGCCCCCTCCCAGACCAGCTTCCCTCACACACAGCGCTGCTTCCCTCACGCCGATGTGGAGCATGCTGAATAATTGATGACCTGCTTTGCTGACTGAACCAGAAAACGGGATTTTTGGGTCAATCCAAAATGAAAAAAATGAAATGCTTTGCTTTTTTTTTTACTTTTCCTTCCCCCACAACCCAAGAACGGAAAAAGAAATGCCCAGACAAGCACATTGAAGGGTGAATGAAACATTTTGTTTTGAAGTCTAGTTCAAGCTGTTTTCTGTGTCCTCTGGGGTCAAGACAGACAGAGAATGAGGGGGGTAAGAGAAGATGGGAACTGAGCAGGTTTTGTCCCTGAAAGCTGCGGTTCCATGCTCAGCTACCCACAGACAGGCCTGTGCCACGTGACCATCTCAGTGTGCGGTGTCCCAGAAAACAGGAGGCAAAGCTGAGCTCCCCCAGCAGCCCCCACGGTGGCTGAAGATCCCTGCAAAGCCTTGCGAGAGCGACCTCCCCTGCTGGCGAACACGGGCTGAAGAGCCAGGAGGTGAAAGGAGACATTAAAATAGGGAAAAAAATTAGAGAATGTAGAAGAACAGCAGCAAAACTGCAAGGGTGCCCCAGAGAGGGACAGGCAGCAGGAGAGCTGGGTCATCTCCTGAGGACACTGGGCTGAGGATAAATGTAATATAATATAATAAATACAATAAATATTTTACATAATATCTAGAGTATATAATATATAATATACATAATATAAAATAGAATAAGTATCATATATATTATAGAGAGAATAGACTAGAATATACTGTAATATAGATAATACACAATATCATATCATATCATAATCATGTGAGTTCCTGTTGAAAAGCTGAATATGAGAGACTTCTTTTGAAAGCCATTTTCCTGGGCAAAAAGCAAATATCCCTCATTTTTTGGTCAGGAAATTGAAAGTGGAAAGAAGAAAATATTTTAAAGAGGAAACTATCTCATCCCTGTTCACAATCCTGCCTTGTTTCTTATTTACCCCCCATTTTAGAGGAGCCAAAAGAGCAAGTCCTAGCATGATGTGCCTTCTACAGGATGCTGGGATCAGAGTCTCTCCATGACCAATCAATATCTAATATTTGGAATATTCAACATTTAACATTTAACCCTCTCACCTGAGCATTCGCTGCTCTGTCCAGTTCCTTCTGTGGTTCATGGATCAAAGGAAGTGCAAGGCAATCCTGGTAAGAAATGCAGGGTTTGGGTCACTCCAGACTCCCAGTGCCAGACAGATCACAGTACTCCCTCTTTCTTTCCTGGCTGTGCAAAGGCTCCCCAATATTCCCTCAAGGATTTTCTAAGTAATGGAAGCTCATTCCTTGCATCTGAGAAGAATGCTTGAGAAGGGTGTGCTTGTCTCACCTTGGAACAATTCAAACTGCCAGTGCAGACAGGATGTGAATATAGAATTACAGGTAGTAAAGGAAAATAATCATAAACTTGTACAACCAATACAAACGAAAGGAGAAAATATTTAGGAGGGACTTTGTTGCTCTCTGCTATGACCTGACATGAGGGTGCAGCAGCAGGGATTTGGGCTCTTCTCCCAGGTAACTGTCAGGAAAATGAATCCACAACCACCAGAGGCTGATGTCCAAAAAGGAGACAGAGGAGTCCTGGAACTTTAGTCATGAATAAAGGGAGAGGTCATGGCCATTTCCCATGGGCTCTCTCCAATTGCTGGAGGACGCAGCCTCTTTTTATCCCAATTTCCCGGCCGCAGTTCCCTCTCTCTTTCCCCATTGGCTGAGGCACTCGAGAGGTGCAGACTTCCCGGAACGCCCAGTGCAGAGCCCCTGCTCATGTACATCCCACCCTTTTTATTTTCTTTTTCCCTAAATCCAGGGATTTAGCACAGCCTTGGGTGAGTAACAGTCTGTGTCAATTCATGGAATTCCTGTGGAATTTACGGTTCCTCCCATTGCTTCTTTCACCCGTCAGTATCTGGCTTTATCTACCAGGAGGCCTCACAGTTTGTCTGTAAAGACATCTCCCTCTCGTTCCTTTCATAACAAGTGGGGAATGGCCTCAAGTTGCACCAGGAGAGGTTCAGGTTGGATATCAGGAAATTTTTCTTTGCTAAAAGAGTGGGTGAATATTGAAACAACTGCCTGGGGTGGAGTCACCATCCGTGGAAGTGCTCAAACCCCAGGCAGATGTGGTTGATGATGTTGTGCATGGCATGGTTCAGTGGGCATGGCGGTGTTGATCCAAGGCTAGATTCAATGATCTTGGAGTTTTTTTTCCAACCCTACTGATGGTGTGCTGCTGTGAGGAGGAGAATTTGCCAAGCAGAGTGCTCTGTTCTCTGCATTACCCTGCTCAGCCTCCCACAGAGTTGATGCTGCACAAATCCATCCCCAACGGCTTCCTTGATTTCAGAGCTGCCGCTTTGTGCTGCCCAAGAGCCCGCGGTTATTGAGCCCCGAGCCGTGCTCGAATGGCAGAAATATTGACAGCACTGAGGTAAACATCCAGCTTTATTGAGCGAGGGGTAGCACTTAGCCAGGTTTACAGAACCAGAAGGAATAGCAAATCATGTTTCATGAGCCGGGCTGTCAATACAGCCTGTTATCACTTCCTGCTGGAAATGCCAGGATTTCACGCCGAGAGAACGCGTTCCCGCTCCCGGGATAGCACATTCCCAGGTGGAGCCGTGCTGGCCCCATCTGAGCCCATTCTCCCTCACTGACTCATCACAATGCTTGCAGATGGTGCATTTTTATCAGCTTAGACAGGATGGAAGCTTCCCAGGAAATTATTCTATGAACAATTTCCATGCAAACCACCTAATGTGGGTAACGGGGAACAGAAAGACTCAGACAGAGAAAGGAAATGTCATTCACATCCCAGCAGCTGCAAGTGCACGCTGGGATCAAAGTGGCAATCAGGGGAACCTGAGCGACTTCCATTGTCCACCAACTCACATTCCATGGGATACCCGTGATTCCCATGTACGTTGTGTGTCCATTATTCAATTTTTTTTATTTACAAACTACCTTGGGAAGCTTATGTAAGCTCCACCTGACACACATGGGAGGCGTTTCTGGGTCATGCTCTGTTATCTCTCAGAGCTCCAGCCAAGTCCAAATAACTGGTGCAGCTCCAAGAGAACATTTTCCTCAGGCGCTTTATTTGATAATTATCCACCACGGGGTTCCTCAGCTGTTCCTGGCCCCGGTTTGGACAGGAAGCCAAGCTGGAGGGAGCCCTGCTGTAATCAGGTCTAGTGATTTCAGATAATGGAGGTCCTACATGATCACCTTTCCTGGAGAAAAAGATGTTCGTGATTGACATCATGACCCTTTCCGGGCAGTCCTGACTGAGACTTTTCCTCCACTCAGAGGGGGACTTGGCTTAGACCACATCCCAACACCTCCTGTATCCCACATCCCTCATTTCCTGCATACCAAAATATGAATCTTCTGGGGGGTTCTTGTTTCACTGACCTTTCCTTTCTGTGGAGGTGGAAGTGAACCCAAGGGTGAGGATCTTTTATTTTGCACATCAATGCCCCCCTGTCACCCAACATGAATAACCACATGAGATTCACAGTGGTGGAAACTCAGGGATTTCACTTCGACCACAGACTCTGGTGATGGACTGGTCACTATGGAAACCCTTCCAGCCTCCTTCCTTCACCTTCCGGTAGGGATTGTCACTGTCTGTTTGCCATGGGAGAGACATTCAAGATGGTCTGAGAGCTCTGGGGCTGCTGGAGAAAGAAAGGAGAGGACACTCACATTCCTGAGACAGCTCCACTGCCTCACTGACACTCCCAGAACACGTCCAGCCTCATTTCATGAGAAAAACTTCCCCTGGATTAATGCAAATTCAGGGAGGGTAGTGAATATTCAATTGTATCCAAAAAGGGAAGAGGGAGGCACAACGAAATTTCAGGCTGAATATTAAGCAACGATTTGTATTAATTAAAATTAGACTTCAAGAATCTGAGCCGAGATCACAGTCAGGAGTAGGATATGGAGCTGAATGCATATTCAGCACCTCCTATTCCTGGGATTTTAATCTCACTGAGCTGTGGAATATTCTGGCTCTCTGCTGGCCAGGGTAGTGTGAATTGGAAATAGATTATGAGTTTTGTAGAGTGTCATTATTGCTAAAACATATCCTGGCCGATAAAGTGCTTTGTTGCAGCACAATAAGCTCCAGAATCACTTGATTATTGGTTTGCAGAATGTTTTACATCTTGTTTAGTTCATTGCCTACATTCTTATTTTTCTGTTGAGGTGCCTTAGCCACTAATTTTGCAAATGGCTGGGCTTTTCACCAAATTAATTGGTCATAATTTAGGGATGTGGCCTGGCAAAATAAAGGCTCTCTGTTAATAGTAGGATTTACTCAAGAAAACATTGGATTGTATTGAAGCCTCTGCTCCAGTGCCAGGCTGAAAAACGACCCCAAACAGCAGAAATCATTAAGTCCTCACAACCATGAAGTCAAAGGGCTTGAGCACACCTGAGACTCACAGGCACCCTCAGCCTCGTGGCTGCTGGTGTACGTTGGCATTGCAATTCCCATCAACATGGATGTTTTATTTATTTTTTTTACATTTTTGCACCTTCCCCACATGAATTGTTATTATTCCTCCCCATACTTGTTATCAAGCCTGTTATGAAATCCAATTATGTAATGTCTGGGACAGACCTTGTAGTGAGGACAGGTTCACACCTCTTATGTCCAAATTTCTCCTTCAGCAAATATTAATAAATATGTAGAAAATAGGAATTCTGTGTCCCAGTAGGTCACGCCTTCCCTAACTCCATTGGTGTGTTTGCACACAGAATTTGCTTTGTCCTTTGGTCAGCCCATGGGTCTGAGCTCCATTTCAGTTGTTCAGCTCACAGAAAGCCATGCAATATTCCGAGTTTCCTTGATGTTGCTGTAATTTTGTTGGATGCTCACAGTTGCCCCGCAGCTACCATGACCTCTGGCTTTAACTTCCCTGTAAGGACCCGGCAGGATACGTCCTTGAACTGAGAGGATTTAAGCAAAACGCTTTTAGACAGCTCAGAGGGTACCTGTATCATAAACCTGAGCACTCCCAGCGCCCCTGGCCTGTGTAAAGCAGCACAGGTGAGACCCAGGCTGAGCACTGAAGCTGCTCTTGGGGTGGGCACTCCTTGAAGGATGCAGATGTCAGATCTCAGATTCCTCCCTGCACAACTTTAAACTTGGCGTGTTGGTCTGTGATCCCAGCCCGGGGCTGGCTGGCACCACTGGACAGTGGAGTGTGACTCAGAATAAAAGAATTAATCAGTCATATTTCGCACATTTTCCTTTTCCTTCCATGCCACCAGACCGGATCTCAGACATGGAATCAACGCTGATGCTGAATTTCCATCCACATCCATCACGAGAGTCAGGGTTAATTCCAGTGCAGTCACAGGGCACCTGAGGCACCATCAGAGCAGGGCCAATCCCCATTGCTCTGTGGCTTCTGTGCAAACATTCCTATAACTGCATCTATATAATGGTATTTCCTCTATGACTTCTGGGTGAAGTACCTGGCTCGAGATGTTTGACCTTGGCCAACTCTTGGCTTTGCAAATCTGTCTACCCCCAGTGTTTTGACAAGTTAGTTACACCAGTGCAATTAGCATTCCAGGGGTGATGCAGGGTCCCTCTCTCGCTGTGAAAGGTTCTGACTTCCTCCTCGGTGAATTAATCCTTTTATTGCCGGGTTTGAACTTGCTCATTCTGTGGAATGACCCCAAATCTCTTCAGGGGTTTTCATTAAACACACACAGCTCCTCCTTGAAAAAAAAAAAAAAAAACGCTCTTCTGGTGGTGAGCAATACTCAGATGTTGCAGCTTTGTTTAAGCAGTTTGTGGTCGCCTCAGGGAGCACAGTCCAGTGACAGAGAGCTCGTTCTGAGGAGCAGGAGCGGCCCAGCAGTCCCTGCAGTGAGGGACCCTGCGGTCACCGCTGCTCAAAGATGCACATCCATCCCCTGAACTTGTCTGCTGAGACTCCCACTCAAAAGGCACAAAAGGCAGAGCATCTTGAAAGCTTTTGTGAGCTGGTTAAGATCAAAGAAATCTGGTTGCATAAATCTGGAATACTAAACTGGAATGAAAGGAAGCTGGCATTGCAATGGAGGGAAATGTAAATTCAGAACGTGGAACAATTTTCCCCAACGGACCCGTCTTGAGCTCATTGGCCTCAGCCTCCAAAGGAGCTGGCAAGGATTGTTCTCACTTTGGACACAAAAGGGGGTCCAGTGCTGAGGCTGGGCTGGGTTCCTGATTTCTGGGAATCCCGGGGGGCTGGCAGAGAGCCCCTGCTGAGCCTGAACTGTGCAGAAACACACTGGATATCCTGTGGAGATGGAGACAGAGCCTTTGGGGCTGATTTATTGCTTGCCATGTTGACTGTTAACCCAGATCTCCAAAACTTTATTGGAGCAGATGAAAGAATTACAGATGGTCCCTGGCTGAAGGTGGGGCTGGGAGCCAGGCCAGGAGGGATCAGTGCTGGGGGAGTGAAAGGACCACACTCCTGTAACAGGTCAGAGCTGCAGCTTGGGCTGGGGACCTGCCCAGGCTGCCTGGGATGAGCCCTGCTCCCTCCTGGCAGCCCCACAGGAGCCTCTGCTCAGCCTGGAGAGCACAGGGCGGGTTTGCAGAAAGGGGTGTGAGAGTCAAGGGGGCAACAAGCTGAAGGTGAGCCCACACCGTGCGGTAAAGGAAGGCAAAGGCACCCTGGAGTGGATTGTGAGGGGGAATCTGCCCCTCTGCTCAGCAGGGGGATAAACATCCTGCATCCAGGGATGGAGTCCCAGTGGATAGACAGGGATACACTGGTGTGGGTTCAGAGCAGGGCAGGGAAGGTGACGGAGGGACGGGAGTGTCTGTGCTATGGGGAGAGGCTGCAAGATCGGGGAGTGTTCAGCCTGGAGGATGCCAGGGGCACCTCACCCATGGGTGCCATGGCCAGGGGGAGGCTGTGAAGACACAGCCCGACTCCTCCCTCTGTTATCCAGGGCCAGGACTAAAGGAAAAGGGCACAAGCTGAAATACAGGCAACAAGAACAAGAAAATAGGGTTTTTTCTGTCAGTGTGTTCAAATACTACAATGAGTTACCCTGACGGGCTGTGGAGTCCCCATCCTCGGAGCTGTGGAAAACCCAGCTGGTCCTGGGCAACCTGCTCCAGCTGATCCTGCTTTGAGAAGGGATGGGAGGTGCCTCCAGTGTCAGCAATTCCAGGATCCTGGGATGCTTCTAACATTGATATTTAGGTTGCTGTTTTGTGGGACTGACGAGAACATTAAATGTTCTTGTCTGATCTAAGCTTCGTGCTTCCAGTAGGATAAACCTGGAGCAATTCAAAACAGCTTCCCACGAAATCCTCAGTGCTGGGATTCCATGGAAAGGCCGTGAATTCACAAGCATGGCCTAACTGTGTTCTGCATCCACTTGTCACCACAGCAGATGACAGTAATGCCATTTCTATAAAACTTGACAACAAATAATTAACTCCAGAACTCTCTTTGATCGGTATTTCCAGGAGATAACAGAGAAGCCATGGAGCAGAGCAGATTGCAATGAAAAAAAGGATATAATTAATCCCTGACACAGCACCTTTGATTACTTGACAAACCACTTCATATCACTATTTTGAACACTCCTTGGAAGCAAAAACTGTCCCAAACAGAGCCAGGTCATTTACCTGTACATTAAAAAAAACAAAACCCTAAATCTTCGAAGAATCAGTGTTCTGCTTAAGAAATGAGGCTGTTTTATGCTAAGTATATCCATAAAGGGACCCAGAGAATTATCCTGAGTGTGTAAGTATGAGCTGAAACCATGGAGTGAGGATTTCTGTAATAAACCAGTCCCTCTGTCTAATCATTTCTAAAAAGGAAGTTTACTCCTTATTCCCTGCAGAACCAGGCTGTCTCTGCAATTCCTATGAGAGCCAGTCAGGCTCTCTCCCTCACTGAACTGATCCAGAAATATTCCTGTGGCAGGACAAACCCAAACGCTCCAGCACGGAGTGGCTGGTACCTGTGGGGCTCCTGTTGTATCTCGGAGGGGTGGCCACACTTCAGCAAGCAGCTGGAGAGAAAAAAAGTCTTAAAATACCTTAAAGGCTCCAGTCACGGATCCTGAGCAGCAGCTCCTGCTGGGATGGGGCAGCAGGACTGACCTCCATGTCCCCACAGAGGGTGAATGTCCTCACCACAAGTTCAATCTGCGCTCTCCGCTTCCCTTCAACTTCTGGCCAGAAATTCCACGGAGGTGCCAAGAGTGTTTCCCAGTTAGGAATGTGTTGACACTGGTACATTCCCACAAGCAGCACGAGTTTGAAGACATCCACGTTTTTTGAGGAAAAGCTGTTTCTGGGAAGGCTCACTTCCCTGCTGTGATCCCACACCAGCCTGGAGCCATCTGGGTGACATTCCCTCCCACGGGCTCCACACTCTGCCTCCAGCTCCAGGCCCTGGAGCCATCCCTGGCCGGGAGGAGCTTTGGGAGGTGCCACCACTTCCCTGCCAGGGAGCACAGAGACAAAGGGTGGATGGTGCCTATCCCTGAGGGATCAGGGCTTCATTTTTAATGTCTCCCATGGTCTCACCGCTGGTTTTCTGTGGATGAAGATTCATTGGAAGGGCAAAACGTGACTTTATTGATGAGTATGGATTTATTGATGAAAAACTTGACAGGCTGAGAGTTGGGGTTGTTCACCCTGGAGAAGGGAAGGTTGTGGGGAGACATCAGAGCAGCTTCCAGGCTCTGAAGGGGCTACAGGAAAGTGGGAGAGGAATGCTTCATTAGGGACTGGAGTGACAGGACAAGGAGAATGGGTTCAGACTGACAGAGAGTGGGTTTAGCTGGGATATACAGAAGAAATTCTTGGCTATGAGGGTGGGGAGGCCCTGGCACAGGGTGCCCAGAGAAGCTGTGGCTGCCCCTGGATCCCTGGCAGTGTCCAAGGCCAGGCTGGACATTGGGGCTTGGAGTACCCTGGGACAGTGGAAGGTGTTCAGAGGGACAGGCTGAAAGACTCAAACATGTTCCAGGTAATAGCACCTACAGAAATCACACTTGTGCTCTGAATAAACATTGCACAGAGAGGAGTGCAGTTAAATCCCTCCTCGGTGTGCAAATTAAATTCATCTCCATGCCTTGAGTGAAACAGATATTTCACATGTCCAAGCATGCTAAGGCTGAACCAAGTCTAATTTATTCAGCTGATCCAGAGATCCAACTTTGCTGAGGGGCAGCATGTTCCAGCCTCTTGTAGTGCAGAGCTCAGTGTTGGGCAGGTTTTCTGTCCTGTGGTCTGGGAAGACCTCAGTGTGCTTTCGTTGAAGTTTGGGTGCCCAACGTGAGAGTCTGAGCTCGCCCTGCTCAGGGAACGCTGCACGGAGCCAGAGGGATTGGCAGATGACCATTCACGCTCTGCCCACGTGGACACCAACACTCTCAGGGAATTTGATGCCATAATTTCTAAGACAGTGCTGGATTTTGAGGGTGCATTTCCTGCTGTTCAGATGTCATGTGATGCTTTTCAGATGGTTGGTTTCTGCCTGAGTCGTGTCCTTCCCCACTTCTTCAGGGGTGCAGAGGAACGTGACAGCAGGACTGGAGAAAGCACTTCCAGATGTCCCATCCAAACATGCAAGGTGACAATAATTTGGGAAAGAAAGAAGGAAGAAAACTCTTGCAGCTCCCAAGATCTGTGAGTCTCCCTCGGGGAGCATCAGGAGACACCAGACTGAAGGACAATCCCTTCCTGTGGAATCAGTGCAGCCAAGAGCCGATGAGCCCACAGCACTAAAGGGAAATCCTTTAGCCTGGAGCAGAGGAGGCTCAGGGGGAACCTTGTGGCTCTGCACAGCTCCTGACAGGAGGGGGCAGCCGGGGGGGTCGGGCTCTGCTGCCAGGGAACAGGGACAGGAGGAGAGGGAACGGCCTCAGGCTGGGCCAGGGGAGGCTCAGGGTGGACATCAGCAGGAATTTCTCCATGGAAAGGGTGCTCAGGCCTTGGCAGGGGCTGCCCAGGGAGCTTTGGAGTCCCCATCCCTGGAGGTGCCCAGGGAAGGCCTGGCCGTGGCACTCAGTGCTCTGGGCTGGGGACAAGGTGGGGATCAGGCACAGCTTGGACTCCATGGGCTGGGAGGGATTTTCCAACCTCAGTGATCCTGGGATTCTGGGATTCTGAATGATGTGGTCTAGCCCGAGGGAACTGAACAATTTAAACATGACCATGGAACTCCAGCTCCCGTTTGTGCAGCAGGAACCTTTATCCCACCTCAGTTTGCTGGCACAGCAGGGAGAGGCTCAAACCAGTCCTGGGAGCCGTGGGAAGAGGCCTCTCAGTGCTGGGCTGACTGGCCCTTGGCATCTATAAAAGATGTTTTTTCATTTCTCATTTTAACCAATGGATCAGTGTGTTCCTCCCTCCTAAACTCACACAGGCAGCACCACTGGCTTCTCCTTCTCAAGAAATTGTTTTTGATCGACGTTGATCAAAACTTTGACAGAATTGCCTCCTACAGTGTTGTTCATCGAGTTATTTTCTGCAGATATTAATGATAGACCTGATCTTATTTCTCTCACCAATTAGCAAAGTTAAATGCAGTAGTCAGTTATTTCCTCAACTCTTGCCTCTTTCTTTCCTCATTGGTTCTCACCTGAGCTGATACCAGGGAGTCCAGGATTCAGCCTTCCCTCTCCATGTTTAGGGGCTCATTTCCCCCTTCTCATCAGCAATAGGTTCTCCCTTCCTCAACTCCAGGTTGTTTAATGGGGATCTCTGAGCTGCACAAAGGGTCACTTCTTCCTTTTCCCACAGTTGTGACACACCAAAATCCCCCTCTTACCCTGTCAAAACTACATAATCCTCGTAATTTTTCTTTTTTTTTAATGAAGATATCAACGAAATACGTTTTGCAGTGGAAAATAGTTCATACTAAAATGTTCAACCAGTTTAGAGGGTCAGGTTGGACAGGGCTTGGAGCAGCCTGGGACAGTGGAAGGTGTCCCTGCCCATGGCAGGGGGTGGCACAGGATGGGCTTTAAGGTCCCTCCCAAGCCAAACCTTGTGTGGCTCTGTAGGTCTGTGATTTAGGGATACAGAGGAACTTGAGTGATGGAGAGTGGAGAGATTTATGGAGAGGGGATAAAATGGAAGGTGACGTTATTGGGACTGCAAAGCAACGGGGACAAGAAAATCATTAAAATTCTCTATTTCCCTGCCTAGTTTAATACACAGCTGTGTTTTTGCTCTCTCATCTTCCCGTTTCTAGCCCAGAGAAGAACCCAGGATCTGTCATTTCGCAGAGACTGGCAGGTCCTTTATCTCCCAAGATATTTTCCATCAACCAGGCTGCAGAACCGCAGGAATCTTGGGTCAGGATCAGCCTTGCTGAGTTCACAGGAATAAAGATCATTTTCTCTGTCTGTAACTCATTCCTCTGAAGGGACAGAGGTGTGGCAGGGCAGGAGAGCAGCCCCGTCCTTGGGGGGGACACGGAGCTGGGTTTGGATGTGACCCCCAGACTCAGGTGACATCACTGTGAGGGACAGACGTGCCTGGCGGGGCACGGGCACACCGTGACCTGAAGGTGTTTGTACGGGATCGGCAGACAGGAGTCAGCCCTGGAGCCACAGCCACCTCCAGGAGGGGACAACTGTGCCTTTGCAGGCCTTGGGGATGTGCTGGGGATCCTTGGGGACTGGAGCCAGCACGGCACTGAGTGAGCTGGGGTCGTTCATCAAACAGCAGGGACCTGAGCCAGATGTTCAGTCACATCAGCAGCTGTTTGCTTCGACCTTTCAAGGTCCAGCCGTTGTCTGGATGCAGATGAAATTGATGATGTGACCCAGAATGGCTCAGTTTCTGTGCCACGAATGTGGCTCTGTGGTGAGCTGGGGTCAGTTTTGTCTGAGGGCAGAAATGATGGGGAAGTAAAATGTTCGGTTCACAGGCAAGTTATGATGCTCAGGGTAAAAAATAGCATTTCCTGACTGGAATCCATCAATTTCTTGACTTGAAATGCCAGTGCACTCTGTGCTGGGCCAGTATCAACTGGAATAGAGTGGAGAAACAGCACAATTTTGCCAGGAGTGATCCCACATTAATTAGCACCTTCAAACCTTAACCTCCTTCCCACCAAGTGTTTTAAGAACCTTTGGAGTTTTCTCCACTGAGAGTGCAGGCCAAGCATGAGAATTAAGGAAGATTTTAGCTAAACCTGCTGAGGCTGGCATTCTTCTGTTGTGGGTTTTTTTTTTTTTTTTTTGGAGTGGCAAATGACCCAGGAGCAGCCGCAATGAGAGGTTAAACTTGGGGAGCTCAGCACTGACCCACAAAGGAGCAGGGGTTTGAGGACAGCCCTTGAGGTTATCTTGGAAGAATTATGTCAAGGATTTTGGTTCCCTCTCCACTGGGAAAAGCCACCTGGCCCATGAATGTCCCCCTTCATATCTCTTTTAAGAAAATCCTCTGATTTTTCCCCCCTTCTGCTACAGCCTCACAGTGTTCCACTGGACACTTGAGGGGACTCGCAGCAACTTTGTCCCGATCCCATAAAAAACCAGGACACGCAGCAATGACCAGCGCTCATTTCTGTGTGGATTTTGTTCTATCTGAAATGTTTCGGGATTATCTGAAGAGTCTGAGATTTCTTAACACAACAGAGCTTTATCCTACCAAGAAGACAATAATACGGCTGGTGCTGGAATCCTGCTGTTAATGTGGTTTACGGCCTGCAGGAGCTAAGAGCACGAAAAAGACAACAAAGTTATTCCCTTACATAAGCTTCAAAAGTTGTCCGAGCTAACTCTAACTTCATGGAAAACTTTGTGTTTGGAAAGTGTGACCACACCTCCCAGGAGGATTTCCAGTCCTTTTCAGACCAGGCAGATGAAAGCCAGGCTGGCTCTTAGCTCAGGCAGCAATGACAGACCAACAGCAAAGTGCCCGCAGGTATTTATTTGAACTGCTGAATTAAAATTCTTTGGCTGTACTCGTGACAACACTTTTCCTTAGTTTTCCAGGTGTTCTGGTTACCTGCCTTTTATCAGCTGAAGTTACAGGAAAGTAGTTTTAAGAATTTGTTTTTGAGTATTGGACAGGAAACTAAACAAGGAACAGTGTTTGAACAGACATCAAAATTCATTGCTGAACTTGAGGTACCCCAATGCTGACAAAAACTTGTTTCATTTGCAGTTTTGAAGTGGTGCATCAGATGTGTGCAAACAGCCCCACTGAGATAGCACAGCTCTGCTCTGAATTTAAACCAATCAGCCATGAAGGAAGAGAAGATTGTGAATATAAGAGTGGAATAATTTCTTGATTTGAGAAAATTTGCTTTTATTCCACAAAGAAATCAGGGATTCAGACAGCACTGGATATACTGAATATAGAGAGAGCACTCACGTATCAGGTGAGCTGAGCTGAGCTGACAGATCTAATAAAGAGTTTCTGTAATAGCTGAGCCCAGGCAGACGAAGAAAAACCAGCTCAGCTCAGGAAAGCAACACAGAATCCCAGAATGGTTTGGGGTGGGAAGGACCTGAAAGATCATCCAGTGCCACCCCTGCCATGGGCAGGGACACCTCCCACTGTCCCAGGCTGCTCCAAGCCCCAGTGTCCAACCTGGCCTTGGACACTGCCAGGGATCCAGGGGCAGCCACAGCTTCTCTGGGCACCCTGGGCCAGGGCCTCCCCACCCTCCCATCTAAAGAATTCCTTCCCAACATCCCATCTAAGCCTGGCCTCCTCCAGCCTAAGGCCATTTCCCCTTTGTCCTGTCACTCCAGGCCCTTGTGAAAAGCTCCCCTCTGGCCCCTTTAGGTGCTGGAATGGCAGGTATATAGCAAATAAATAAATAAATAAATAAATAAATGCAATAAATGCAATAAATGCAATAACTAGGTAAATCTAATGTGACCAATAGGGTCCAGAGTTCCTCCATCCCTGGAGGCTTTCAAGACAAGGCCAGAACTAACACAAAAACCAGCTGCTGCAGCCACAGCTGTGCAGGAATCAGGGATCAGGGCCCGACTGATCACCACGGAACTTTAGGAATTTGCCCAATGTGCCCAAGTTCCAGCCTAGTGTGAGTCAGGAGCCAAGGTGCCTCCCTCAGGGAGGAGATAAAATCGGGACATTTCTCTAATCAGGAGTGGCAGCTGGAGGAGGCTGCAGGGAGAACACCCCCTCCTGGTTCTCTGATAGCCAATATTTGGTGATGTGCATCCCTTCTGGGCCTCGTCCCAGCTGTGCAGCGTTCATTGATGCAATGTGCTGAGAGCAGAATTTTGCCCAGGTTTCCCTCTACCTCCTCACACTGGGGGCTGAGCGCACTCCCCTGCAATGTCCCAGCTGCTGGTGATAGCAGGCCGATCCTTCCATGAGATTTTTGAAGACTTCGTTGCTGGTTTTGTGCGAGGAGTCCAGAATCCCAGTGTCAGAAGCTTAATAAAAAACATTGTTGGTCTGGGGAATTCCGCAGATCTGGAGCAAAAATTACAGGAGAATTTACTCATCCACTAGGCTGTCTAAGAGTCAGGAGCTCATTCTTCTGCGCAGTCACTGAAGAGAAAGAGGCTCCTCTCTTCAGCGATTCAGATCTCAAACGGAGCCTAATTTCTGTGGCATCAGCACTTCTGGAGTGTGCTAAACCTTGAGCACAACTTTAGCATTGGAAGCAAAGCCATTACACCCCTTTTTCCATTATTATATACAACAAATGAGTTCCATGTAACGATAAAAGTCATGCTTATCAAATGTTATTAATCAGCTGCAGCAACTTCATGCTACACGTGGAATGAAGTTTTAGGCTTGGGGGGATGGTTGCCTGGCCGTGTTTGTTACCTGCTCACTGAAACTCCTCAGGGCTAACTTGGGAAAGTCTCCAGAATGCAAATTCTTCATGAAGGACCCTCAGTTTCCTCTGACTGTTTTTTATCAAGCCTTACATTTGTCAGGTGAAATGGGGAACTGCATGAAAAGCAGCTTCAGAGACTTGAGAGTTCCTGGCAATATCTGTTTATTCACAGAAGAGATTACTTGGGTTTATTGGGAGGCCATTTCCACAGCAGTAAGCGAAAGGAAGCTCGTGTTAGAGGGACTGCAAGGAAAAACTGAAGGTTCATTTCCATTTTTCTCCATAAATTATGCATTGAAAGGGGGAATTGTATTAAAACTGCTGCCTCTGCGCTGTCAGGTGGAGCTGAGCCCGAGCCAAGGATGGTTTCATTAGGAAGACAGGGCTAAGTGGCAGCGGCCCCTCTCGAGGATCTCAGCTGCTGAGCAGCAGCAGCTGCTGAATTGTTTGTTTAAACTCCAGCTCGGAGCTCTGCTCTTGCACTTCCTGAGCTTTCCAGGAACTGCAGTTCGGGAGAGGGAACTTCCTCGGCAGCAGAGCCGCTTCTGTGGGCACCTGCACACGAGGAGCTGCTGCTGCTGAGCTCTGCACGACTCAAATGGTGCCCTGGGCTGCCCTCCACGGGCTCAGCTCCTCACTCTGTCAGTGATTCCAGCTCTTTCTGTGCTGCATTGTCCCCACCTTTCCATCCTGCCCTGATTTTGCCATATTTTTTTAATTCTGGCCCGAATTGAAGTAGGTGATTATTCCCAATGAATTGTTTGTTGTGATTCCAACTTTCTTCACTCATTTTCTGCCCGTGTCTTTGATCTTTTGGTATTATTTCTCCCTCTTGCTCGTGTTTGGGTTGCCTCTCCATGCAGCTCCTCTGTGCATCGAACCCAGGGGTGATTGCAGAGGGAGGGGGACAGCGGACACGCGACAAAACAGGTTCTGTCCCCCCCACAGTTTGGAGCATTTCTGTCCCTCCCTGGCCTTCTCCTGATCCGTGATTCACAGCTCATGAATCTTCCCGTGCACTGTTGAGATGTCACCTGGAATGCCATCCCGGTGGCCCCAGGAAGGTCCCCAGAGCACCCCAGGCCATGGCCCACCCTCAGCCATGGCTCAAGACACCAGCACTCAGCACTGCCCTTCCTGGGCTGACGTGGACATTTAGGTCCTAAACCCCCTTTTTAGAACAGGGAACTTCACTGCTCAGTTGGAAGCTTTCTCTTCCAATTGCAGTCTGAAGATTCCAACAGCTGGAGTGAGGCGCCTCCAGCACTTCTGGGCACCAAGGGGAGCAGACCAGAGTCACCTTGGAAATATTCTTTTTAAGAAGCGCAGCGAACACCCCCAACAAATCCCTGTGACTTGGCTTCCCTGTGACTTCTTTCCCTTTTCTCCCTCCCTCTCGCCCTCTCACCCTTCTCCCTTTTGCTTTCCAGGAGATTATACCCGAGGTTGACAAAGTGCTAATCTTGCTGAGGATTACACACGAGGAATCTCTATTGATTTCCCTTTTTTCCTTTTACAGAAATAATAAAAGGCTGCATTGCAGGGGTTTGGGAGCTGCTGGGGATGAGAGCGCACTTTTCACTAACATTAACTTTAAGGGTTTTGCTTGCATAAAGCATTGATTTATTAGAGAACCTACAAATAATATACTTAGTAGGGAACATGTTGCATTTCTACAGCTGGGAGTCCTCATTAGTGTCCGTACAAGCTGAGACAGAATAATGCAGGCAGAGGATGTTGGTATTATTTTTATTATTATTATTTTTATACCGTGCTGTGCATTTATGCTGTGCTACACTAACAGTCCATGTAGTGAGTCAGACACTGTGCACTGGGTCTGTTCTCCTGGGCAAGGACTTGATTTCTAGCAATTGGTATCATTCTGTGGGAATTTCATTCTTTTCCCATGGAATTTTCATGAGACTTGGACTAGTTTGAAAGGAAAATCTGTCCCACCACCTCTCTTGGATGGGAGAGATTGTGTACGGAAGGAAGAGATTCTCCCACAAGCATTGGGTTCACATTCCCGGGTGAGAGGGATGAGCTCCTGATACACAAAATCTGAAAAAGTGACAGGGAACAGCCCTGGGAAGGCCCTGGCTTCAGCCAGTTTATTTATCTTGGTGCCCATCATTCCCTGTGTTGATGCTGCAGCTGGAGGATCCGGGTGGATCCCTCGGGGTGAGTCTCAAAACCTGAAGCCTTTGTTCCCAAGTGGCACATGGGGACAGCTCCTGGGAGGGACGAGTGTCTCTGGAGGCAGATGGCTGGGGCTGGGGCTGGGGCTGGGCTGGAGCTGCTGTTGTCCCCAGGAGCTGCCCCGGGCTGGGTGTGGGGCTGGGCTGGAGCAGTGCTGGTCACTGGGAAGGGTCAGTCCCTGCTGAGCAGCACGGACACGGCCAAGGGACCAGGCTGGGGGCACAAGGAGCTGTCCCAGCTGACCCCCACTGACCCCAGACCCCGTGGAATCACACAATCATTAAGGCTGGAAAAGACCTTTGGGATCATCCAGTCCAACCGCCAGCCCAGCCCCAGCACCGTGCTCACCACTGAACCCTGTCCCCAAGTGCCACATCCACTCGTGTTTTGAACATTCCCAGCGGTGGCGGCTCCACCACTGTCCTGAGCAGCCCCTTGGCAATGTGAGGTCACGTTCAGCAGCAAAACCAAGGAGGAGTTGGAGGAGAGGCTCTGCCCGGGGCTGGCTGGGCATCGGTTGGTGATGAGCAACTGTTTTCATTTGGGGTTTATTTCTCTCTCTTCATTATTTTCCTTTTCAATTTGTTACAATTTATTATTTGATTTGATTTCTTTTATTAAACTGACTTTATCGACAAGTTTTCTCACTTTTACCCTTCCAATTCTCCCCTGCATCCTGTTGGCTGCATGGGGCTGAGTTCCCAGCTGGGAAAAGAGAGAGCAGGGAAGTAGAAATGGGGGATTTGTTACCCAGCACAGCCCAGCTGGGCTGGCTGGGAGGGTGTCGTGGCAGTGGTGTCCAGTGGAACCAAAACTGCACTCAGGAGAAGGGAAAGGGCATTTCTGCAGTGACAAAAGCTATGGTGGCAGTGCCCCACGGGCTGTCCCCAGGCTCCTGGGCAGCCAGCGGGTTGCAGTCTCAGAGAGGAGCCTGGAGAGCCCCCTGAGCTTGGCTCTTTCAAAATTCGGGATAAGTGGAGAGGAAGGATGTTCCAGTGCCAGTGGGAGCGTACATCTGATAAAGCCCAGCAGTGAGACTGAGGCCAGGGAGCCATCTCACGGTGCTGCCCACAAGCAAAACAAATGTTCAGCTCCCAGGCAGGGGCACAGCCAGCTCCGAGGGTGCCTTCATCTCTTCGCTGCCTGTGGAAGAGGCCACAGCTTGCTGAGGAGAATGAGCTGATATTTCCTTTCATTGCCTTGGCAGAAGGTTTAGCAACAGGCAAATCCTGCTCTCAGTCCCCTCCCCTCGAGGCACAGGCAGGACTTGGTGCCTGCTGTCAGAGATTCGTCAAGAGTAAAGAGCAAAGATGAGGCTGTTCCCACTGACTCCTGCTAATCCTCCTCCTGACACAGCCCGGGGTTATTGTGTGCTGCTGCTTATTGATTTATTTAGATTCATCCAGAATAATCAGGAGCGTTCCTTTGTGTACTCCAAGGACGTGTGAAGGTCTGGAAAGCCAGGCAGATCCCCAGCCCTCTGCTCCCTCCTTGCCACGGAGGGAGCCTCTATCAACAGAACTTGGACAGGAAACAGTGAAATGGGATAACTCTTCCCCTCCTGCCCTTCCTTCTCAGAGCAAGCACAGGCACTGGGCTTTCAGAAAGGTTTGAGTGCAGCATTGAGGTCATTTACCTCCTGTGACACCCACGGTCACAGCAAGGGCTTGTTCTGGGAAGTGCCCTCCGCAGGACATTGGTTTTGAAAGGTTGATGGGTTTATAAAATCCTTCTGTAAAGGCACAACTGTCACCAAAACTGCAGGAGAAACAAAAACCCTCCAACAGCATTTTGAATGTTAGACAGTCAAGGCATTGCTTTGTCCTCTGCCCAGGATGTTGTTCTGGCCAGGATGTGCCACAGAAATCATCTCACCCACACACAGCCCGGCTGTGCACAGACAATCATTCCATCACACACGTGTTTTTACAGGACTTCCCCCCAAACTTTATCCAGTCCAAACCCACAGAGATGCCCTGTTTCAAAGTTCATTGGTCCAGAGCTGAGCAACCCCCAGGATTCAGTTTCCCACTGGATCCCAATCTCCTCACCTCCGATGTTCATCAGATTTTCATTCTTCAATTTTCTCATCAGTCCTTTCCAGCCCAGGTGTCTCCCCCTGTGCCAGGGCTGGTGTCTGGGGCAGATGTTTGTAGATGCCCACTGATGTTCCCTTGATGCTCTGTTGATGCCTTTTGTCTTTCTGGGTATCTCTGGGCTGCTCCCAGGCTCTTGGTGTGTTCAGCCCATCTCCTTACAGTGATGCTGCGTCTCTGAAAAAAGAAAAAAAAAGTAAAGAAAATTCCTTTCCCCGATGCAAAGCCAAGTCTAAACTAAGCCTAACTAGAGAGACAAAATTAAAAAATTAAAATTTATATTGTTTCCAACACAACCAGTGAAAAAAGTCATGCAAGTCTCGAGTCCAGCGCCCAGTGCGTCCTTCCTGGGTGTGAGTGGAGTTAAAATGAGCTCGGGTCCTTCAAGGACTGTCAGTGCAGGGCTGGAGCCTCACGTCCCCAGACCTGGCTCTGAACACACAGGGCTTTGGGGAGTGTCGAGCTGTGCCTGATGTCTCTGTCCCTGCTGTGCCAGCTGTTCCATCTGGATCTGCAGGCTTTACGACTCCATAACATTTTTATTCCCCCTCATTTCAATTAAAAGATTCCCAGTCACCTCTGTGGGAGAAAACACCTTGTCATTTGGAAGCTGAGAAGGTCCCGAATGCTTCGAGCTCCTGGGGTGCTCAAGATCCTTCGGCAGTCGTTTTCCCAGGAGTTTTGGCAGCTCTTCCTTCAGATGTTTCCCTAGAGCAGACTCCAAACTGTATCATTCAAATGAAATGGAACGCCTGGCTCATGTCTTTTGCTCCAATAATAGATTATTTCTCCAGGATAACCACAGAGAACCAAGGGTGAAAGCTCACACCACTAATCCCACTTCAGCTGTTATCACTCTCTTTAACGCCCCCATTAATTAGGTTTCCTTCCTATCAGCAGCTCCAGAGGCTGAGTCCAACCAGCTGAAAGTCACATTTGCCTCAGTGAATGAAGCAGGTTTGAAATTCAGCTTCAGTTTTCAAGGGGACTCTCCCAAGCATTGCAGCAGGGGAACAGTCAGCAGATTATGGGGAGAGATTTGCTGTTTACTGCTGGAATTGCTCACCACTTTCAAGACTAATCAGTAATTGTGAGAGCTATCAACGCAGTTATGAGGCTGTCACAACCTTAACTCCAGGAGAAATTGGCCCTCCAAAGAGCTTCTGAAGCAGTTAACTCGGAGTTTGGGGAATATGGAAGAAAATTGTTTCTATTGGGCTGTTATTAGGAGTACTTACCACTACAGCTAAATTTAGATACCTCTTTAAACTAAGCTCATTCCCCAAAATTTATAACTTACTTAAATAAACAGATCCCATTTACCTGAAACTCTCGAAATCAAACCAAATCGAGGTGCAATCAGCACACAAAATCTGTTTGCCATGCATATGCAGCAGAGAGATATAATTTGTCTCTTAATTTCCACACAGAGATCTGTGCTGAGTCCCAGAAACGCAGCACCCAAACACATTTAGATCTTTAGCAACTGTCGCCACTCCTTTATGGCCTCTCCACTGCAGGGACTCAAAGTCTGTGCTGACTTCATGTCACCTACCCAGAGGTCACAGAATTTCATTAAGAAATGAGATAAGAAATGAATGAGACAATTTCCCACGTATGTGAAGAAATGCTGGCCTCAACTCAAGGCTTAAACTGTCATTCCAGTGGATCCAAGGTCCGCTGGAATGGATCCAGGACTTCAGCCGCCTGCAGGAGGTGAAGCACCACATCCCAAGGCTTTCCTTGCTGTACTGTGGAGATGCCTCTCGTTTTCCTTGTATGGTGGGAGGAGCCCAGAAAACCACCTTGCGACACTTCGTTTTTAGATGGCAAAAGTCAGGGATGAAGCCCAGACTGTCCTCACAAGAGGCTGGGTCTAGGAGGACCCAAGAACAAGAGCAGACCCTGGCAGAGTCACTTTCTGATGTGGTGGATGGTGCCTCACCTTGGGCTCAACTCAAAGCCACGGTGTTCTTCCACGTTTCCTCAAACACAAAACCGCGGAAGGATACTTAAGGATAACACTTGCTTATTAAGGAATGAGTTGAAGTTCAGCTCTATTTTGAGATTTTAGTGTGTGCTACAGATCCAGAATCCCAGGATGGGTCAGGCCGGAGGGACCTCAGTGGGTCCCATCTGGTGCCACCTCCCTGCTCCAGCAGGGCCATCCCAGAGCTCAGGGCACAGGATTGTGTCCAGGCAGCTCTGGAATATCCCCAGGGAGGAGACTCCAGCCCTCTCTGGGCTCTGTTCAGGGCTGGGCACTGCCCAGGGAAGAAGTTGTGCCTCCTGGGCAGGGGGAGCTCCCTGGGCTCAGTCCCTGCCCGTTGCTCTGGTGCCATCGCTGGGCCCCCGCAGCAGAGCCCGGGCCCTGCTCGGAGCCTCCCTGCAGCCAGGGCCAGCCAGGCCTGAGGGCCCCTCTCAGCTGGGGCTCCTCTGGAGGCTGAGCAGCCCCAGCTCCCTCAGCCTTTCCTGGGCACGGAGCTGCTCCAGGCCCTTCCTCAGCTGCGCAGCCTCCGCTGGCCCCGCTCCAGGAGCTCCCTGTCCCTGCTGGGCTGAGGATCCAGAGCTGGGCACAGCCCTGCAGATGGGCCCCTAGGGCTGGGCACAGGGGCAGGGTCACTCCAGATGTGCATCCCAGGGCTGGGCACAGGGGCAGGGTCACTCCAGATGTGTCTCACAGTCCACCTTAGGGAAAGATGTTTGTTGGAGCAAATGATTTCCTATTCTGGCCTTTAGCTACAATACATCCATAAGGGCACCTGTCCTACAGCAGAGCATGGACAGACCCTGCTCACCCTGCTGGGATTTCTGGATGCCACAATTCACACCGAGGTTCCCTGAGTGCCACTGGAATCAGCAGGACTGTTCCACTTAGATTTGCCAACATCAACACAAACCTGGCACAGCGTAGCCAGAATTGAGTGAGTCAGGCTCCCGGCTGCATTTGTTTACCTGGGACCAAGTGTGTATCCTGACATTGCTCTGCATTTCTGGGGCACTTTGAAGATAAAAGCAGTCTGAGGGCAAACCTAAAAATCCCTGTCAGGGAAGGGGAAGAAGAAACACCTTAAACCCCCCTTTGGGTCCTATTTTGTCAGCCTTTCCATAGATAAATCAAACAGCGAACCCAGATGTCAGCACGTCTTGGTTGTGTTATCTTAGGATGGATTTCTATCAAATACACAAATAAATCCATTTTTTAAAGTCAACTCCCAGGATGACTGCATACTGCTATTGACATTTAAAGACTTTTCCATTCATTTAAAGTATGAGGGAAACCATTCTCCCATTTAATATCCCTTTAACAGACTGGTTTATTTATCTAACTATCTATTAACGAACATCAATACATCAGCATTTTTCCTCCAAGTCAAAGCTTGGAAGGGTGAGATTTTCCAGATAATTGATGGAGCATTTAAGAGCTGCTATGAAGAAGAGGACAAAGTGAATTCATGCTGGAACACAGCAAGGCTAGATGTGTTCTGGGTCCTTTCTGGGATAGAGGACTTGACCCTGGGTGATGTTTCTTTACCAAGCCCTTGTCTCCTGTCACCTGAGTGGAACCCATTGCACCCAAAATTTGAATTGTCCGTTGGAGACAAATCTTACCCTTCACCGGCTGCACAGGGCACCGGTGTTCCCACTCTGATGTCACAATCACAGAATCTCAGGATGGTTTGGGTTGGGAGGGACCTTAAAGCCCATCCAGTGCCACCCCTGCCATGGCAGGGACACCTTCCACTGTCCCAGGCTGCTCCAAGCCCCAGTGTCCAACCTTGGACACTGCCAGGGATCCAGGGGCAGCCTTGGGCCGTGCCCATTCCCTGGGGAGCCTGGGCAATGCCCAGCACCCTCTGGGGGAAGAACCTTTCCCTGATCTCCAGCCTGGCCCTGCCCTGGCACAGCTCCAGCCGTTCCTGAGTCCTGTCCCTGTCCCAGGGAGATGTTTCAAGCACATTCTAAGCTTGTTCTGTGGGAACACACTGAAGGAGGAATTGGTTTTGTGTGATCCTTACCTAAAACACATCATCCCTCTGGCAGCCAGCTGGCTGTCAAAGACAGGAACAGAGGGGCAGATCCTTGGATGTAGAGGAGAAGCAGGAAAAGGCAGGGGGGAGAAGGCAAAGCCCCTGGATAACACTGAAAACAGCTCATCCTGCTGCACGTGGAGATGACGGGCCCTGGGATCTGTCACAAACTTGCCAGACCCGGCAGCAGAGTCATCCAAAGAAATGGTTCTGATGGATCTAATCCCATTTCCAGGTGTTTAATTGTGTCCTAGGGTGGCAGCTGTGTCTGCCCTGGCAGTTGCAGGCAATGTCGGATGGTTCGGTCAATGTCTCCCTGGAGCTTGGGTTTGCCCTGAGCAGCCCCACGGCAGGGAGTGGGATGGGGTGAGCTCTGAGGGCCCTTCCAACCCACACCACTCCGTGATTCCATGAATGGTGGTGAAGATGTGCTCCCTGGAGCCCTGGGCCACACGTGTTTTCTGTACTGGATGAGTGTGGAGATCCAGGCCAGACCCCTGGTGATCCAGAGCTCCGTGATCCCTGTGGCTTTCCTGCCTCCCTGGCTGAGCTGGAACATTTAATCTGAGACAGTGAGATCTTCACTGAAGGCCTGAAGGGAAGATGTCCTTTGGGAAGCCACTCCATGTATCATTTCACGTATCTTTTACTTAGTATCTTGTGACTAATTTCATCCCTCTCCTGAAGAATATTCCCACAAATATTGATTTTCCATGAACCCCACATGGATTTAGATCAGCAGGGTGATGCATATGGTAACTCAGATTCGTTCCCAGGGAAGGCTGGGAATTACTGATGTGGTTAGACAGGAATAAAAACTTTCTCTTCCCAACCCAGGCTGCAGTTTCTCCCATAGCTGGAGATTTGTTGTGTGATTTGGAGTGCTGATCCAGGCAGGTTTGCTCAGGGTAAGGAACACCCCAAAGGAGGAACGAAGCTCAACCCTTTCTGTACTTCGTTGTTCTGACTGTTTTAGAATGGGGAAAATTGAAAAATAAGGGAGGTTATAAAGGGATTGATCTTAAAAACTCCTGGATGGCAGCTGCTGAAATCTGAGCTAGGCTTGGCGAGGCAGTGGGGAACACCTGGGATTGCCCAGGTTTCTTTTATTGTAGATCCTAAAGAATCTGTTCACCATTGATGGAAATTACTCTGTGAGACAAGGAATGTTTTTTGCCATCAAGAAGTTCCTCCTCTTTGAGAGTACTGACTTCATTCCTCTGGTGAAAACTGCCTGTACAAGAGTTTCTGCCAGAAATGACCAGGGCATAAATGATGTGTGTTCATCATCTCTAAATCAAAGCATGTGGTGTGACTCACCCCTGGCCAGCTTCCTTGTTCTTATTATAGGATCTCCTACAGAGGTCACATTTAACTACTAAAAATAAATCCACACCCAAACCCCCTTCGTTCCTCAGCAAACAGTTGGAGCAAATACAGGCTACTCCTGTATTAAAAGTACAGATCCAGGTCACTGAGCTGACCTACTTAGGGGATATTTTAGGGCTTCCCAAAAGATTTCACGTCCTCCAAATGTCAATCTTATTTCAGCTCCACACATCAGCATAAGTCATCTTCCTTCAGAGTGGACTCTTATTTAGATGTATGTTTTATCAAAGTTGAGCTGGCTCAGTATTTCTTGTGAAATTTGGAGAGAGTTGAGGTGAACTTGCCTCCTGCGTTTGGCAGCGGGAGCAGGGCGTGAGTAAAACCTTATTTTGGTCCCAAAGGATACAAGTGGTTCCCACCTTAGTACCTCTGACAGTGATGGGTAATTCCACCAGAACCAGAGAGCAGAGACCTTTACTGAAATGCTGCTGGTGCTGCTGTTTGGAGAGCAGGGTCTGAACTCAGGCAGGGAGAGAGCCCCACAAACGACCTCACTTCCAACCTCATTTTCAGCTCACACAACGACGTTTCCTCTGTAAATGAGGGTCCTTAGCCTTTGCCTCCCAAGGAGAGTGATGGTTTAAGCCACCTCTCCTGCATTTCCTGCTGGGCACTGCGGGGAGGTCTCTGCCCTGTGCTGGTGTCTCTGTGCTTCTGTCTGCAGGTGCTGCATGCTCTGTCCCCTGGGCAGGTCTGGCCCTGCCCTCGGGGCCACCTTGGCAGCAGGTCCCACCCTGAGCTCCGTGTGGGAGCCTGGTTCTCTTGGCAGCCCAGGAGTCTCATCCTACCTGAGCTGTCCTGGGTACAAATGGCCCAGGTAACTGTGACCAGAGGGCATTTAAAGACCCTATCAAACCCATGGGGAATATTTAGGTACTGCCAAAATCTGCTCTTGTCTACCTGTGGCAGGGCGTCCCCCCTGCTCTTTCTCTCATAGACAGCCGGCAGAGGGAAGGGTCTGGTGTGGGGTGGAAAGGGCCCAGCACAGTCATCTCCTGGTGCCTTCGGGTCTGAATTCCGACCAAGAATCAGCATCTTGGTACGGGAAAACAGACGTGGAAAGAGATGAAAGGAAGCATTGTAGTGACCAAAGAAATCACTGTTTTTATCTTGTAAAAGACACACAAAATATCACAGAGGCAGAAGCTTTCTACACGTACTCTGAAGTGTGGAGGAGCCTCTCCCCAGGGCTGGACACATTCTGTGGTAACTTCCTTGAGGATTGTGGGAGGATTCTGATGTAGATTCCATCACCAAATTGGAGTTGGTGAGATACATTGATTCCTAAGTGTATTATTTCTTTGCTAGCTGTAACAATAGGTACCTTTTCACACACTGTATTTTATCTACTAGTAGCTTTCTTTTAGTTTATTTCATTTTTTGTGTAGTACATCATTCATTTAGCTCCTTACCCTGTTATTTTCTTGTGTCTAATAAACAATAATTCATTTTATATTAGACCTAATCAGCCGTTATTTAAAGAACTTGCGAACGAGACTGGGTCTAGGGGTGCTGGCCGCCCCAAAAAGCCAACTGCCAGTTGTCAAAGGCCGAGGCAGAAGGCAGAGACTTCCTCAAACTCCTGACTCCACTCGTAACACTACCCGCTTGCCAAACCTCCCCATCTTAGAGCAGCAAGGACAGCACAGATGTCGCTGTGGAGACGGGCACGACGTGCAAGGACACAGCTCCAGGCCAAGGTAGAGATGAAGGAAGGACAGTTTATTACTACAAAGTCTCTTTTATACTGTTTTCTAACACTCAGGCCACATGGCCATTGGCTCCTAACTTGTTATTTTACAACACTAGTGGTCAGTTATTCCTAGCAAACATCTTTTGCAGAAAACAACCTCCCTCTCACAGGTGCAGATTCCTTCTTCTGTTGTTTTGTTCGGTGTTTTGCTTCTTGCTTCTGTCTGTGCTGAGTCTCTCATGGGTACGAGTTGTTGTCCATGCTAAGATTCTCACGGGTACGAGTTATTTGTAACCTGGTCGGTGCTTGTGAGCTGAGGCAGGCCAGCTGTCAGTTCCCACAGACAGAGCGAGGTGAGGAGCCATCCGTGGGGTGTTGGAGCTCCGAGCCTCTCGTGCGGGAGCTGCGCAGGGCACAGGTGCAGATCCAGTCAGACAGAGCATGGAATCCATGACATCGTTCCAGGAGAACAGAACCCCCTGGGCAGGGGAGCTGGAGAATTCCCTGGAGGGCCCTGTCCAGCCCTTCTCCACCTGAGGGATGGGCAGGGGCTGCTCTGCCTTCTGCTGATCACACCCTGCCTCCTGTTTGCCCCACAAACAGCTCAGGGTTTTTAGGAGTGCGTTTTCCCTCATCCTTTCCCGGTGCTCTGTGCCCCATGAAGAACAAGGAACATCACTCTGAAAACTCAGATTTCTGTTTGTGCTTCCAAGTGACGGCTGGGGCCTTGCTAAGCCTGAAATGCATCTTTTGAAAGAAATCAGTGGTTTTGGGACAATATCCACGAATGATGGAGTCAGGGGGCAGTTTGAGGTGTGAGACACTGGGGAGGTGTCTCCTGGTGGGAGTGAAGGATAGCACAGCCATGATGCCAAGGGATTCTAATTAACCAGTGATGTTATGAGAGCAAGTCCATTAAACCCAGCTTTGTGCATTTCATTGGAATCACATCTGCAGATAGAACAATACTTTAATAAGCCTTAAGCTGGAACTGATTTTTTTTTTTCATACACCAGGAATTGAAATCAAGGCAAAAAGGGTTGGAAATTATTTAGCAGTTACTACGAATTAAGGAAAAACCCTTCGTTGTTAATCAAAGTGGATTAATTTCTTTTTATTATTATTATTTTTATTGAGGAGCTATGACGTATTTTCCTCAGCTGAGGAGAGGGCTGCTGGCGTGGCTGAGGTTGGAGGTTCTGATTGCGGCTCTAGGATTGTGCACGTGCCCGCGTCCCTGATGGATGCGTGGTGGTCCCAGTGTGTGACACCACAGTGCAGGAGATGCCACCAGCCCTGAGCAAGGCAAATCTGTTCCTAGAGAGGTCTGGAGGGTCCATAACCCCACCGCCTGGGCACAGGGGCTCTCCAGGTGCCTGTTATCCAGGGATTGCTGTGCTTTGGGACTCTGGAGGTCACATCTGTACATCACAGGTCTGAGTGGGCCTGGGCACAGAGCAGGAGCTGCCTTGGGCCACCCTCAGCCCCAGCTCAGCATCTCAGCAGCTCCGTGCTGATCCAGCCTGGGCAATAGAAGACTCTGGGGAGGCATCACAGAACCTTCCAGTGCCTAAAGCGGCTGCAAGAGAGAGGGACTTTTCCAAAGGACATGGACAAGGGGAATGGCTTTGAGCTGAAGGAGAGCAGATTTAGATCAGATATTGCGAAGAAATTCCTCCCCGTGAGGGTGGGGAAGCCCTGGCCCAGGGTGCCCAGAGAAGCTGTGGCTGCCCCTGGATCCCTGGCAGTGTCCAAGGCCAGGTTGGACATTGGGGCTTGGAGCAGCCTGGGACAGTGGGAGGTGTCCCTGCCATGGCAGGGGTGGCACTGGGTGGGCTTTGAGGTCCCTCCCGACTCAAACCAGTCTGGGATTCCATGATTCTCTGACAAGAACTTTCAGCCTCCCCTCCAGCATCCAGCAGACATGGGGATCTCTCAGTCTGGAAAATCTGTCTCCTGGAATCCCCCCAGGTCACATCCAGTGTAGGCAATGCTGTGTCCACCATCCATGCAGAAATCCTGGTTCCTGTTCAATTCCAGCTGAGTGCTGTCTCAAGACACTTCATGCTCTCAGATTTTGCTGCAATTGGCCCAAGCCCTGGGACCACCCTCATACACAAATAAATTCTCCAGGACAGCCACAGCCATGGGCTCGTTCTTCACTGGGCTCTCACCCATTGATGTCGGTCTTAGCATGGAGACTCCAGTGAGGAAGGAAGACAAAGCCTTTATCAACCACACTGTCTATCTCCACAAGGAGAGTTCCAGGAGTTATTTCACTCCTCAGATCCCCTCAATTTGACTGCAAATCCAGCTTCACTCCAGACTGTTTTTCCCAAAAGGGCCCCCCAGCGTGCCACTGTGCAGCAGCCCAGCAGAGATCTGCACAAGGCAGACTTCCCAGGGACTCTCATGGTCTGAGGCTCCTCATTCCAAACCCCTCTGCCTAAGGAGAACGTCTGTCTGGAGTCCCACATGTGCAACACTTCCCTCAGCCACCGGCCCTGCTGGCACTGTCCATCTCTAACTCCTCCCTCTGCCTCTGCTGACAGTGTAACCCCGTAGGAAATTTGATTTACAGTTGTTGCTGGCCCAGGTTTCCTGGAGGGATAGGGACCAAACTTGTTTTGACTCAGGGACACCCAGACTGAGAACTCCTGTTCTGGGATTTCCTGCCTGACTCATGGCAGAGCAGTTCCTGAAGGTGAGACTGTAATTGGAATCTCTCGGGAAGGATAACGCTCCGTGCCTGCTATCACAGTTCTGATAATTAGTCTCCACTAGTAATTAGTGTTGGAGGAAAGGCAGAGCTGTGAAATCAACTTTCACATGCACTTTGCTAGAGTTGCTCAATTGCCCAAAAGTCTGTCTTGGGTATAGGAATGGAGAATTGTCCTGCCAGGACCAGGCCTCAGCCTGAAGCCAGGACTTCCCACAACAGATACAGGCAGGGATTATCTTCTCCTTTACCTGGATGACTGGAAGGAGCTGTAAAACTTCCTCCAGTTGCACTTCTTGTTCAGCCTGGACTCCCTGGGAGGTTTTGGACGTTGGCTTTGAAGAAAGCAAAGAGGAAGGGTGAAAATGGAAAGTCCCGACGCGGCTTTTCTCTGTTTTGTGCAGCAACTTGAGCAGGAGGACTGGGGGCTGAGCCTGCCCTCTGTTGTCTGTTATCATCTGTTATCTGAGGGGTTTGGCTGCCCCAGAGCACCAGGAGGGAAGAGGGAAGAGTGGAATCCTTTGCTCTGCAATTCCTGGTGCAGGGAGTTGCTGACAGGTCTCAGGCTTAGGTTTGGTCCGGCTCTCACTCGCTGCAGTTCCGGGCACAAACTGAGGCTGCTTTTGAGCACAGGCAGAGGAGGGAACAGCTCTCCAGAGAGCCTGGAAACCATAAACCCTGTGCTGTGGGATCATGAGAGTTGCGGGGAATCCGCAATGGGGACTTCCAGGAGGGCAAGTTTGAGCAGACACCTGTTGTTCTACCTCCCGCCTAAATCTTTGCAAAATCAGGAGTTTGGGACCCGGACAAAGCAGCTTTTGGAGCAGCATGTTCACTGCCACACCAGGCACTAATTCATTTCTGTGTTCACACAGGTCTAGATGTACCTGGATTTAAGCCGAACTATTCATGCTTAACTAATCATTTCTGATTTTTCTAATTGGAATATTTTTATATAAACTCACCCGGAGCAAAGGTGGCCTTTAAATCAGCCCCATATCCCTGCCCCTTTGCTGAAGGGCTGATGGAACCTTCTGCAGGCTGATTTTCTCTTTGGGGAGGGGGGTTTCTTCTCACCACGCCCTCCTGCTCCCACCACCAAGCCTATCGAATTTATTTCTGTTTCATTTGGTCTTTCTACTGTGAGCTCATGTCAAAATAAATACAGCATTTTGGTGGCTTCTTATGAGAAACACAGCCCTGTGAAGAGCACCAATAACAGCTGAGGGCTCTGCATGTGCTGCTGAAAATTATATTGGCCACTTCTGATTCTCTGTCACATTCCAAACTTTATTGCAAACGTAATCAAATGTTTGGAAAAATACTAACCCAGTGTAAATCGAGATTGACAGAAAACTATCTTGGAATAAATAGAGCTGCTGGAATATACACAGAATTTTAGATTTGGGGGGAATGGCAATGTCGCAAGGAGGCAATTTCACCAGAAAGGCTGCCATGAGGGAATAATTATATGTGTAATTGTTTGTGTGGACTGGGAGTGGAAACAATCACTGGAAACTGGGTGCAAAAATATGGCAATGCATAGGGCAAACTGAGATGGCTCAAGTGATGTGGAATCAAATTTCAGAAGGAAGTGCCTGCTTCCTTTTTTCATTTCCTGTGGGAAACATCCTGGAAATACAGGGAAATGTCCACAAAAGCTGTCTGTGTTCCTGGTGCTGCCTGTGCCACCCTGCTTCCCTTGCTTCCATCAGCGATCAGCACCCTCAGAGCAGCCAGAAGTCCCAAAAACTCCACAGGTCATGTGGGGAGTGGAACTGTGGAGGTCTTGCATAAAAACAGATCCCTCCTAAGACCCATCAGATGTTTCAACCTGTAAAATGATCAGATTAATTCATACCTGACTAACACCAACTAGAATCCTGCCATCAACTCTCTGGACAGCCCCCAGTCATGAAAACACCTGACTCAGGGGCTCTGGGAAGTGCCAGGTCCCTCCCCACTGCTGCTTTTAAGCACAATTTTGGGCACAAAAGCAGGATTAATGATATTGATTGTCCCAGCATTTTCCCCTTCCCCCCTGCAGCAGCTTTAACACACTGAGGTGCAGCCACAGAAATCCTGGTGTCACAGTCACGGTGGCAGCCAGCAGGATAAAGGCTGTTGGGGAGGATTCACCACTAATTAGCAGCCAAGTTATCAACTGCAATCGGGTGTCCAGCACCCCAGGACACACCTCCCCTTGGCCACGCTCTGAATAAGGGTTACCAGTCAACCTGACAGAAAAAAAACCCCAATTTCTGAATGATTTCTAAACAATTTCTAACAATTTCTGGCATTTCTGGAAAGAAAGAAAAACTCAGGATGTCTGGTTATTCCCTTCAGTCACAGACAGCAGCTTCCAGGCACTGAGGGAAAGGGAAACAAATGGGAGGAAAAGGAGAAGAATATCTGCTGCTGCAGCTGTTGAGTGCCCTCTGTGTAAATTCTGCCTTCCCCTCTCTCCCCTGGTGCCCTGCCCATGCCTCTGACCTCACCTGCCTGGAGCAGATCTCTGGTGTGGCTTGAGGGGTTTAGCTCTGCTCAGGGTTTGATCTCACACAATTTTGAAATCACAGAATCACAGAGACAGTGAGGTTGGAAAAGACCTCGCAGACCGAGCGAGGGCCACGCAGGGCAGGGCTTGCAGGAACTGCACCACTGCTGTGTGTGCAGCTTGAGGTGCCTCCTGCAGCTCAGGGACTGAATGCACACAGCTGTCCCTAAGGAGGGCTGGGCTGGAATTCCAGGTGCACTCAGGGACTTAGGACTGCCTTGGGACTCTCTGGACCATCCTCTGGGATTCTGGAGAATTCTGGACTCACCAGGCACAGGCAGCATCTCCTTCTGGCTGTCCTGGTCTGACCCGGCCAACACCATTCCTGTTCTGCTGCAGAAGAGACCATTCTTTCAGATTAGTGTAAAGAAGGATTTTAAAGATAAGTTAGAAAATATCCATAAACCTGTGGAAAGCGAGAGCCTGGAGGCCCAGCTCCAGAACCATCAATCTTGGCTTCAGTTATAGCAGATGTTAGGGATCATGGGAAGTAACAGATTCCCACTGTATTATACATCATCCTTGGGGGCTGAGAGTTGGGCTTGATGATCTTGGGTGTATTTTCTAACCTTAATGAAGCTGTGATCGATGGTTCCTCCTGAGCAGAAGCCTGAAGATTGGAACTGGGCTGAGCTGGGTCTAAGCCCTCCCCTTTGGTGACAGCCTGAGTGCAGAGGCATCAGAGCTCAGAGAGAGGGAGGAAAGAGAACACTGGGGACAGGTGTGACAGCAGGAATAACAAAATATTGGAGAGCTCGTGCTGCTTACTCTGATCTCTGCTCTTAAGCTTAAAGAAATGAAATAAAAAGGGAATGATAGCAACTGTTCCTGTGAGTCATCAAAGGATTCCAGGGAACACATGCAGCAGCCCAGCGAGCTCATTTGAATTGGAACTGGATATCTCAGTGCCTGTTGTAAATGTCCCGGTAAAATAAAGCCTTGCGGAAGAAATCAAACAAATAACTGATCCAGCAGCATTTTATCCGACACTTTGGGGCAGAGGAAGCTTTGGCAGGAGCCCAGTGGTTCCAGGAATCCCGGCTGTCCAGCACAGGGTGATCTGCAGCTCCTGGGCTTCAAAGAAGAGGAAAGAAGGGAGCGTTTTGTAGTGGGAACTCAGACAATCCTTCCTCTCTCAGGGGTCACCCCAGGTGCTCTAAGTCTGGGTGGAGCCACAAGGAACCCAGTCCATTGCTGGAAGATTTTATTTATTGCAGCAAATGTGTGTCCCAAGCCTCACAGCAGTGACTGCCTCAGTTCTGCTGGGTTTTTTGCTGTTCCACGATTCATCAGCTACTCAGGGGCTGAAGTGTTGGGCAGGTAGGTCCAGGAGCCTGGATTTACTTGGAGATGCTGAACAGGGAATCCAAGGGGGAACTGGACATTTCTGTGCTTCACTGCAGCTCCCATCAGTTCCACTGAGCAGCTCCCAGGCCCAAACACTGGTTTGTAACACCCCAAGTTATTGTAGCCAAAGTGACAATTTCTCTGAATTCCTGGTTTGAAAAGCAGTGGTTCAGTAAGAAACGAAATTTTAAACCAACATTTCCTTTAAAGTGTAAGCCATGGGTTTGTGGCTGCTCTTCCTGAGGTTTTGTAAAACACATTTGTACACGTTTTTTGTTGTGACCAAGAATTTCCGGACATCAGTTTCGTGTTTTGTTTTCAGTCTAGTCTGTGCATCTGTGGGTGTCTGACAAGTTAAAATGCTGCCTTTTCACCCAAAAATGACAGCTGAGATTTCTCTCTCATCTCTGAAGGAAAAAAACACTTGTTTTGAACTTTCCAATGCAGGCATAACATGCTCTATCCTCTCTGGAATCTGTACCAAACTCCCCAGAGCTCCCTCTGAAAGGTGTGAGGCATCCCAGTATGCCCAGTATGAGTGCCCAGGGAAGGAGGGAGCTGATTCCCACCTCCAGAGCGAAGAGGGATTGGTGCCCTCCCGCCTTTGCCCTCCATCCAGCACCTCCTGCCAGGGCCTCCATTTCCATCGAGCTCCTTTCCTCGCAGGGCAGCAGTTTCTTCACAGCTGTAGCAGGGTCCCTGCTCCCGCCTCTCTTACCCAGCTCGTGCACAGCAGGAGCTGCTGCAAAGGAATCCTTGGGATTTCAGCTCCGTTAGTGCTCCAGACAGCACTTCCAGAGCAAAATAACTGGCTCAGCAGAGAGGTGTCCGCTGCTTCAGGGGCACTTCAGCCTGAGCTGCCATGAATCCTCAATCCCACAGAAAACAGGCAGGAGTTTTGTGACAGGAAAGCAGAGGTTTGTGCTCCCTGTTGTATGAGGGGTGAGATGCTGAGGGAGCCTCTGGGAGCTCCTCAGCACCCAAGGCTGGCAGAATGTGCACTGGGGACCCTCCAGGTTGTTCCAACCCAAGGCATTGCTGTTATTCTGAGCTGGTTTCATGGGGAAGGACACAGTGACTTAGAGAATGGGCTCAGTCCTTCACCTGCATTTTGTATTAGGGCAGTAACAGCAGGAAGAGAGGCAGAGCTCAAATTGCGAGGGGAAACACCTCAAGGGTGGTGCTCTGGGACACCCAGGAGAAGATAGAAGCCTTCTCCTGTGTGCCTGGGAGAAGTGGCAGAGGGAGGCACAGGGGGAGGCTGCAGGATTCTCCCCTCACTAAACAGTGAATCGCACCTGCTCTGCCCAAGCTGTTGTCAGGAAAATGAATCCACAACCACCAGAGGTTGATGTCCAAAAAGGAGACAGAGGAGTCCTGGAACTTTAGTCATGAATAAAGGGAGAGGTCATGGCCATTTCCCATGGGCTCTCTCCAATTGCTGGAGGACGCAGCCTCTTTTTATCCCAATTTCCCGGCCGCAGTTCCCTCTCTCTTTCCCCATTGGCTGAGGCACTCGAGAGGTGCAGACTTCCCGGAACGCCCAGTGCAGAGCCCCTGCTCATGTACATCCCCCCCTTTCTTCTTTTCCTTGTGTCTGTGTTCTTGCAGTTTATTAACACAGTCTGGGGCAAGTCAGTCAGGGGAATTCCTGTGGAAATCTTCCCATTGTTTCTTCTGTCTCTCAGTGTGGGCCTTATCCCACCAGCAGACTCCCAGTTTGTTTGTAAAGACCCTCCCTGCTCATTCCTTTCACTGTTCTGGTCTCATCAATGTGGCACCTGCATGGCAAGGCCACATCCTGCGAAATATCCTCCAGAGGAAATGGGGTAAAAGGGAGCCCTGGCTCAGCAATGCATCACCGGGCCCAGCCCTGCTCACCGGAGAAATCCCCAAAGTTGGGGTTTGAGCAAGGCCTGAGTGCCCTCAGGGGTATTTACAGAGCACACAGCTGTGCAGGGGTGGGGGTCGGGCTCTGCTGCCAGGGAACAGGGACAGGAGGAGAGGGGACGGCCTCAGGCTGGGCCAGGGGAGGCTCAGGGTGGACATCAGCAGGAATTTCTCCATGGAAAGGGTGCTCAGGCCTTGGCAGGGGCTGCCCAGGGAGCTTTGGAGTCCCCATCCCTGGAGGTGCCCAGGGAAGGCCTGGCCGTGGCACTCAGTGCTCTGGGCTGGGGACAAGGTGGGGATCGGGCACAGCCTGGACTCCATGGTCCTGGAGGGATTTTCCAGTCTCAATGATTTTGGGATGCCTTCCCCCTCTATGCTTCCCCACTGCATCCCACGGGAGCAGCTGATGATCCAGGTGCCCTGAGGGACCCTTCAACGCTCAGATTGTCCCCTCTGCTTGTCAGCAGATGCCTCCCAGAAGCCACCCTACCACTTGCAGCTGCTGATAAGCACTCTGCCAGATGTTCCCTGCAGCTCGGCACGAAACATCTCCATATCCTGAGATTTCCCAATTCATCCTGGAGCCCAGCAGCCCACGAATTCACCTGTAGAGGGGGGTTAATTGCTTTCAGGCAAACGTTGTCCCTCCATGTGTACTTGCTCAAAACAGCAAGTGAAATCTTGCAGGAGTTTATCTGTATTACGAGGGAGATTCAGTTCGTGGTTACAAAATTGGAAGTACAATTGTAAAAGAGGAAAGTAATGAGTAAAAAATGCAACCCTGGAGCCTCCCTCCCCCTCAGAGCTCCAGTCTCCATGGGTTTCTGCAATCAGATCAGGGTTGTAGGAGGCAAGGCCAGCTCTGAAGGCCGAGCTCTGCCCTGCCCAGGCACATTCACGGTTTTCTCGCTGCTGATGAATTCAGATGAAGTTTCAAAGAGGATGGGAAGAGCTGTCTCTCCACTCCCTGGATCTCTCTCCGTGAGAGAATCTGGCCAGGCTTCAGTGGCTGTGAATTCTCGCTGTCTGAGGCTGTGGATGAAGCATCCTTCAGCTCCTCTGGATGAGTGTCCTTTGATGTTTAAAAGGTTTAGAGCAATTATGACTCCTCATTTCTGTTCACCTGTCTTCCCTCGGGAAGACAATGCACTTGTAGCCATATCTGCTTCCCTGGTGAAATCCTCTGGATTCAGAGCCCTGTGCCAGCTCCAGATCACAAATTTGCCAAGAGGGGCTTTGCTGTTCCCTGGCATATGGCACATTGCCCAGAGCTTGAGCTGAGGGGCTGGAGCGTGTCCGGGGCAGGGAACGGAGCTGGGAAGGGGCTGGAGCCCCAGGAGTGGCTGAGGGAGCTGGGAAAGGGCTCAGGTTGGAGCAAAGGAGGCTCAGGGGGAACCTTGTGGCTCTGCACAGCTCCGGACAGGAGGGGGCAGCTGGGGGGGTCGGGCTCTGCTGCCAGGGAACAGGGACAGGAGGAGAGGGAACGGCCTCAGGCTGGGCCAGGGGAGGCTCAGGGTGGACATCAGCAGGAATTTCTCCATGGAAAGGGTGCTCAGGCCTTGGCAGGGGCTGCCCAGGGAGCTTTGGAGTCCCCATCCCTGGAGGTGCCCAGGGAAGGCCTGGCCGTGGCACTCAGTGCTCTGGGCTGGGGACAAGGTGGGGATCGGGCACAGCCTGGACTCCATGGGCTGGGAGGGATTTTCCAACCTCAGTGATTTTGGGATTCAGTGTTTCTGTGCCTGCCCTGTGCCTGTGCCGTGTCAGCTGCAGGGGCACAGCCACCAGAGGCCTTTGGCTGTAGGAGCCAGCCTGGGGCGGTGCTCTGTGACTCTCTGGCTGTCTCTGAGGTTCCTCAGCACTATGAGTTCTGAAGTCAATTATAGAATCCATTGCTGAGGTTCATTCTGCAGGACGCTGAGGGTGCAGCTCCTTTCCTGCTCTGCACAGGGTGATTTCAAGGCACTGGGAGCAGAACCCATGTGAGTCTCTGCACCTCCCTGGCATTCCCAAGGACCTTCATACACATGAGATAGGATCCCAAAGTTATTCCCAATCTAGAGGATTTCCCAAGCTCTGCAGAACAATTGCATAATGATGAAAGAGCTTATAAACTCCTCAAAGGTTTCTTTTTTTCTCTTTCTGGGGCCATAAAATGAAACATTTTATTCACATCCATACTCCCATGGGTTCAGTTTCTCTAATAAGAGATGCCACAAATGAAACTCTTATACCAGCATTGGATTAGAGTATTTTGTCATTAAACTGCTTAAAATTGTTTTCAGTCTTTTGCTTTAACTTGGATAAATTGGTTCATCGTTAGTTTTCACAGTAAAATTTCCATTATCCGTTGTCTCTGTTTGATCCCAACGTGCTTCAAAGCAGCTTTCCTGGTGAGATACAGTATCAGGGAGGAGATGCTGTCCCCAAACACAGTTGCCTTTCTTTCCTTAAGCAAACAAAACCACCAAGATAGTTCCAGAGAAAAGCATCATTGTGTTTGTTACTGGTGTGTTTATCATCTAACAGCGATGCCAACAAGTGTTAATGCCAGAGACGGGCTTTATTCTGACAGGGATTATCGGTTTTGGTGTGTGGTCTATGACTCAGGATAATCCTGAGCTCTCCCTGGCACGTTTGCCTGGCTCAGCAGCAGGGTGGTGCCACTTGTGACAACCTGAACATCCCCATCCCCATGCCCAGCACCGTGTCCCACCTGTGTCGGCAGCACCTGGGCAGGCAGGAGCGAGCCTGGCGCTGCTGGGTGACCTTTCCAAGGGGCTGTGCTGGAGCCCTGCCCTGGCTGGGTGCTGTCCTGCAGAGCTGCTGCTCAGCCTCTCACCCTGGTGCTGGAAAGGCTCTCCCTGTTCCACCTCTCGGCTCTGTGCTTAATCACCCACCAGGCAGGCGGGCACCAAGCCCTCTCCATCCGTGTCCAGCGTTTATTGGAAGTGTCTCCCTCTGAGAGCCCGTTGGGTGTGAGGTGCTGAGGTTCCCTCTTTAGTCAGGGAACAGGAATTGGCACTGCCAGGAAAGCAAGGAAATCCTCCTTCAAATATCCTGAGCAAAACTGGGAGCACTGAGGGGCCTGCCAGGGTCAGCACTGCTGGAGAGCCCAAACAGAAGTGTCTTTGCACACAACTGAATGTCTGAGAACAGCTCACTGTGGAGACATCCAGGTGCCAGCCCAGGAACCAGGCTGGATTATCTCCCTCATAGAATCTCAGACTGGTTTGGGGGGGAAAGGGGCCCTAAAGCCCATCCAGTGCCACCCCTGCCATGGGCAGGGACACCTTCCACTGTCCCAGGGTATTCCCTGCCCCATCCAGCCTGGCCTTGGACACTGCCAGGGATCCAGGGGCAGCCACAGCTGCTCTGGGCAATGTTTTAGGTGACCCCCTGTCCCTGTGCCTCTGTCCCTGGCGTCCTGGGGGAATAAGGTCTGAAGTAAACACATCCAAAGCTCTGCAGGCCCATTCCATCCCTGAGGACAGGGCAGGGATGATGCTGTGGCTATCCATGCTCTTCCCACTGAGGGACACAGGGTGGGCACATCCCAGAGCATCCCAGAGTCAGCTGGAATGCAGAGGTCTGTGGGAAAGGGACACTTGCTCAGTACCTTTGACCAAATCATAGCACCCGTGAAGCAGCTGGGGAGAAAAGGAAGATGTTTTAGTTCTTGTTTTGCAAGGCTACAGGGAGGGGTAGCTGGGATGTTTTCCTAATTATTGGAATCACATTTCCCAAGACAAATTTGCAAAATGCTGTGTGGAGAAATCTCGATGCTCCCTTGAGGAGCTAAGCCCAAAGCCTGAGGGGATTCTTTGGCTCCAATATGAAATCTGCTCTTTGTGTCCATGCTGTAAAGGGGATCCGTGTGTGCCCGGCTCTGAGCAGGCTGGGAGCACCCACACAGCTGGAACAGCTGGAAGAGCTGCTCTGTGCAGCTGAGCCAGGACACTGCTGCTGGCTGGGCTGACCCTGGCAGCAGCACAGCCAGGGCTGAAGGTGACCTCCACACTCTGCCTGTTCAGTGGAGCTGGTCTTCAGGGGGGTCCTCACTCTGTGGAGGAGAAGTGCTGTTTTTGTGACAACCACTGCTTCTTTCACTGTGGAAATCAACTCTTTTCTTGGATTTACTGCCTTCCTGGTGCAATTTCCTTCTCCCCATTTGTGTGGGCATTGCCTTTTTCCATCATTGCATTCTGTATAATGCTGGTAAAGAACACCCCTGGGAAAGCAGTTGCTCCATCACTCATTTGGGAGGCCCTGTGGGATCCCAGTTTGGATGCTGCTGGTCTGGCAGCACCCTCAGCCCAGGAGGAGTGTCCTGCTAACACAGGAGTCTCCCAAAAACCTCAGGCAGCCTGGGCTGAGGCAGAGAGGAAGGGATGAGAAGGGGTGCAAATGTCCCAGCCCAGGCTCGTGCTTTGATCCATACAAGAGCCTAAACCATGAGAACCTATCCCAAGGGAGATGCTGAACATCCCTGTGGGTGTTGTGGCTCTGGCACAAGGAAATTCTGCTGTGTCCATTGTCTTGGTGTGCCAGGGACAGGAGAGACAGAGATCAGGGAACAGGCAAGAGCAGCAGCGTGTGGGCAGTGGCCACAGCCATGACCTTGAAAGGAATGAGCAGGAAGTGTCTTTATAAACAAACTGCGAGTCTGCTGGGAAGATGACGCCTATACTGAGAAACAATGGGAAGATTGTGGGCAGTGGCCACAGCCATGACCTTGAAAGGAATGAGCAGGAAGTGTCTTTATAAACAAACTGCGAGTCTGCTGGGAAGATGACGCCTATACTGAGAAACAATGGGAAGATTTCCACAGGAATTCCACTGATTGACTTGCCCCAGACTGTGTTACAAGAACAGGGACAAGAAAAAGAAGAAAGGGGGGGATGTGTTTTAAGGGGGTCTGTGCTGGGTGGGATGTACATGAGTAGGGGCTCTGCACTGGGCGTTCCGGGAAGTCTGCACCTCTCGAGTGCCTCAGCCAATGGGGAAAGAGAGAGGGAACTGCGGCCGGGAAATTGGGATAAAAAGAGGCTGCGTCCTCCAGCAATTGGAGAGAGCCCATGGGAAATGGCCATGACCTCTCCCTTTATTCATGACTAAAGTTCCAGGACTCCTCTGTCTCCTTTTTGGACATCAGCCTCTGGTGTTTGTCGATTCATTTTCCTGACAACCTCCAGTGAGGAAGGGACATCAAACCTCCTGGTGAATTCAGAGCTCTGTGTCCATCAGAAAAGCAGCCTGGGCTGTGGTGTGTGTTAAACAGATGCCTGGGGATGCACCAGTGCATCCCAACAACAGCGTGGGGTGGGGGGATACGGCCCACGGCAGAAGCCAAATGTTTTGCTGATTGTAGACACAAACAATAAAAGTCCCTTGGAGATTTATAATGAAAGTGAGCAGAAAATACAACCTGGTGGTACAATTTTCAATCAGTAGCCAGAGCTGTGTGTGTGCCTGGTTCCCAGTCATGCTTTTAGCATATATTTATTAATGGTAATTAGCAGAAGTTGTTCAAATGCGTCTGCTAGAAGGCAACATCAGCGTATCTTCCAGTGCTGCATTCCCAGGGAGGGCTCAGTGCAATACCTGAGAACAGTCCTGCTGCTTCTGTAATGAGATCTTTATTATTCTAATAATTATCATGGATGGGAATAATATTTTACTCCTAGAAAGAAAGCTTATTCTGAAAGGATCCCCACAGGCCTTCTGACCCTCTTCAGTGCAGAGCACATCCTGCAAAGGCCAACGACTCGGGCTGGCACGGCATGCAGTGCTCAGAGATAATGGAGCCCAGGATATTTTGCCCCTCCAAAGGGGAAAAGGACTTTTTCTTGCATTCCAACAGCTTTCTAGAGAACAGGGATTCCTCTGAGTCATCATAAAATTGTATTTATGTACATATTTCACAAAGAATCCTCCATCCTTGGGGCATTCCAGCTCTGCCCATACAACACCAGAAGCACCTGAGCACCACCAGGGCTGGCTCCCTGCTGCTGTGTTGGTGACATCAAGACAATTCAGCCCAGCCACGTTCTGCTAACCTTCCCTGCTCGGCACACAAAGAAGCCTCCACTGATGGTGTCACTGGAACTCGGGAAGAAAATGAAAACCCTCCAGCACTGTATTTGAAGTGATAGAGAATCAGGTATTACTTTATTTTCTGGCCAGGATGTGCCAAGGAAAATATTCCAAACACACACGTTTTTACAGGATTTTCCCCCAAAACTTTATCCGGTCAAAACCCACAGAGATGCCCTGTTTCAAAGTTCATTGGTCCAGAGCTGAGCAACCCCCAGGATTCAGTTTCCCATTGGATCTGAATCTCCTCACCTCCGATGTTAATCAGATTTTTATTCTTTAATTTTCTCATCAATCCTTTCCAGCCCAGGTGTCTCCCCCTGTGCCAGGGCTGGTGTCTGGGGCAGATGTTTGTAGATGCCCACTGATGTTCCCTTGATGTTTTCTTGAGAGCTGGGATCTCTCGTGGATCTCCTGTGCTGCTCCCAGGCTCTTGGGATGCTGAGCTCCCCAGGCCTCACCTGGAAGAACAAGGCCCTGGGAAGAAGCTTCAGTTCCCTTTCCCCAGGGCAAAGGTGGACAAACTTGGCTAAAGTTATAGAAAAGATTTTTAAGTTGGTGTGTTTTTCAACAGTGGGATGAACAAACCAGAGGCACACTGAGAGCCACATCAGCACCACTAGCTCCTAGAGCAGGGCTGGGGCCTGTGCTTTGGGCAGAGCACACTCATTCCTCTGAATATTCTCCAGCATTTTGCCAAGTTTTATATAATTGCATTTCCACCCCCCCTTCAGAAACCCAGTATTAAGCAGTACTACAGCTTTTCTTTGAAAACTTTTCCTCTTGTGCAGTCTCCATTTTCCATTATCAGTCTCACCTTTTAACTTTACACTGTTCCTTATCAGACCACACTAAACAGTTTTCCTCCTTGCCTGGCTACTTAATCACTGCTCCCCACGCCATGCATAATTTAATTCCTTCAATCTTTCCTATTTGGCTTGGCCTTCAATCGTTTCGGGGCTGTGCTGAAGGCACTCTGCTTCCCCTGAGACCTTGTGGTGCTGACACACCAGACCTGCTGCACTGCCCTGGGCAAGCAGGGCTCCTGCTCCCTCTGTTTGCTACTGGTCTGTAGGGAGATCACAGCTCTACAGGGAGATCACAGATCTTTAGGGTGATCACAGATCTGCAGGGTGATCACGAATCTTTAGGGTGATCACAGATCTGCAGGGTGATCACAAATCTTTAGGGTGATCACAGATCTATAGAGAGATCACAGATCTACAGGGAGATCACAAATCTTTAGGGTGATTCTTTCCTGAGGCCCATATGCAGGGTTGTATTAAATTTGCTGTGCCCTTCTCCTCCAAGCTCTGCTTACCCATAATCACTGCACATCTTTCAGTTTATAGCAAGTGTTTGCAACCTGGGCTGTTTCCTTTTTGGTTCTGGAAGTATTTTCCCGAACTTCCTCCCCCTTCCTGTCTCTCCAGCTGCCCTTGACTCCTCACATTCCTTCCCCTGCATTCTCAGGCCTGAGCAATAATCACTGATTCAGCTGGAAACTTGTGCTTTATAAATATCTTGCCCTTTTTAATGAAACTTTTGGACAATGCTGAAGTCAGGACAAACTTCCCCTTTCTAGGCAATCTTATATCTGCTGGATCTGAATAAGAAATGGAGCATCTTCCAGAAAAAGCTGAGAGCTGTGATGCAATCAATGCTGGCTGAATTTCCCTGGCTAAGAAGGAGAGGAAAGGGTGTGAAAGTTAGGAATACCCTGCTGAACCTTTCAGAGTTTCAGATCTTTAAACACAGACTTTGGCAGGTGCAGAGCAGAGCCCTCCTCAAGGACAAAAGCTGATTTGGAGGGTGCCTGCATAGTGAGAAGGTGTCTGAGAAGCTCCTCTGCCATTTGAGGCTTCCAGCTGGGAGAAAAGCTCTGAAAACAAGGATATAAGGACTTCCTTATCACATTAATAACAGAAACCCTGCCAAGATATCACCCCCGCAGCCACAGTGACCTCTTGGAGAGCACAGGAGCTCTGCTTTGAGCGCCAGGGCCCTCATGTCCACCCCACGGAGAGAGGCAGTGGGACAGGAATGAACCCTACATTGGATTTGTAGTCAGGGTGGGTGGAATGTGAACTGTGCAGGGCATGAGGAGTGGGAGAGGCTTGTGCATCCAGGAGCCAAGAGGAACAAACCCTCGGCGACAGGGCTCAGCTGGGCTGAGGCCTCACACAGAGGGGAGGCTTCTCGTGCTTCCCCCGGCTCACGCTGCACTGCAATTCTCTGCTCTTCCTCCCCGGGACTGAGGACTCTGCTCCGCAGTCCCTGGGTGACCCCGGCCCTGTCTGTGCTGCTGTGGGAAGCACCCAGGAGCTTCCCCACGAGCAGGGAGCGTGGGGAGGTGTCAGGCAGCCCCCTCAGCCCGGCCCCAGCTCCACCCCAGGCTGCCAGCACTGAAACAGCTCCACGCTAAACACAAACATTTAATGGGACATAATTACCATCTGCCGCTTCCCAAGGCAACACACCCCAATTACCAATTGGGAAATAATTACAGCCCACAAGTCTCGAGCACAAGGGCCTCAGCATCACTTCCCAGCTCTTCACAAGCTGCAGCCCTGCTGCAGGTGCTGGCGCATCTCCCTCTCACCTTTCTTCTGCTGCTGAATACACCAAACACCAGGAAAGCATTTGTTGGAGGAGTTAAAGTGAGATCCATTCTCTGAGGGCTTGTTTTGTACCTGCCAGAGGCATTTCAGAATCATTTGATGTTACTCATCCCGCAAGCAAAGAGTCGAAGCCGGGAGAGAAGGCACAGAGGCACCAACCCAACTTCTGTTTGCTGCTCTGGGGAATTTTAGCACCTCTTTTAAAAACTGAAGCAAAGAAAGGGAAGCAGTTCCTTGCAGCAGGCTCCTCCGGGGCCTGAGTTCCACACCACCAATCACAGCAGCAAAGCCTCTGCACAAAAGGCCCGTGTGGACACATGTGCCCACAGGAGACCTCAGGTGGAAACTCTGGGTGTAAATCAGGCAAATTTATATGAAAAACGGGCTCTGTTGCTTTGCTTTGCGCAGCGCTCCTGGGTGTGATGGGGTGTTCAGAGAGCTCCCTCAGCCCCCAGCAGCTCCACAGAAGGGGTTTCAGGGTGCCAGAGCCTCCCCAGCCACTGGCTGAGCATCAAAAGGGAGGTGGAGAGAGCAGCTCCTCATGTGTGCACTGAGAACAGAACAACCGCAGAGGCTGGCTCAGGTTTCCACTCTGATCCAGGGCAAAGGCTTCATTAGCCCCAGTGAAGGGGCGAGTATCTGGTGGTTACTTGCCCAGTGATTTTAACTCTCTGAGCGCACTGGGCCTTGCTCCCATGTCCCAGCGTCAGCAATCCCAGATTCCAGGGAGGCTGGGAAGTCCTTCCTTGGAATGGCTGCAGCAGGGAGAGACTTTGCGCTACAAATCCTATTTTCACTCGATGCAGCAGTTACACTCTCACAGGTCCAGGCTCTGCAAGGCTGGGTTTGGGAGCACTCTTTGGAGACAAGTGCCCCCCATAAAGCTGTGAGCAATGGAAGAACATCTTGAGCTGATGACTGAATAACTCAAGGCATTGCCACAGAGTGCAGAAGTTTAATTGCCAGAGTCACGTCACATCACTTTCCCAGAATGAGACAATTCCTTTTAGAGTAAGTCCTCAGAAGTCAGGGTTGCCATGCAATGTGACAATGCCTTTTACTAGAAGCTGTTTTTTCAGTTTTTTTTTCCCTGTAGTTTACAGTGTATTGGTCTCGCCTTTCTGTTGTCACGTCCTTGTCGTGTGTTCCCTTCAATTTACAGACCTTGTTCCATACACAGTGCAATGGAAATGGCTCTGCCATGACCCAAAGCCCGGATGTTTGTCTTGGAATTGTTCCCAGTGGGAAAAGGCCACTCCTGTGAGTTTTCAGGATGTGTTACTGGTGAATTTTGTAGAGAACTGAACACTGAAGCACAGACCAGCCAAAACAAGGAGTTAAGGCTGGCGCTGAAAGGAAAGTTGGGAAGTCAAATACTTGAAGAACTTCAGGAAGTCTGTATTTCATGGATTAAATCAAAAAAGGCAAGGCAGTGGTAGTGGATTACAGGCATATTAGTGTCCAGAAGAATTGTAGCACTAGAAAGGAGACACTGGACACATTTTGCTCTTGGGCCGCTCTCCAAGGTCAAACACACACTGAGCTGGTGAAAGACGAGGGATGAAAAAAAAAAACAGACGGGGAAATTAAAAATGGATACATTCAAAATGGAATGACAGGTTAGCAGTGATCGTCCAAGAAAGCTCAAATTTGCAGAAATGAGGTGATCAGGAGAATTGGGAGGCCACATAGAAGGGGAAGAGGCCAGATGTTGGTAAAGAGATCTAAGGAATTGAATTGCTGCAGCAATGAATATGCAAAAGAGATCAGCACAGATGGAGACGAGGTGGAGCAGGGAGGGGCACCTCATCCTTCAAAATAAAGGGGGCAGCCAAGGTAAGAGGGGTTGGTCCAAGCAAAACAGGGCAGAGCGTATGGAAAATGAAATGGGAGAGAGGAAAGGAGACTGTTCCCAGGGAGGATGCAAAGGGAGAAGACTGGGAACAAAGAAGAGCAGAAAGGTCCCTGTGGTCAGAGAGTCTTTGCTAAGAATTTCTTGTCAGGGAAAGGAGGTGCAGTGATGAAAGGAAAGGACAAACGCAAGGCAGCAGGAGTCTGAAGAGGAGGAAAAACCTGCCAGAGCACCTAAATGGGTCAGTGTGAAAGCGTTGGGGCATCAGTGTCTGAACAGCAGTGACAAATGAATTGTGGAGATGTGAAGGAGCTGAGAGGGTTAAAGGAGAGGGAGTGGTTGAGGTTGGTCCTGGGGTGTGCAGCCTTCAAGGGCTGTGCAAGTGGGGTGAAAATGTGATGGAAGGAGGAGAAAATCGAGGAGACCATGGCAACAAAAGTGTGTCATGGCCACTCCCAGTCCGAGACAGAATGGTGAAAGACGTTCTGCTGGAGGAGTATTTATAATAAGCTGAATGTTTGCAGGTTGAAGCTGGAAATGGGTAAACACAGCAAAATTAGTGTTAGAGGAGGAATTTGGTCGTTGGAAGGATTTTAATTCCCTAGAAAATAACAGTTTACAGAAGAACAACAGCTCCCAGTTCTCTCTGGTGCCCTGGACGTGGAATCTCACGAGTTTCTTTCCCCGACAGCCACTCGATAAACAAGAGGCACCACTTATGCTGAGGAGCTGTGAGGCTTCACAGAATGCATGTGAGACACGATGACCTGGGGTGGAATGAGCACAAAAGGCTTGAGATGAAATGTAATACCAGGACAAAGGATGGATCTGTGGGTAAATTTCTTCAGTTCGAAGAGGAAAGCTCTTACAAACTCAGGTAGCAAAGCCTGAGAAGCTCAAGGACTTCAGTTCAGAAACAACATCTCAAATTCCAGATGTAAAACTGTTGGGAGTCCGTATTTTCAAGATTTTCAGGGGAGGGGTACCACACATAACTGAATTTAGAAAAGTCATGTTAGCAATAAGCAGAGCCTGGAGGGAAGGAGAGCAGTTTATTCCTTACGCAGTACAACCAGGAATGCGGGTTTGATCAGGGATGTGTTGTTTCCTGCACTCCATTTACCCCCAAACCCCACAGAACAGCGGCAGAGACCCCAGCCTCAAACCGTTCACTCTCACCCAGCTCTTCCCTCACGCCACGGGAGCTGGGGGAGCCTGGAGGCACTCGCAGGCTCCTGCAGGCGGGTGCTGACTGACAAAGAGGCAGCTGCCACGGGGACTCTTTAATGGTTTGGAGATGCTTCCTTTTCCCTCAGTGCAGCCACTAATTTGAATCTCTCTCATCTATCCAGCTGCCAATTTTTGAAAAAAACTTGCAGGATCTTAATTATCACAGGTGCTTCTACCGTCCTGGCAGGTGGGGTTGGAATTGGCCATTGGGTTTTAAAGTTACTGCAGGAGAAGAAGGGAAGGAACGAAAAAGTGGTTGGGATTTTTCTTTTCCCTTGGGAAACCAAGCTAAAAGAGATTGATCAGCAAAGGAGTACAACTTAGAGGTCAAGAAGTGCAGCGATGAAGGGAGAGCTGTCAAGTGTCACAGTGAGTTACATGTTAAAGCAAAGAGAAAAAGCTCCTTGGTTATGTAAATGAAATGAGGAGGAGAAGAGAGCAAGTGAGACTACTGCGAAATGAGGGGGATGTGAAATTACAGCCATCCTCGGTAGGACTCCAAAATAAAAGGAGGACTTGTCTTCCATTTTTAATGATGTGGATGCTGACCAGGGTATCAGAAGGACAGAGACAGAACAATACTCCAGGGAATGCTCCAGGAGCTGGTGCACAACCCCAGCCACAGGGCTGGGACCAGCAGCAGCACTTGAGGCTCCAGGGGTTCTGGATGTCCCACAGCAGGCTTGGGGAATGGCCATTTATTGTTGGGTTCCCTGCACAGCCCCAGCTCTCAGGTGGATCTCCTCAGACAAACAGCTTTCCAATCAACAAAACTGGGCTTCATTTGAACAGGAATTGGGACAGGGAGGTCCGTTCAGTCAGACCTGTTCAGCCCAGCTGCCTGAGAGGAGTGGCAACTTCGGAGTCCCTTAAGGGATCCTCAAACTCCTGCCACGGTGCCACAGCTGAGGTGACTGTGAGCCTGTTTCCAGCAGTCACAGCTGCCCAGTCTGCCAGAAAATCTTCCTGGGAGGCGTTCCTTAACCCCTGGGAGGCTGGATCTCCCCTCCTGACTCCAAGCCCACAGCCCAGGAGGGAGCACACCCCACTCGGCCGTTCCCCTGCTGGGACAAAACCTCTGCCACAGTTCAAGGGCCCTGATAAGGAAGGGCAAACAGTGGGGTTTGGAGCCTGAAAGAGGAGCTCAGCTTGATGCAAGCTTTGAAATAGATTTTGGAGGCAGAAGTAATTAAAGCCATGGCTCTAAGTGGGAAATAGGCTGGAAAGAAGCATGGCTTTATCCAAAGGAGATTGTGGCAGGCTAATCCGATATCTTTCTCTGATAAGGTAATAGAGTTTTTAGACAAAGGAAACATGCTCGATACCATCTCTGGGGGCTGTAGGAGAGCATTGGATACGGTGTCACATGAGGAACTCATTAGCGATGCCGAGGAAAACGAGGATTACAGGAGAATTAAAAGGGGAGGGAGGAAGCACAGAAAGACAAGACAGAAAAGATCTTGTGTTAAAGGGAAGAGTCAGGCTGGGAGGAGTTGCCAGAGCTCCTAAAGGGCTACACCTAAGGCCAATACCGTTCAATATTTTTATAGGAAATCTTAATTAAAGTACGAAATGTGCTAATAACTCATGGCTGGGGAGCACTGTAGGGAAATACAGCCCAAACCTGGCTCTTGGGGCAAATACCTGACAACCTTGAGGACTAGAGGAATTAAAACTGGAAGAAACATTCTTCCAAGGAAAACTGGAGCAGAATCTGGTTGTAGAGGTGCCCTGGTGTCCCAGGAGTCTCTCTGTGTCCAGATTCTTCCTTGGGTGTAACTCCTGCCTTGGACTTTTCCAGAGTGACATTTAGCTTGCTTTGCTGGAATGCTCATTGTTTCTCACCTCGGGGTTAAGCTTTGTGAACTCCACCATTCATGAGATTTTTTTTTTTTCCCCTTTAATGAGCTCCCTGCAGGTATTTTCTAATTTATCAGCAAGTTAATTAGTTTTGTAGATCAGGATACCCTACAGTTTTCATTTACATGCAGCTAACACTGTAAAATTGCTGGAATTTTATTCAGGACTGGCAAGCATGAGAGCACTGACTCCAGTCTTAGCACAAACAGCTCAGGATCCAAAGTGTGGAGGGTGAACTTTGTGGCTGTGTTTGGCCCCTGGGGCTGAATGGCTCTGACACAAACCTTTGCCTGAAGCACCGTCAGCTGTTGGAAGGAGAAAGTTTCATGGCGCCACACAAACGTCAGGAATATCAACTGCATGATCAAGAGTGTCAGAAACACTTTATTCACTTTTTCTTATGTTCTGTAGGAAAAAGCTTCTAGTTGATCCAAATGCCTGCAGTTCTGGTACAAACCAAACCTCTTGGAGTTCGTTCAGTCTGCCCTCTCCATTTCTGTCTCTCAGTTACAGGGACACATGAGCAGATTTCCAGGAAGGAAAAACTCTGCTGAAGATGTATCAGAACAATCAGATTTTTCCTTCACCAAACTGCCAGGCTTTGTGCCAGACTCTCCTTTCTCTCTGGTCCATGGGAGTGCTGGATTTGAGGTGGCAGCCACTGAAGGAATTACCAGAGGTGCTTCTTTCCCCTCTGAATACAAAAATGTGATTGCTGTCTGCAGCAACAGCTTGTTTTCCTTCTTTCTCCCTCCTTCTTTCCTGTTGTTCACATGGAAACAAACACAGATGTGTTTAAAGCATTTAATCCTAAATATCTCTTGAAGTCTGTATGATTGTGTGTCCTGTACCTTCCTCTCTTCTACAGGCTTTAAACAAAGCAAAAGAAAGTCATTATCTGGAATTCTGCATGTGCTGGAAATCCCATTTTTTTCCTCACATGAAGAAGGTTTAGGATTTTCAGTCTGACCTGGGCCACATGGGAATCATTTCAGCACTGGGTCCTGGACAGTTGCATCCTGACTGCACCTCAAGGTGCCATTTGGACAAACGTGGCCCCTTTTTGGGTCTGTTTTCTCTACAAAAAGGCTCAGTCCCTGGTTTGGGAAGATGCCTGCAGTAAACTCCAGCCTCGCTGTCAGACAAGGAGTTTGCAGGGCCCCTTTGGTTAGAGGGAGGAAATGGGAGCAGCAAATCAACTGGGAGAGTGTGCAGGGAATCCAGGAGGGGTCAGGCCGGAGGGACCTCAGTGGGTCCCAGCTGGTGCCACCTCCCTGCTCCAGCAGGGCCATCCCAGAGCTCAGGGCACAGGATTGTGTCCAGGCAGCTCTGGAATATCCCCAGGGAGGAGACTCCAGCCCTCTCTGGGCTCTGTTCAGGGCTGGGCACTGCCCAGGGAAGAAGTTGTGCCTCCTGGGCAGGGGGAGCTCCCTGGGCTCAGTCCCTGCCCGTTGCTCTGGTGCCATCGCTGGGCCCCCGCAGCAGAGCCCGGGCCCTGCTCGGAGCCTCCCTGCAGCCAGGGCCAGCCAGGCCTGAGGGCCCCTCTCAGCTGGGGCTCCTCTGGAGGCTGAGCAGCCCCAGCTCCCTCAGCCTTTCCTGGGCACGGAGCTGCTCCAGGCCCTTCCTCAGCTGCGCAGCCTCCGCTGGCCCCGCTCCAGGAGCTCCCTGTCCCTGCTGGGCTGAGGATCCAGAGCTGGGCACAGCCCTGCAGATGTGCCCCCAGGGCTGGGCACAGGGGCAGGGTCACTCCAGATGTGCCCCCAGGGCTGGGCACAGGGGCAGGATCACTCCCTGACCTGCTGGGAATGCTCTTCCTGGTGCCCCTAGGATCCCCATGGCCCCGGGAGGACACAGCTGCTCAGGGACAGCCTGTTGTCCTCCCAGCTCCTTCTCCTCAGAGCTGCTCCAGCAGGTCACCTCCAACTGGTGTCCAGGGTGTTTGCTCCCCAGGGGCAGGAGCTGCATCTCTGATCTTAGGAGCCACTGAGAGCAGGTGATCACCGCAGTGAGCATGGGCCTCATGCAGATATCTCCACCCAGGACAATCCCTCCTGGCTCACCTCAGAGCCACCAGAATGAAACAGGCATTTTTAAGGTACAGTTCACCACACACCTCTGACAGGAAACCTTCCCTGCCTGCAAAGGGAGTCTGAGGAAGGGAGATGTCTGCATCAGAGGTGTCAGAAAGCACAGCCTTGGGAGTCAGGGCTCGTTTCACCCAAATTCCAAGTGTTATGATGCTGAAAGAGCCTCTTGTCGGAAAAAGGTCAGTTCCTTTATTCCTCGTTATTCATCATCTTTTCATATCCCTTTACCATCAGCTGTTTGAAAAGCTATTACTGCAGCACGTTCAGTGGTGAAATGGATGAAGTTCTCTTCTCCCCCCATGCTGTGACCTCTGTGACGGCTGTGAATAAAACTAATGACAATAAATTATAGAGGTGTTGCTGGATATTGCCAGAGGAGTGATAAAATGTGATGGCAGTTAATAGAGCATGTTGAAAAGACACAAGGCAACTGTTGTCTACCCAGAGACACCCAAATGAATTCGTAAAGAGACACAAGTGGCATCCTGGTGCTCAGGGCCAGAGCACTCAGGAGCTCCCTGTGGTTTTTAGCTGTAACCTCTGCTGCTTTGCCTCTTCTCCTGCACAGCGCGTGCTGCTCCCTCAATGCAGCCACCACAAACACACCTGGCCATGGGGCCTGCCGCTGCCACGCCAATTCCTGCCCTCAGGCGTGCTGGATACTTGCAGGGTGCAGGTGTCTCGATCTGTGTGGGTCTCACAGGTTGCAGTTCATTGTCTGTATTACAGATGAGTGAGTCCTTCCCCAGTGGACAGCAGAGCCCTCAGCCCGCCTGCAGAGGGTGATGGATGTGTGTTCAGCTTGCCCGCTGATCCCTGGGGAGCTGCCTGGTTGCTGTCCCTCCTCAACTTTGCTGCTGGGCTCAGCTCCTGCATCTGCTGTTGCTCCCTTCTCAGATGTTCAGTCACGAGCAGGGGGTGCTGGCACAAGGGGCCACACCAGAGCAGTCCAAAGGGCCACCACGGCCACCAGGCAGCAGCTGGGGCTGAGGACAGGTGAGAATAAAGCACATCCAGGATGGATGGGGCACAGGGATCCCATCCAGGATGGATGGGGGGATCACACCCAGGATGGATGGGGCACAGGGATCACATCCAGGATGGATGGGGCACAGGGATCCCATCCAGGATGGATGCGGGGATCACATTCAGGGTGGATGGGGCACACAGATCTCCAGCCCATCCACCACACCTGACCAGGAGGAGCCTTCTCCTCCTTTTGCCCCCCATTTGACTCAGCCAGGCCCCCCACCACAGGACCAGCTGTGCCCAGGCCCTGGCACCTTCTCTGCACAGGCACCCACATTTTCTGGGAGCCCTGAACTCCTCCTGCTGCTCTGACCTCTTTCCCTCAGTGACTCATCAGTCTCTAACAGTGCCTGGGATGAACAAATGCACCGCTTCCCTTCCAGCACATTCCAGCACCTCCGCAGAGTCTCAGGGGAATTTGACACAGACCCAGTGGTTTTGCAGCATTGGTTGTGAGCCCCTTCCCATCACTGAAACCCCAAACCTGCAGTTCCCTCTATTGCTCCCCTCTTACTCCGTCCCATCCCACAAAACCACAGTGCCCTCCCTGCTGACCAGGGCACTGTCACCTCTCACCCTCCCAAGCCTGGGGTTCCCCCTTGTTCCTGTAATGCCAGGTACTTGTGTTAGTGCCCTGTTTTATAATCCCTGCAGCCCCAGTGCCCTGTGCCTCCACCAGCCCAGCTCAACCCCTGTGCCCTTAGCAACCCCAGCTCAGTCCCTGAAACCCTCACTTGGCTCTCTCAGTTGACTTTCGGCTCCTGCCTCTGCCCCTGCAGAGCCCCCTCTGCCCCAAACCTTCCTAACCCAGGAACCCCCCTGTGCCTGAGGCAGGCTGGAACCCCCAGCACCAGCCTGGTCACTGCAGCAGCTAAACCCAGCCTGGCCCACTGCAAACCTCAGCCTCCTCATTCCCTCCCCGAAACATCCTCTCTGCAATCCCGGGGGATCCCTGTTCCTCAGCCTGTGCTTCTGCTGCTCCATTCCTGTCTGGGCCTTTTTCCTCAGGGTCCAATGCCACTGGAGACCACTCTAGACACTGAACCAGCAGGCTCAGCTTCCCTCCCGGCCCAGGGCTCCCTGGGAATTGCTGTCTGTGGGAGTCCCTGCTCTCCTGCCATCCTGGCAGCACAAACTGGTGGTACATCCCCTGGACTTCTGCTGCGAGACGTTTCCCTTGATCCGGGATGCGGAGCGCTCGTGCAGGAATTGTGCAGCCAGCGTGGCTCACAAATAAAGAATGATCTCTGGGCAGGATCAGGGCAGCAAAGGCATGAACTAAGCTCATGTTGCTTTATAGGTGCCAGGCTGTAGCAGACCTTTCCCACCCAGGGAAGCAGAATTACTGCCTCTGCTCCACTGCAGTGCAGAGATGGAGAGCGTGGAGCAATGGGGTGGATCTGACAAAGTCTCCACATGCTCCCTTATCACAGCGCCATGCCAGCTCCTCCTCACCCTGGCTTTTCAAAATCAGGAACACCACAGACATCTCCTCTGAGCCTCAGAGCTCAGGCAACTCACCTGACTTTCAGGTGGCTGAAAGGAGGATTGGGAGGTGAATCCTGCACCAAGTGAACATCCAGGCTTGCAAACAACAGGGAAAGTGCAAAATCAGTTCTTCCTTGCACATTTTTGCCCAGAACACATTTAAATGTCAACTGTCTGTGAAAGAAATCCACTCCAGGCCATTCCTAAAGAATCAATAGCAGAGACTGACGTGTGAGGTTTCTGCCCTGCCACAGAGGGCCTGGGACTTCCACACCTGGAGACCTCCTGGCCTTAGAGCTCTGAGAGGGGCTGCTGGGGAGAAACCAGCCCTTGGCCATGGGAGGGACCAGGAATTGTCCATGGGAGGAACCAGCTCTTGTCCATGGGAGGAACCAGTGATGTCCACCGTGGCCTGGTCTGAGTGGGTGCAGTCTGTTGGGGAGCAGATTCGTTTTCGAGTAGCCCCATCAGGAGCTGATCCTGTGCTGTGTGACAGGAGGGTGTGCATCAGCTGAGGGGGTGGATGGAGGATTTGCAGCCCCATCAAACTGCCCAGTAAATCTCTGTCCCATGTAAATGATTCCACACGCATTTCTCCTGGGGCTGCAGTCTGGGGCTGCAAAGGAAATGAGACAGAGGCTGAATTTACACTGGAAACTGAAACTTAGGAAGTGTCATTGGCCAGAGACAAGAGGATAATTCCCAATTAAAGGGGCTGCATTTGCAACTCAGAACCTGCATATTAGAGCTACACATCCCACTAGTTCAGCGCTGGGATGCCCCACAGGAGCAGTGTCAGGATGTCCATGTGCTTACCCCGCAGAGATGGAGCAGTTCTGAGCTCCTCCAGCCTCTGTGGGTGCTGTTACAGAAGGGATCTTGCAGGCAGATGTGGCAGAGCCGTCCCTCTGCACTGGGGGATTCCCAGACCAGCCCAGATCCGGGCTCCAGGCAGGGCAGTGTTGGTGCTGCTCAGGTGAGCTCTCACCTTGCCAACCTCTGTGCCAGCAGCAGCTCCTTGTGCCCCTCTGCAAGCCAGCCCAGAGCTCCTGCACTGCAGCAGCAGAGCAGGGGATGTCCCCATGCCCAGCTCCTGTCCTGGTGCCTGACAGAGTGCCATGAACTCCCCATCAGTCACTGTCACACATGGAGGCCCTTCTGGGGCTGGCTGGTGTGACAGAGACATTGCCCCAGTGATGAGGATGCTGTGAGGACACGTCTGCCTCGGCAGGAGCAGCGTGGGAGGACAACATTTGGCTGCTCCAGACAAACACAAGCACAGCAGAGGGGTTTAGGAGCTCCTGGATGTCTTTTTGCTTTTGTACAACGCATCCCAGCAGCAGAGCCAGAGCCCTGCCACAGTGCAGGGAGAGTGAAGCAGACTGCTCCTGACAGATCACTGCTCCCGTGTTTGGTTTGTCAGAGCATGTACAAACTCCCTGTCTGCAGAGATGAGATAATCACAGGCTGCTGGGGGATTTGAGGAACTCTGAGTATGTTCAACAAACATCAAGGACAGCAAATCTGGGATGCTAGGGAAAAGGCTCATCAGCATATCCTGTTCACTACTGATCCCACTTGAGGCTGGAGTGCAAAGTGCAGGCCCTGCCTGACCTCTCAGCAAACTCAGATTACCCTGAGACTTCCGTGCTCCTTCTTACCACTCTGTAGGTCCTGTCATTCTCTGGGTGTGTGAGGAGCTCAGGTACCTGTGATTTCTGTCTCTGGCTCTAAGCCATGCTCCCTCAGTCCCCTTAATCCCTGCACTGACTTGGAGTTGGAGAGCACAGCTCACAACTGCTCTCCTGTGAGCAGGGGTTACTCCAGATCGTTCTGCTCTGTGCTCTGCTCTAACCACTGGTCTCAGATGTCTTAGGCTGGACTTTCTTAAGGAATGAACTCCCTGTAAGTCTACCCCAAACTGGGGAAGGTTGAGACGTTTCTGTCAGCATGAACCCACTGTTCTTTTTATCTCTTCCATCCTCTTGCCTTCCTTTGGAAGGACGGCATTGTGGGCGTGCTGTGGCTGAGCACCTTGAGGGTTCCACAGGGGTCATGAGATGCAGTGAAAATTACAGCAGAGAGCGAGGGATGGCCGTGGCTGTTGTGTGAGAAACATCCTGGGGCAGGGCAGCCCGGAACAGTGCCCTGCACATTCTGTGAGTGACTGCAGGTGAGATCCAACTCCTACACAAGATCCTGCTCCTGCACAAGAGCAGGGAAAGCAGAAGGAAGGGTAAATAAAGCACAGCAGAACTCATCTCCCATTCCAAAGAGCAGCAGCCCAGAGGCTGCGATCGCTAATTAAACAGTATCTCCCATGAACGCAGGCAATGAGGGTGACATTTACCTCTTGTAGGCTATAAATACCCAGCCATAAGCAAACATTTCTAATCAGTGATTACGGGTGAGGTTATTTTCCCTGACGTTATAAGTGATTGTTTGTTTATGCAGAGTTAATGGGCAAGATCATGCTGGAGGTGCTGGCCAAGGATCCTGAGCTGGTGCCTGCACCGGTGCGTTGGCACCACACTGGACTGGGTCACCAGGCAGGGAGGGCACCCCAGAGCCTCCAGAACAACCCAGAGCTGAGCCCTGCAGGGTTTTTCCCAGGGTCATGGAGGCAAAGAGCAGAGTGGTGATGGTTCTGCTTGGGGCTGGGCCTTGCCTCCTGCTCTCAGCAGGTCCTGAGCCAGACACGGAGGCTCTGCCCAGGCTCTGGGGTGAGCAGAGCATGGAGCACTCCTGCCCAGCTTGCTGAGGGCATCCCACCTCTCAGGTGGGTTGGAATCTTGGGGAGATTGAGCTGGGATAAGTCCTGAGAGAATGGAGAGAAGAGGCCTTTGCCCAGACCACGTTCAACCCCACCAGAGGCAGAGACTGTGCCGAGGGGGCAAGGCCCTCTTTTCCTGCAGGTTTGTGTGTAGAGATGAGGGCAAAACCAGTGCGGAATGAGCCTTATCACAGGTGTCAGGAAATGAATCCACAACCACCAGAGGCTGATGTCCAAAAAGGAGACAGAGGAGTCCTGGAACTTTAGTCATGAATAAAGGGAGAGGTCATGGCCATTTCCCATGGGCTCTCTCCAATTGCTGGAGGACGCAGCCTCTTTTTATCCCAATTTCCCGGCCGCAGTTCCCTCTCTCTTTCCCCATTGGCTGAGGCACTCGAGAGGTGCAGACTTCCCGGAACGCCCAGTGCAGAGCCCCTGCTCATGTACATCCCCCCCTTTCTTCTTTTCCTTGTGTCTGTGTTCTTGCAGTTTATTAACACAGTCTGGGGCAAGTCAGTCAGGGGAATTCCTATGGAAATCCCTCCCATTGCATTTTGTCTCTCAGCTTGTAAAGACATTCCCTTCTCATTCCTTTCAATAGGATCTGGGGAGGGAGAGCTGTTTCTCACAGCACCAGCTTTTCCCACCGCAGTGAACACCCCCAGCCCAGCCCACGCCGTGCCCTCAGCGGCTGCACAGAGCACAGGCAGGGAAATCCAAAGGGGCTGCTGGGCAGGCTCCTGCCTGCTGCCCAGCAGAGCCCAAAGCCCTGCGAAGGGTGCGGGCAGGGTTGGAGCAGCAGCTGCTGCGATGGTTTGTGACAGCTCCTGTGTCCCCAGGGAGTGACGCACTCAGCGTGTGCGCAGCGCGTGGAAACAAACCCAGCAAAGCGGGCTGGGAGAGCTGGGAGCCAGCAGAGCTCAGAGAGCTCCTGTGCCCACAGCGTCTTTGCTGATGTGTCTGTGTTTTATTCAATATGTTTTTCCCTCCTAAAAGGAGAAAGCTGAAGGGACTGAGACAATGCCCTTTTCAGAGACGTGGCAATAAAATGTCTGGGCTCATCCCTCCTGGCAAGGCAGGGCTGCTGCTCCCTGCTGCAGCCTGGGTGGTGACCCAGCAAAGCAGCTGCTGGGCTCAGCACTCAGAAAGGTTTTCTGGCCTGCTCACATCCTCATTGCTCAACTCCCCGTCATCTGTGGCACCAGCTCAGGCTGGAAGGTTGGTATTGCACAGCGCTGGTGATTTTTTGTCTTTTCTTTTTATATCCTTTCTCAAGGGTATAAAAGAATTTATACTTTTTATATGCTTTTAGGTAGATATGCTGATTTTCTAGGTCCATAAAAATTGTATACACATTTTATGGGGTGGGCCCTCGGCGTGTTTCCACCTTTGACGAGCTGTGCACTCAGGATCCTATTAAAACCCTTTCTCCCTTAAAAAAAAAAAAGGGGGGGTAAAATGGGTAAGAAAGGATATAAAAAGAAAACTAAAAATCATTAGGCATCACTGGCATTTGCTGATGGCTTTATGCGAAGGTTGTTAACTAATTCCTGTTCACATCCCACGCACCTCCACTCTCCTGGAAAAGAGATGGCTCCTGGACATGGCTCTTCTCAGGGGCAATGATGCTGATGGAAGGCATTGTTGGCAAAAGGGTCCAGCTCTGGTACCCCGGTGTTACAGGTGACCTCTGAGTAGGCTCAGAGACCAGCCCACAGCTGCCTCTGGGCTGTGAGACCCTGGGCCTGTTCCTAACCCTTCTCCCAGGGCCCTTGCCGGCTGCATTGCCTTTACAGCATGGATTGTCATTGCTCAGGAGCTGACAACTCAGCTATCACATCACTAGGTCTGATTTCCTAGTAAGTCCTCCAGGACAACCAACAGAGAAGGTGAAGAACTTGAATTTCATCATTAATATCCTAAATAAAACAGTGATGACCGAGTTGGAAACACATAAATAGCATGTAGGCTGGGGTTTTTTTAATTTTTCTCTGCCTGTAGCTTGGTTTAGTTGTGCTGAGAGAGGTTGTGCCCTGGGAGGGAGATCAGCAGCTCAGAGAGCTGGTGGCCTACTCCCCACCCCTGGAAACAGCTATCCTGTGTGCCTTTACAGTCCCCATGCCTTGGATGTGCACTGAGCTAGTAGAAGTATTCTTAACACTGTTTTTGTTGGAAGCTGAATTCCCAGCAAAGGGAAATTTACCATGAAAAGTGTCTGATGCTGCCCAGGGAAAGTGCTGAGGCTCCTGCTGAAAACAGAGTGCCTCTGGAATCAAAAATTCCTGGTGCCTTGCCAAACCACACAGCCACGGTGACAGGCACTCCTGTTCAGTGAGAGGGAGAGGGAAAGCAGTGAGGAGCCTGAGCAGAAAGTCCTCACACAACCCCAGAGCCACAGCTGAGATGTGCTCAGAGATGGTCAGAGCTGAGCTGTGCACTGAGTGTGCCAGCAGAGCTGGGCGTTCATGCGGGTAAGGAACTGTGAGGCTGAGTAGGGACTTGAATAGTGGAAAATGAATGGAGAGAGCGGCACAGGGAGCTCCCCCCAGCCCTGCAGGTGTGCAGGTGAATTCCGTGGTGGTAGATGGATGTGGCAAAATGGTGCACACAGCACAAGCTGCCTTTGATGGCTTCCTTTGCCAGGTCATCTGCATCCAGTGCTCTTCCTTAGGGTCATTTCTTCTCACTCCTTCCTTGGAGGCCACAGTGGGGCCTCCAGCTCTGTTTAGAAGGCAGCAGGGCACATAGGGAGCACCCAAAAGACCAGAATCCTCTAAAAACTATCTGCTATAACACAGCAGTCTGGAGTATGTGTGGGCTGAGGAACTCTGATTTCAGATGAGCTTTTCTCTCTTTTCTCTCTTTTCTCTCTTTTCTCTCTTTTCTCTCCTCTCCCCAGCCCACCATCTTTTTCTCCCATGACAAGGATCACCTCAATGCCTTAAGGTGACTTTAAACAAGCCAGAACTGCCCTTGGATCCTGGCAGCCCAGCTGTTCTCCACCTTCCCAATCTCCCCTGGGCTCTGGCTGCAGAAGCTTAGCATATATATTGCTGCATAATAATATCACTGCTTTCTATCCAAAGCCAACGTCTCCATCCCAAGAGTTATTTCCCTCGATCAGCCAGTGAATAGCAGTGCTGTTAAAGAGGTAATGAGAAGATAAATTGTGCAAGGCAGCTGACAGCAAGAGCATGAAATGATGTCTCTGAGGCTTGCTGTCCTCGGGGGAAGAGGTACCAAGTGCTGGTGCTGTTTGCAGCCTAACTGGGCTGGGGAGTGCTGGGATTACCCTCCCGAAATCACCCCTGCACTTCCCAGGGAGGGATGGAGGGAAGTTCAGCAGGGACTGATGGATCTCCTCTTTGGAACTGCACTTCAAGAGGTCCAGGGAAATGAGAGGGCAATGAGGAAGGGAGAGCTCTGTGCTCAGGGCTCAGGAGCAGCTCAGGTTTTCAGAGCAGTAAAATCTGGCTGGGTTTTTGCCATATCGACTCCATGCCTCAGAAATCAGTCCCCATGTGATAATGAGTGTAAGGAAAACTAAGCAGGGTTGGGCCACAGGGTCCTGGGATGCAGCTGGTGACAGCTTTTAGTTTTTAGAATGTGGGTATCTGGAGAAAACATTGAGAAACGCCACAGCAAAATAGAGCTTACAGTGGGGGCATAGCTGTGCACGTGTTCCTGGGGAGCAAGGGGACGCACTCCTAAAGTGCCAGTTCCCAGCTCTTCGTATCCAGTGCTTGGGGCCAGCCTAGACCTCCTGGGCTGTGGTGGGCAGGATCCTTTGCATGAGCAGGTCCTGGGTGCTTTCAGGATCCTGGAAGTGGGTTTGGCTGTGCCCTGCAGGGCAGTTCAACTTCCTGGTCTCCAGCGTTCCCAGAACCACTTCTGCTGGGAATGCTGTAGTCTGCTGGAATGCCTGTTTATCTGCTGGCACCTGAGCAGGACCAGCCTTGTAATGCAGCTGCAAAGGACAGAGCTGTAGGAACATTTGTCCCTGTGTCCTGGAGGGGTCATGGCTACAAATGCAGCTTTCATGTCTTGGCTTTGACCCTCTTCAGCTTTAACTTGCCCAAAGGTAGAGGGACCTAAACTGGACATCAGCAGGAATTTCTCTATGGAAAGGGTGCTCAGGCCTTGGCAGGGAGGTTTGGAGTCCCCACCCTGGAGGTGCCCAAGGAAGGCCTGGATGTGGCACTCAGTGCTCTGGGCTGGGGACAAGGTGGGGATTGGGCACAGCTTGGACTCCATGGTTCTGGAAAGGATTTTCCAACCTCAGTGATCCTCGGATTCTGCGACCTTCCTAAACACATGTAGTGAAAAAATAGCGTGTGCAGGGGTGCAAGAAGACATCAGGTGGTTGAGGATCTGAACAGGACACATTTGGAGAGTCACCAAGGGCCAAAACTGGATGGTGTCCTAGGTGGCACATGAGAGGGTGTCTCAGGAGAGGTTCATCACAAGCAGCCAGGGCCATGTTGTGTGGGAAGGGATGAGAATGTCACCGAAACTGCGGGAAAAACAAAAACCCTCCAACATCATTTTTAATGTTAGAGAGTCAAGGCATTGCTTTATTTTCTGGNCCCACACACAGCCCGGCTGTGCACAGAGAATCATTCCATCACACACGTGTTTTTACAAGCTTTTCCCCCAAACTTTATCCAGTCCAAAGCCACAGAAAGGAATTGGCTCAGCGTTCATTGGTTCCAAGCTGAGCACCCCCCCAGGATTCAGTTTCCCATTGGATCTGAATCTCCTCACCTCTGATGTTGATGATATTTTCGTTCTGCAATTTTCTCATCAGTCCTTTCTGGACCAGATGTCTCCCCCTGTGCCAGGGCTGGTGTCTGGGGTGGATGTTTGTAGATGCCCACTGAGATCTGGGATCTCTCGTGGATCTCCTGTGCTGCTCCCAGGCTCTTGGGATGCTGAGCTCCCCAGGCCTCACCTGGAGGAGCAATGCCCTGGGAAGAAGCTTCAGTTCCCTTCCCCCGGGGCAAAAGTGGACAAACCTGGCTTAAGTTATAGAAAAAAAATTTCAAACTGCTGTGTTTTCCAACAGGAATACCATGGGCAGCAGTGCATGAACTGAGGGAATGCTGTGAACAGGCCGTGAGGGGGACTGCCCAGCTCTAGGGACAGAGCAATCACCCACGGGACCTGGGACCAGGCAAACAGAGCCCACAGCACTCACGGAGCTCTGGAGGGCCCATCAGGGGTGGATGTGTTAGAGAACAGCGCTTCCCAATAATGCTGACATCCTGATGGGCCCGAGCCATGTCCCTGCTGTCACCTGAACGATGCAGGCTCCACTCTGCTCTCCCTGCTAATGATTCATGCAGCGAGAGGGATGCACGGAGAGCAGCAGGGAGAGTTCATGGAGAGCCTGCATTAGGAGCTCTGAAATATTGATGTGACTGTGCCCTGCAAACACTGTCCCTCCTCCCCCAGAGCAGGGCTGAGTGGCTCAGGGGGAGGGAGGTGTGGGCAGAGCCTGCCTCAGCACCGAGGATCAGGAGATGCCAGGTGTGGAAAGTGCAGGAAGGACTTGGAATTCAGTGAGAGACAGGCAGAGGCAGGAGAGGCTGTGGCTGAGAGATGGGAATTGCCACGGGACTCTGAAATGCAGAGTTCACCAAGGATCTGCTGAAAGCAGCAGCACAGAGGAGAACAGAGACCACCCAGCTCGGGTGGGAGCTGCTGGATCCTGGCAGTGAGACACCCCTTCAGCTGCACCCCACAGCCTCCAGGGGCACTGCACCCCTTTGCACAGCCCTCAGGAACAAGGTTTGGGTTTTCCAGGGCTATCCCATCCCTAGGAGGAGGGAACAGCTCATTGGAATGCGCTGAGGGTGAGCAGCACGGCTCTGATGTGCAGCAAGGAGCTCATGGTGACAGTGACAGAGAGAGCAGCTCCAGGAGCCCAAGGTGCTGCTCTGAGCAGCCAGGGAGGTGGTGTGGGTGGAGTGTGACCTCCACGGGAAGATGCTCACACATGGAGACTCCATCTTCCACGGGGAAGTCCCCCCGAGTCTCCCTGGGGTTTGGTTTGACACCAAAGGGTTGTTCTGAGCCCCTGAAATGCCCTGCAGGGATGGAAGAGCCAGACCGGGACTGCTTTGTCACCTCATGTCACACTCTGCACTAATCCTCAGAGCCTCCAGCCACACCCTCGGCACAGGGCTGCCTTTTACCCAGCTCAAAAAGCATCCACACCAACAACTCTTTTGGTTTCCAAACTCCTCTGAGCTCCAGTTCAGAAATCCCAGGAGCACGAACTCTGCCAGGAAGTGTGTGTTACCTGAGGATCTCTTCAGGAGGAGGTTCATACCTTCAGAGCCTTCAAACCAAAGCAGGTATTCGGGGGGCTGCTGCTTCACAGTTCCCTTCAGGAAGTGCCGGGACCTCTGTCCTACAGCCCAGCCCCTGGATCAGGCCCAGAGCCCCATCCTGGGCGTTCAGCCCTTGCTGCCATGGTCCCTCACGGCCAAGGACCGTGCCCCAGGGAGAGCAGGCTCTGCTGCAGGGAGGACTTGGTGCTCTCCAGGAATCCTTCCCTGGAGACTTCCCTGCACAGCAGAGTGAGCACTCAGCCAGGAGCAGGCTCCTGGGCGTGGATACTGCAGCAGTGAGGGAGCAGGGGAGGATTCAGGACTCTCTGTGAGTTGGAGTTCAGGGCTGTTGGTTTATTTTCCTTTTGGAAGCTGCTGGCACTCACTTGAGGGAGCTTTGCCAGAGCAATTTTCCCTGGAAGTGGCTGCCCCATCAGTGCTCCCCCTCTGCACTCCCAGGCCATCCCAGGAGGTGACATCCCTGAATGGCAGTAGGAAACTTCCTCTGGGAGGAAAAAAAAGCCAATTTTTAAAAACTCAGACATTTCCAAAAGTGGCTGTTCTCTGCCCACCTCAGAGGGATTCTGTGAATATGAACAGTTTCATAGGAGAGGAGAGGAGAGGAGAGGAGAGGAGAGGAGAGGAGAGGAGAGAAGGAAAGGCAGGGAGA
>VZRN01001715.1:631679-668911 GCA_013397935.1 Dasyornis broadbenti
GGAGAGGAGAGGAGAGGAGAGGAGAGGAGAAAGGTCCTGGCAGCTACATCTCAGCCCATGTGGGATTGCCAGCCCCCAGCCTTTCTTCCCTGCTCTTCCCCCCATTGCCTGCAATCCCTGTTTTGTTACACTGGACAAAATCTGCAAAGTGGGAGGGAACTGAGAGCAGGGGGAGGTGAGAGCAGGGAGAGCAAGCCCAGATTAAATCTTCCAGGCCTCTAAACCACCCGGGTTATGTTCCTGCACAGGAAACTCTTGTCCAGAGCATCATTCCCAGTGTGACTTGCAAATGCTGCTCTTAGTCCACATCATGGTCCTGCCCCCCAGCAGCCCAGGGAGCTGCTGCCTGCAAAGACATCCCAGCAGTTGTGTCCTGGAGTAAATCAGACTCACAGTTCCCATTCTCCACTCAGGCGTTCCCAGCAGTGTCAGGAATTGTTCCACCTCAGAGCAGCTGTGTTCACTGCTGCCTGCTAAAGATTTAAAGCACTGTTTTTCCAAGAGTGTTAAAATCCTTTGTCAGTTGCCATGTTCACTCACGGTTTATCAGCTCCCATCCTGCAAACGTGGAAACTTCTGCCTGTGGGACCTTACGGAGCCATGGGGAGTTCTGGGAAGCAGTGGGATGTTCCTGGAAAGCAGTGAAGTGTTCCTGAGAAGCTGTGGGATGTTCCTGGGAAGCAGGGCAGCCTTGTATCCCAGCCCTGCACAGCTCTATTATGGATGGAGGGAGGGAGGGAGCAGCTCCGTGGAATTGTGGTGTTTTCATCCCCCCACCTTTACTTGAGCCATCCCCAGCCCTTGCATCCTGGTCAGGAGCTGAGGAATCACCATCCAGTGCTTCACTTGTGGACTGCAGAATATACCAGTGGAAAAGAAGAAAATTGGAAAATTGGATACAAATAAACAGGGAAAAGCCCAGGTCCTGCTGGGGGACCTGGCTCAGCCTGGCTCCTGTTCTGTCACCAAAACTGTGGGGAAAACCAAAAACCCTCCAACAGCATCTTTAATGTTACAGAGTCAAGGCATTGCTTTATTCTCTGCCCAGGATGTTGTTCTGGCCAGGATGTGCCACAGAAATCATCTCACCCACACACAGCCCGGCTGTGCACAGACAATCATTCCATCACACACGTGTTTTTACAAGATTTTCCCCCAAACTTTATCCAGTCCAAACCCACACAAAGGAATTGGCTCAGCGTTCATTGGTTCCAAGCTGAGCACCCCCCAGGATTCAGTTTCCCACTGGATCCCAATCTCCTCGCCTCCCATGTCCGTTGGATCTTCTTTCTCATTGCTCTCTGTGCAGCCCAGGTGGCTGTGCCCAGCCAGGGCTGTTGTTTGCAGTCCATGGCTGTCAGTGGCCGCTGAGAGCTGGGATCTCTCGTGGATCTCCTGTGCTGCTCCCAGGCTCTTGGGATGCTGAGCTCCCCAGGCCTCACCTGGAGGAGCAATGCCCTGGGAAGTAGCTTCAGTTCCCTTCCTCCAGGGCAAAGGTGGACAAACCTGGCTAAAGCTATAGAAAAAAAATTTACACTGGTGTGTTTTGCAACACTGTGACCCCTCTGGCCAAGGCTCACAGTGTGTGACACTGAGGCCATCACAAACTGCCAGCCACTGTTCCTCCTCTTCCTGCTCTCTCCCACTCTAAAGTCATGGCTTTCCTCTCTCCCACTGGGCTTCAGGACATCTTAGCACCCTCTCCTGATTTCCAGACTGAACAGATTTGTGATCAGATAAAATCTTTGTTTGTGATCAGATAAAATCTGTTTGATCTTCTGTCTCTCCCCTCTCACTGCTCCTTAGCTCAACAAGAGCCATTGATCAGCATTAAAAGGGAAGAATGTAAACCCCTTGTTCTTTTTTTCAAAACTGTATAAAAATCCAGAAGATGGGAAGCCAAAAATTAGGTGAGATTAAAAAAAAATTATACTAATGACAAGAATCTACAAGGTCTGTAGAGATTAATAAATAGCAATAACTTACTAAATTAATAACTTCATAATTGCCTCTAAAAAATGAGAGGCATATAAAATCTGGGCACATAAAATTAGGCGCAGAACTCAGCAGCAGTGCCCAAGTCCCTGAGACCAGGCCTGAATGTAGAAAGAGAAGTCCCCTTTGGGCAGCTGGTGCTGGCTGTGGGCAGGACCTGAGGGCCCCCCGTGTCCGTAGTGCCCCTCTCCCATCTCTCCAGGTGCCTGGAATTGTTGGAAAACATACCAGTTTAAATTTTTTTTGTCTAACTTCATAGTCAAGGGTTTTGTTTGCCTTTGCCCTGGGAAAAAGAATTTGAGGTTTCTTTCCAGGGCATTGTTCCACCAGGTGGGGTCTGATGAACTCAACGTCTCAACAGACTGGGAGTAGCCCAGAAGATAAAAACCATCAGCAGCCATGAACGCAACATCAGCGCCAAACCTAAGCCCTGGCTGGTCGGAGACACCTGGTCTGAGTAAAAAGAAATAAGTGGGAAGACCTAATGAGCATCAGAAGGGAAGAAATCTGGATCCAATGGGAAACCAAATACGACAAACTATGCAACTTGGAACCAATGAACACTGACCCAATACATTTCTATGGGTTTGGACTGGATAAAATATCTGAGAAAATCTTGTAAAATCCATGTGTCACGGAGTGATTGTCTGTGCACAGCCGGGCTGTGTGAGGGTGAGATGATTTCTGTGGCACATCCTGGCCTGAACAACATCCTGGGCAGAGGATAAAGGAATGCCTTGACTCTCTAACATGAACAATGTTGTTGGAGGGTTTTTGTTTCTCCTGCAGTTTTGGTGACAGAATGGCAGCACAGCTTCCACCATGCAAGGCTTTCCTGCCACTCACGGGTGTCCTGTGCTGAGTGAGACAAGGAGCCATGGCTCCCTGCTAATTGTGTGCTGCCTTCCCATGGGATGTTCCCCTCTCCTCATGCTGTTGTCACCTAAACTGTGGGAAAAACAAATATTCTCCAACAACATTTTTAGTGTTAGAAAATGTGGCATAGGAATCATTTCATCCACACATTGCCCACGTTGTGAAGAGAAAATCATTCCATCACAAAGCTTTTACTGGATTTTTCCCATACTGATACAGTCAAAACCCAGAGAAATTAATGGGTTCAGTGTTCATTGATCCCCAAGTTACACAGTTCTTAGTATTTGGTTTCCTCTGGTTATCCATCCCATAATCTTAAATCTTAATTAGGTTTTCATTCTTCCTACTTTTATCTCTCTTTTCCCAGACCGGGTGTCTCTGACTGTGCCAGGGGTGATGTTTGGTGTTGGTGCTCATTAATGGTCGCGTATCTCTTGTGCATCCTTTGGCAGCTCCCAGTCCATTGAGAGGTTCAGCTCATCAGACCTCGAGTGGTGAAACATTCACCTGAAAAGAATCTTCAATTCCCTTCCCCCGGGGCAAGGCAAACAAAACCCCTGGCTGAAGTTATACAAACAAAGTCTAAACTTGGTATCCTTTCCAACACTGTCCCTCCTGGCCGTGGCGCTCAGGGGGAGCAGGGCTCTCCCAAGGGAAGAGCAGGAAACAGGGAACCTTCCTGGCTGTGTGTGTGCAGGTGGAGCCTGGCAGGAGAAATTCCCAAATCGCAGTGAGTCACTGCCGGAGCCTTTCCCAGCAAAGAAACCTGAGCAAAATATTGAACTGCAGGAAAACTCGGTGACATTTGAAGCAAGAACTGGAAGCTGCCGGCTGTGGATGCAGAGGGTGGGAAGAGGTTCTGTGTACTCTTGGAAAACCTTCTCCCAGCCCATGTGAGACAGGAGCAGGGCAGAGGGTTCGTGGGGTTATCCTGCACCCTGGCACAGCGAGGCAGGGGGATCCAGGGCCCTTCTGTGTGTCAGGAAAATGAATCCACAACCACCAGAGGCTGATGTCCAAAAAGGAGACAGAGGAGTCCTGGAACTTCAGTCATCAATAAAGGGAGAGGTCATGGCCATTTCCCATGGGCTCTCTCCAATTGCTGGAGGACGCAGCCTCTTTTTATCCCAATTTCCCGGCCGCAGTTCCCTCTCTCCTTCCCCATTGGCTGAGGCACTCGAGAGGTGCAGACTTCCCGGAACGCCCAGTGCAGAGCCCCTGCTCATGTACATCCCCCCCTTTCTTCTTTTCCTTGTGTCTGTGTTCTTGCAGTTTATTAACACAGTCTGGGGCAAGTCAGTCAGGGGAATTCCTGTGGAAATCCTTCCCAGTGTTTCTTCTGTCTCTCAGTATCTAGATTTATCTACCAGCAAACTCCCAGTTTGTTTGTAAAGACACTCCCTGCTCATTCCTTTCAGTTTGGAGGACAAGCAGTGGAGCTTCCCAGGAGGGGGCTGAGCCTGGTAAATGCACTCTGGGTGTCAGGTGGCCCCGGAGAGCCACGTCCCCTGCCAGAGGGACTGCCCAGCTCCTGGCTGGTGCCAGGTCCCAGAGGAGCAGGGCTGGCAGTGCTCAGGGGAGCCCGGCTGCAGGGCCCTGGGCTTGCACTGGATTTGCTCTCAGCTGGAACTTGCACCAGTCCGAGCACAGAAACCACTGAGCACACAGGGAGCAGCTCGCAGAGCCCAGATCCTCTCCCTGCCACAGGTACTGGCTCAGATCGGGGGCAGCCCCTTCCCTTCAAGGATGCTGATTTTACACTTCTATCCAAATGTTTCCTGCTGTATAATTCCTGGAAGGATTTTCTCATCCATGCCACACCTGGTACAGGGCAGTCTGTTTTCCCCAGCCCCGTGCCCTGAGGCAGCAGCAGGGCACAAACCCAGCTAGGCTGTGTCCCCTGGCTGGGACAGGGCTGTACCCTGCACCACAAACCAACCACCTGCTGCCTCAGGACCCCGGCCCAGGAGCCCTGAAACACGAGCACAGCTGAATTATGGTTTTTATGACAGCAAATGACATCAGGTGTATCTGCTGAGCTCTTGGTGAGCTGATTTCAGCTCCCAGCCATCTGTGTAGCCTCGTTTTTCTGAGCCTGGGGGCTTTCAGTGCTTCATGCAGCATGTGCAGCCTCAGCACTGCCTTTCACCCCCTTGGCACCACGCTGCTGCTCTCCTGTGTCAGCCAAAATGTGGGAAGGATCCAGCTTGGGGAAAGCTTTGGCTGGTCAGTGTCCCAGTTTAGTTCAGTTCCCCACGCCTTGGCTCAGCATTAGCAAGCAGGGAGATGGGTCTGGAGAGAAAAAAGGAGCCAGCAGCGCCTCCCAACGTGACACCAGTCCAGTCCCTCCAGGCAGGGAGAATCCACGTTGCCCCAGCACCCGCAGTTCTGGGTGTCACTGGGATCCACAGGATAAATGGCAGATTTCATTGGTCACATTGTTTACCACATTTACACAATGGCAAACATAACCTACCACAGAGTCTCAGCCCTTGATGTGCATTTCTCCAAGAAGATGCATTTCTCTGGTGGAATTCTTTCCTAAAGCTGCAGCAGGACATAATCCAGGTAAAGAAACCAGAATAAATAGGTGTGCTGCTAAAGAAATGTCATGTTCAAGGGAGGGGAGCCTGGGTATGGAACTGGCCACATGAAATGAGACCTAGAGTTTCTTCAGCCTGGTTTTGTGGAAATAAATTTCTTCCTCCAAAGTGAAATGGCCCAGAAAAGAGCCTGGCAAAGGAAACTGCAAGGGAGAAAGATGATCCCCGTTTATCTTTCCTTGTTGCTGGCTGGCAGGCACTGGGCACAGCACTGGGCACACAGGGCCATGTGCTGAACACTTCTTGGCAGCATCGCGTTGTTGTCACAAAACAGGAGGGGTGAGGAAGCCAGAGGTCTCTGCAGGGTGCCAGGATCAGTGCCAGTGGCACAAGGAAAGCAGCTGGAATGACTGGCTCACACAGCAGGAGCTTTCCAAGCCCTGAAAGAGGCGTGGATCTTGTGAACAAGGCAGCAGAGGAAGATCTCGGAGGGACCCCCAGAGGCTCTGGAGAGCTGTGGCTCTGTCCCCTCCCTGCTGTGTGTCAGTGCAGGGGGATGTCAGGAAAATGAATCCACAACCACCAGAGGCTGATGTCCAAAAAGGAGACAGAGGAGTCCTGGAACTTTAGTCATCAATAAAGGGAGAGGTCATGGCCATTTCCCATGGGCTCTCTCCAATTGCTGGAGGACGCAGCCTCTTTTTATCCCAATTTCCCGGCCGCAGTTCCCTCTCTCTTTCCCCATTGGCTGAGGCACTCGAGAGGTGCAGACTTCCCGGAACGCCCAGTGCAGAGCCCCTGCTCATGTACATCCCCCCCTTTCTTCTTTTCCTTGTGTCTGTGTTCTTGCAGTTTATTAACACAGTCTGGGGCAAGTCAGTCAGGGGAATTCCTATGGAAATCCTTCCCAGTGTTTCTTCTGTCTCTCAGTGTGGGCCTTATCTCACCAGCAGACTCCCAGTTTGTTTGTAAAGACACTCCCTGCTCATTCCTTTCAACTTCACCTGTAGTTGACTTTCCTGTGGCTGTTGTTGCTGTTCGGTCCCCAGAGCCAGCCCTGACCTCAGAGACCTTGGTGCCAAGGCTGCCCCCAGCAGTGCTTGCCATGAGCAGAAGGATGGGGTCACGCTCCTTGGCTCCAGCTGGGCCTGCTGTTCCCTCCGGCAGCGCTCCTGGAGAGGTGACTGAAGTCGAGGGGTTTGCAGCTGTCAGCGAACAGGGCTGGGAGGTTTGAGGAGCTGCCCAGCTTGGACAAACATCCCTTCCCTGCTTGAGATGCAGCCGGGATCTTTACTCTGAAGGCACAGGCCAGGTGCTATGGGAGTTTTGTTCCTGTAACAGCTTCATGTTTGGACTGGGACTCCTGAAGTGAAGCAGGCACTGAGCCCAGCACCCACTCACCTCTGAAAGGGGCAGCTGCATCCCCATCCCATCCCCATTCCCATTCCCATTCTTGTCCCCTTCCCCATTCATATCCCCATTCCCATTGCATCCCATCCCCTTGCATCCCATCCCATTGCATCCCATCCCATCCCATCCCATCCCATCCCATCCCATCCCATCTGCTCACCCTGCCTCCCACCTTTGTACCAAAAGTGAGGTCAGGAACCCAATCTGGCTAAAACTCGACAAAAATACACAAAGGAAAAAGCAGAGAGAATTTCCTGCAGGATCCTATAGAAACCAGGCACAAGGGAGGGATGAGAATCGTTTCCCTGAGGGCTGAGGAAGGAGCAGGACCCTCTCCTCCAGTACCAGCACCCCTGACACCCACTTAATCTGACCACAGAACTGCTTTGCTTGGCCTTGGTGAGTTTGGTGCAGAAATAAAATGAAATAAACCCTGATAAAAGCCAATAAAAGCTGTGTTCCTGCAAGCAGAGCTGAGGATCAAATCTGCCAATGTAACTATTCCCATGGAAGGTAGGGAGTGAGTAAATAAATGGGAATTGCTTTGCCTGCAGGAGAGAGCTCACTCTGCTGTAAATCCTGGCCTCTGCCAAATCCCCAGCTTTCCATACAGGAAGGCAGTAAATATTCCATGAGTTATCAGGAGGGTTTCAACCACATATGGTAAAGAAACCACAAATGAGATCAGAAAAAAACCCCAGAGGTTGAACCCAAACCCACAGGTTCAAAATAAATAAATGTTGATGTCTTTTGTTTGCCTTTTGCCTTGAGGGCCTTGGAGCAGCCAAGAGCTGTCTCTGCCTCTTCTGCACCAAAGAGAGGCAGTGATCTCCCTTTAATTAAAGATCAGTGAAATTCCCACCTAATCAAAGGATCCCAGACCCTGGGGCTTGAGAGGTTTATGATGAACTATTTCACTTCGAAAACTGGGACAACTGGACATCCAAGCAGTTGTCCAGGGGATGCTCATTTTCCATGGAAAGCGATACCAGGATGGCACAACTGGTAGTGCTAGTTTAAAGATGGTTAGTATCAGTAGTTAGTACAGAATTTTCCCAAATAAGGCCTGTTTGAGCAAACCTAAATAATGACAAATACTGTAACTTGTTGTTACTAGAGACAGACTCATTATTGAGAGATCTTGGCTTTGCCACACAGTTTGGGACACTGGAATCAAGGTAGCTTTCCTGGAATAGCTGGACTTTAAACTGTACTTTTCATTCCCCTTTAGTAGTAATCCAGTTTTCCCAATTTATTTCCCTGGTCTGAGGCTCACAAATATAAAAAAATTATATTATTTTTTTAAAAAGTTGTGTGATTTCAAGCTGGTTTTGAGTTGGCCAAACAGAAAATTTCTAATCGCAACATATAGGAAGGAGCTTTTAATTAAATATTTATTTTAAAAATAACATGAATGTATAAAATACCCCAGAATCTGTGCTTCATACCAGGAACATGCCCCAGTGCTGGTGCTCAGAGTTAGGACATCTTGGGAAGGCTGAAAAGCTTGGGATGGTGCAGCCTGGAGAAGAGAAGGCTCTGGAATGGGTTTGTTGTGGCCTTCCAGTACCTGAAAGGGGCCTTCAAAAAAGATGGAGAGGGACAATTTACAAGGACCTGGAGTCACAGGACACAGGGAATGGTTCCCACCGCCAGAGGGCAGGACAGATGGGATATTGGGAAGGAATTGTTCCCTGGGAGGGTGGGGAGGCCCTGGCCCAGGGTGCCCAGAGAAGCTGTGGCTGCCCGTGGATCCCTGGCAGTGCCCAAGGCCAGGCTGGGCACTGGGGCTTGGAGCAGCCTGGGACAGTGGGAGGTGTCCCTGCCCACAGCAGGGATGGAATGGGATGGGCTTTGAGATCTCTCCCAACCCAAACAGGTCCGGGAATCCATGATCTGTCCTCAGTTCCTTGAAAGAATCTGTGCCACCTTCTCCCTTTTGCTGGAATTGAAGCTCTGCCAGAACAGAGGAGGGAATTCTTCGCAAAACGCAAGATTTTGTCCCTGTCACAGGCAGATCTTTCTATAGAATTGCTATTTTGAAAGCCACTCTTTAATGTGACTTCAGTTAGACTTAAGCAGATGCTTAAAGTTAACCATCTGCTTAATTGCTGATAGGATTAGGTTTTAAATAGAGCTCTTAGTTCTTCCCTAACACAGAGCCACTTTCTTTGTGCCTTAATAAAGCACTTGTGGCCATGGTTCATTTTAAGGGCTTGATTAGTGCTGGTGACTTCTTTATCTGCCTGAAGATAAGACTATGATCAGTGTTAGATTGCATCTGGATCTCAATTGTCCTGAAAGCGCTGGCCCAAAGCCAGGTTGAGCAGTTGACAGGCATGCAAACAAGCCTCCATCCAGGGAAAGAGAAACGCCAGGAATCAACAAAAGTGTAGATGGAATGAATTTCAAACCATCACAACAGACACATTCCTGGCCCCCTGTGCCACACAGGGAGAAGGGCTTTGTTTCTCTGCCCAGACACCTCCAGGCTGGCCAGGCCTTGGTGACAGATGAGGAGCAAGTGAATATCCATGGCTTTAGAGTGATTTAAAACCAGTTAAGGAGTTAAGTCTGTTTATCTTGAGATCGTGTTGCTTATAACGCCACACATTTATCACTCTTGAGGCTGGGAAAGCCCTGCTGGGCTCTGGGCAAGCTGGGAGCCACCGTCCTCTCCAGGGTCCCTGCATGGACCTGGTGACAGGACAAGGACCAACCCAGAGCCGTTCTGTTCCATGGGAAAACAAATAGGATTGCTTCTCCTGGGATTATGCCTGGAGGGTAGCAGGCAAGGCTTTGAGCTCTCTGCTAATTCCTGAGTCTCTCCAGTCTAAAGAGTCAGGTGGGACAGCCAGGCCCTGGTTTTTCCTGAGGGAAAACAGTGGCCAGGGCTTGGACCTCTGCTCTCCCAGTGGATCTGACATCCAGCAGCCCTGGACTCACTGGAGAGCCCTTCTCAAAGGGATTTCATCCTCAACTTTTATTTCTCTTTGTACTTCATGGAAGAGGGAAAAACAAGAGGAGGACTTTGTGTTCCCTACCCTTCTCCTTCCTGCCAACACCATGGGGTTAAAAAAGGACCATGTGTTTCTTCCAAAGGTATTGCCATAATTATCTCTGCACTCGGGATGTGCAAGAGCTGGCTGTGTTCCACCAAAGATTGCGTTTAACTAATCCTGCTTTAGAAACCCGGACTATTTATACCTTCTCAAATCAACTCCATCTTCAGAAATGCCCTTTAAAGGACACGTTTTGTTCTCTCCTGACCATATGTTTTCCCCGTGAGCGGCACATTCTGAACGTGTTTCCAAAGGTTGCCACCCAGGGCTGCTGTTTGTGCAGTGCTGGCTGATGTTAGTCATGCAGCCTGCTCAGCTGTTGGATTTTTGAGGAAACCAGTCCCTATTTACCCAATTACTTGGTGTTTCCAAGGCAGTGTGAAGTTCTCAGACACAGAGGGGATCCCAGGCACTCGGTGCCAACACCAGCCACGTTTGTGCTCTGGGCTGTGCAGAACTTTCTCTCCTCAAGAGAAAAACCTTGTTCTTTCTTTTCATCTGGACTTCTCCTGGACCTTTCTCCACTTTTTTCTCCTGATTTATTCTGGAGCATGTGAGAAAGGGCAGCAATGGCTTAGTTGAAAACAAAGAAAATCAGAGTTAATAAAATAGGAAATGCTATTGTCATGAAAATGAATCCACAAACGCCAGAGGCTGATGTCCAAAAAAGAGACAGAGGAGTCCTGGAACTTTATTTGTCAATAAAGGGAAAGATCATGGCCATTTCCCATGGAGTCTCTCCAACTGTTGGAAGGCGCAGCCTCTTTTTAATCCTAATTTCATCTTTTTATCCCAATTTCCCGGCCGCAGTTCCCTCTGTCTTTCCCCATTGGCTGAGGCACTCGAGAGGTGCAGACTTCCCGGAACGCCCAGTGCAGAGCCCCTGCTCATGTACAGCCCCTCCTTTCTTCTTTTCCTTGTGTCTGTGTTCTTGCAGTTTATTAACACAGTCTGGGGCAAGTCAGTCAGGGGAATTCCTGTGGAAATCTTCCCATTGTTTCTCAGTGTCGGTGTTAGCAGACTCGCAGTTTGTTTGTAAAGACTCTCCCTTACTCCTTTCACTATGCAGGGATGCTGAGCCCCAGCTCCAGGTGAGCTCACGCCCTCCCGTTTTGCCGAGGGCACTGTGGGTGCTGCTCTCTGGAGCAGAGGCATTGCTGAGGGATCCCCATTCAGGATGTGCCTCTTTTCCAGAGCCTGCCATTGCTGAGCCAGCCAGGCTCTGGAAACAGCAGGAAAAGCTGCCCTTCTGACAGACCTCACCCTCCACTGTCCATGAGGAGGAAAAACCATTTCTTCTTCAAGTCCAGAGCCTTTCCAAAGATGCTCCAGAAGGCATCAGCTTCCTTGGAGAGACTGCTCTGTGTGACCTTTATCTTCACCGTGGTGTTGCTGTTTTAAAAATACCATTTTAAAGCCAAGATTGGGAAATATTTTCCTTGTGGCTTTGTTTTTCTGCAAGTGCCCTTTTTAGCTGCAGTTTCCTGAAAACAGGAGCTGTATTTTCCTCATGCCAAGCTCTTCCCTGCAGTTTGCTTTGGCAGTTTGGCACTCGCGAGGAGTCGGTGAGGAGCTGCAGGGCTGTGCTGTGAGGGAGACATATGTTGGTGTGTAGGGAGCTGGTGAGTGGGCTCGGTTTCCATGTTCCATCGTGGATACGAGGGCTGTGTGGGAGGAGGAGAATCCACTGTGAATGAGTGTGTGATTTGTGCAGCCTTCCAGCACAGGAGACAGGTTTTTGTGAGTGAACTTCAAGCCCTGTTGTACGAGAACATCCTCCTCACGCTCCCGTTTTTACTCAAATATTTGAGGGGGAAGGATTATTTCCCACCTCACAGCTCAGTGGGCTGTGCTGATTTTCTGATTTCTTTCTTTATTTTTCTCAGCCCTAACCTCCAGAACTTCAGTGCCCATTGCAGCCAAGAGTTTTCCACCTCCAGCTGTACCTTGTGAAGCTGTGTCAGGGCAGGGTTTAGGTTGGATTTTAGGGAAAGGTTCTTCCCGCAGAGGGTGCTGGGCACTGCCCAGGCTCCCCAGGGAATGGGCACGGCCCCGAGGCTGCCAGAGCTCCAGGAGCGTTTGGACAGCGCTGCCAGGGATGCCCAGGGTGGGATTGTTGGGGGGTCTGTGCAGGGCCAGGAGCTGGGCTGGGTGATCCTGGGGGTCCCTTCAGCTCAGGATGTTCCCTGATTCTATGATTCACCTCCAGCTTGATTTTTTAGAGTTCATTTGAGCCTTCATTTCCCATAGCCTTAAAATAAGGAGTAAGCACAACCCAAGTTGGAAAACAGAGAGGTTCAAAAAGCAGCAAATGACTGAGCTGAAGTCTCCAGTGAAATGTTAACTCACACAGCTTTGAGGTACTCGGTGAATGTTTTGCAAGTAAAATACCTGCCCTGAGCACTGCTGGGACAGAGCAGTGAGGGGTCAGGGCTTGTAGTGGTCCCAAGATATGAGAAGCACAAGGCACCAAGCACCAGCTCCAGGGGTGTGCGGGGGAAGCCCTGGAGTGGTGTCCAGGTGACCCTGACTCCTCTTTGGCACTGCCAGGGAGTTCCTGCAGCCAAATCCAGCGTGCAAATCCTGCTGACAAGACTGCAGCAGCTCCAGGTGGGAGAGACAGTGACCTTCCGCCTGACCTTGCTGTGCCAGCACCTCCCAGAGCACCCACAGTGCTGGGAGGGTGCTGGGCACCCCTCACAGGATCTGCTGATGGGGCTGGAACAGCAGGGGCTACCCAGGGACAGGCCTTGGGGAAGCTGAGCTATCAGAGCCTTTCAAGTTCCTTTAGTTTCTATTTTCCTGAAGTTTCAGACACCTGGGCATGGTTTTCCAAAGTGTTGAGCTCCAGTGGGATGCCACAGCCTTAGTCGTGGAAGCACATCTGGAAAATAAAACCACAAACACCAGGTTTATGTCCAAAAAGGAGACAGAGGAGTCCTGGAACTTTAGTCATCAATAAAGGGAGAGGTCATGGCCATTTCCCATGGGCTCTCTCCAATTGCTGGAGGACGCAGCCTCTTTTTATCCCAATTTCCTGGCCGCAGTTCCCTCTCTCTTTCCCCATGGGCTGAGGCACTCCAGAGGTGCAGACTTCCCGGAACGCCCAGTGCAGAGCCCCTGCTCATGTACATCCCCCCCTTTCTTCTTTTCCTTGTGTCTGTGTTCTTGCAGTTTATTAACACAGTCTGGGGCAAGTCAGTCAGGGGAATTCCTGTGGAAATCTTCCCATTGTTTCTTCTGTCTCTCAGTGTGGGCCTTATCTCACCAGCAGACTCACAGTTTGTTTGTAAAGACCCTCCCTGCTCATTCCTTTCACACAGAATCTTGGAGGCATTAAGGTTGGAAAAGACCTCTAACATCCCCAAGTCCAACCACCACCTCAGCACCACCAAACCATGTCCTCACGTGCCACATCCACACGGTTTTACACTTCCAGGGATGCGACTCCAAAGCTCCCTGGGCAGCCCCTGCCAAGGCCTGAGCACCCTTTCCATGGAGAAATTCCTGCTGATGTCCACCCTGAGCCTCCCCTGGCCCAGCCTGAGGCCGTTCCCTCTCCTCCTGTCCCTGTTCCCTGGCAGCAGAGCCCGACCCCCCCGGCTGCCCCCTCCTGTCAGGAGCTGTGCAGAGCCACAAGGTTCCCCCTGAGCCTCCTTTCGTCCAGCCTGAGCCCTTTCCCAGCTCCCCTTCAGCACCAGCCCTGTGCTCCAGCCCTGCCCCTCACTGCAGTGGCTGGCAGAGCTGTGATGCAGAGTGACAAAGCTGGGGTTGAACTGGGCTGGGGGAGCATTTTCAGTCCTCTTCCTCCTCTTACTGTACGGTCAGTGATTCCTCCTGCCTTCATTATTTTCCCCCCAGGTAAACCAGGAACTGCTCCAGCTGCCTTTCCTCCCCCACAAAACGGGCGTGATTAATTAGCAGCTGATTTGTGCTTGCAAAATCCTATTAAAAATCCCCTGTGTGCTATGAAAAATCTGACCCGAGTGTTGCAGGGCTGTTCCTCAAAAGGAATGAAGGCTGGCAGGTGTGAGCACACCTGTTCTGGGGCTCAGGTACAGCCTGGGCTGGCAGCCCCCACTCTGCGTGCCACGGGAGTCTGGGAGCTGCTTGTGAGGCCTGGATGGGTGTGGAGGAAAGCCTTCATGGAAAATAACAGTTTCATAATCAGTGCAGGGTTTGGATAGCGTGGGACACTAAAGAACAGGGCCATTCACCGCTTAATGAGGATTAAAATAACTCCTGAATAGCTGCCTTATTCCCTGAGCATCCTGTTCAATGAATGAGTCACAGGATTACAGTTGAAAAATAGGTTGGAATGGTAGAACAAAAACCTGACATAATGAATATCAAACGGAGGGTGTGGGGACAGCCTTTCATTTGGCATTTCCAGCCCCTCTAATGACTGACATGCTGACTCTACCAGCAGCTTAACTCTCGGTTTTGTCTTACTGGCCCCTTGCCACAGGCCATGTTTAGGGGTCTGCGTGCTCGGGGATCGTGAGGCAGGTGCAGAAACACTCTGCAAGCAGGATATTCACAGCACAGAAGTATAAAGTAATCAGCCATTGGCTCGTGTACACGAAAGGCAGCTGCGGTTTAACGATCTATTAGGCTGAATATTCGTGTGCTCATCACCTCTGAGTCCTGCCTGGGCACACCCGGCTCAGGAGGGGCCCTGAGCTTCACTGCCCCGTTCCTGGGCTGCCCTTTGTCCCTCTCACTGCCCTGGATCATGGGAAGAGGGTTGGTGCCTGCTCCCCTTCCCTGTTCAGCTCTGCTTGACCATCCCCACGAGCAGCTGAAGGGCATTTGCTCAAGGCTTCACCTCTGGAATACAAATTGTGAACCGGAAAGGCTGGACGGGGCAGGTGGGTTAGGAATGAGGAGCTTTGTGCTGAAAGTTTTTCCATTCTCCTCAGCAGGTTTTGGGCTGCTTTCTTCCCTGCCTTAGGGCTTTGCATTTCCCTCAGTTCCCAAAGCCTCAAATACTCAGGAAGATCAGCCCTGGAAAGGGGTTTTCCCTTCATTACTGTAGATATCAGGGAGGTATTTTGTCAGGAGAATGTCAGGACAATGAATCCACAACCACCAGAGGCTGATGTCCAAAAAGGAGACAGAGGAGTCCTGGAACTTTAGTCATGAATAAAGGGAGAGGTCATGGCCATTTCCCATGGGCTCTCTCCAATTGCTGGAGGACGCAGCCTCTTTTTATCCCAATTTCCCGGCCGCAGTTCCCTCTCTCTTTCCCCATTGGCTGAGGCACTCGAGAGGTGCAGACTTCCCGGAGAGCCCAGTGCAGAGCCCCTGCTCATGTACATCCCCCCCTTTCTTCTTTTCCTTGTGTCTGTGTTCTTGCAGTTTATTAACACAGTCTGGGGCAAGTCAGTCAGGGGAATTCCTGTGGAAATCCTTCCCATTGTTTCTTCTATCTCTCAATATCTGGCTTTATCTACCAGCAGACTCCCAGTTTGTTTGTGAAGACCCTCCCTGCTCATTCCTTTCAAGAACAGCTGCCTGTTCCATCCTGCTCTGGAAACATAAGCTGGGGAATAAGGCTGGGGGTGGGCAAATGCTGAGGCTGTTGGAAAGACCAGCAGGGCAGAAAAGAAAGAATTGTTCTGCATGAAATCATTTAGGTTGGAAAAGGCCTCTAAGCATCCAAACCACTGCCCCATGTCCCCAGATGCCACATCCACCTCTCTCTTAAATCCCTCCAGGGATGGGGACCCCACCACTGCCCTGGGTGCCTTCGGAGGCTGATGGCTCCTTTTTAGGCCATTTCTTTTGTCCTGTTGCCTGTAGATTTCAGAGCAGTTCCCAGCACTTTCCTAAATCCTGTAAAATGAATGCAAAATATTGCATGACTGTCAGAATGATCATATATCTGTAACACAGTTAGAGATAGATCTGTAATACAGTTGGCATGTATTTAAAATATCCCTGCTTTGCAGTTTTTATAAGGAACTTTATTAGGAAAGACAGGCTGGAAAATACAGCATTTTCTTTTCATATTCTGACACTTGATTTTTGTTCCATTATAGAACACAATAAATCAAGATTTTATTACTAATATTCTCACATGAAATCCCTGACACTGAAAAAAAATAAGCTCTGGAGCAGACTAAAACTAAGTATCAAAGGAAAGGTTAAATCTATGCAAAAAGGTTGTCACTCAAGAGGATTTCCTGGCTAGGAAGTGCAATGGGAACTCTTTGGGGGTTATTTACAGAGTTCTGTAACAGTTACTCAGAGTTTTGCACCTTGGTACAGACAATTCAGATGGTAATTGTGGTTTAACCCCAGCTGGGAACTCAGCCCCATGCAGCCAACAGGACGCAGGGGAGAATTGGAAGGGTAAAAGTGAGAAAACTTGTCGATAAAGTCAGTTTAATAAAAGAAATCAAATCAAATAATAAATTGTAACAAATTGAAAAGGAAAATAATGAAGAGAGAGAAATAAACCCCAAATGAAAACAGTTGCTCATCACCAACCGATGCCCAGCCAGCCCCGGGCAGAGCCTCTCCTCCAACTCCTCCTTGGTTTTGCTGCTGAACGTGACCTCACATTGCCAAGGGGCTGCTCAGGACAGTGGTGGAGCCGCCACCGCTGGGAATGTTCAAAACACGAGTGGATGTGGCACTTGGGGACAGGGTTCAGTGGTGAGCACGGTGCTGGGGCTGGGCTGGCGGTTGGACTGGATGATCCCAAAGGTCTTTTCCAGCCTTAACGATTGTGTGATTCCACGGGGTCTGGGGTCAGTGGGGGTCAGCTGGGACAGCTCCTTGTGCCCCCAGCCTGGTCCCTTGGCCGTGTCCGTGCTGCTCAGCAGGGACTGACCCTTCCCAGTGACCAGCACTGCTCCAGCCCAGCCCCACACCCAGCCCGGGGCAGCTCCTGGGGACAACAGCAGCTCCAGCCCAGCCCCAGCCCCAGCCCCAGCCAGCACAGTTTGGCTGCAGTCAGTCCTGACCACAGGGAGGGCTCTTTTCAGTGCTCACCTCAGCAGGTGAGACCTGCCCCTGTGTGAAGGGGGTGAAGGGCTGGCCAGCACCATCCCACCCCCAGAGCTATCCCAGACTCTCACATTCCAGGTGCTCATTAGGATAATCTCAGGTCCCCAGGGCCAGATCCTGTCAGGAAATGAATCCACAACCACCAGAGGCTGATGTCCAAAAAGGAGACAGAGGAGTCCTGGAACTTTAGTCATGAATAAAGGGAGAGGTCATGGCCATTTCCCATGGGCTCTCTCCAATTGCTGGAGGACGCAGCCTCTTTTTATCCCAATTTCCCGGCCGCAGTTCCCTCTCTCTTTCCCCATGGGCTGAGGCACTCGAGAGGTGCAGATTTCCCGGAACGCCCAGTGCAGAGCCCCTGCTCATGTACATCCCCCCCTTTCTTCTTTTCCTTGTGTCTGTGTTCTTGCAGTTTATTAACACAGTCTGGGGCAAGTCAGTCAGGGGAATTCCTGTGGAAATCCTTCCCATTGTTTCTTCTATCCCTCAATATCTGGCTTTATCTACCAGCAGACTCCCAGTTTGTTTGTAAAGACCCTCCCTGCTCATTCCTTTGAGTCCTGACTTCAATTGGGCAGCCACAGTGACCATTGCCTGGACACATCTGAGGGAGCTGATGTTGCCCCAACACTGGAAGCTCAGCCCCTGCAGGTCCATGGAGCACTCTGCCAGTCCCTGGGAAAATGACAGTTCCATGTTTTATCATCGCCTGCGCAAAAGATGCTTGAGCTCCTTGGAATCTCACTAGGTGCCATGGTTGACTCCAGACCAAGCCTGTAGGTTGGATTTTGGGAAAGGTTCTTCCCCCACAGGGTGCTGGGCACTGCCCAGGCTCCCCAGGGAATGGGCACGGCCCCGAGGCTGCCAGAGCTCCAGGAGCGTTTGGACAGCGCTGCCAGGGATGGGATTGTTGGGGGGTTCTGTGCAGGGCTGGAGGTTGGACTGGATGGTCCTTGCAGGTCCTTTCCAACTCAGGAGATTCTGTGCTTCTTTTCCAAAATGCGTGTGCACTCTCATCAAAATGTCAGGAATCCATAGAGGGGTCCTCCCTCTCCATCTTCAAACACAGGCTGGGGACAACGAGGAGAGAAGCTCTTGGGGAAGTTTAGGAGCTCACCTGAACCCCTGCGGTGCAGCTGCCTGAGCCCTGAGCTCCGGCACAGCAGAACCCCCTCTCCCTGCAGGACACACCATGCTGGGCTTCCGGGGCAGCTGAGTGTCACTTCATGGTGACACTGAGAAATGGGAGGCAGGAGAGGGACAGGAGGGACAGCAGGGAGGTGGTGGTGCCCAGGCTCAGCTCCTTCCCCCGGTGCTGAACTTGGAAGATTTCTCCTTTTCAGGGTGCCAGGTGTCCCTGCCACCAGCAGGACTGGGGCGCTGGGGTCCGGGGGTGCTGGCACAGGTGGGGCTGCAGGGTTGGCATCAGGGCTGGTGAGGGCACTGAGCACCTCCAGCCGTGTCCCCAGGTCCTGTGGGACAGCTGTCCAGGCAGGGCAGGGGCTGGGGTTGCCCTGCTCCCTCTGCCCAGCCAACATTTGGGTGGTTTCGCTGCACCCTGAGCTCACGCGGGCACTGCAGGGGCACAGAGAGCCCTGGCACACTGCTGGGACAGGTTGGTGTCTGTAGCAGAAGTGCCGCCCCAGCACGGCAGCGAGGCCATCCAGGCAGACATTTGTCCCTCAGCGTTTCCCAGCACCTGCAGGCTTCTCTTTCTTCCTCTAGCAGCACCTCCCTCCTCCCTTCAGCGTCCCCATCGCAGCCTCGCCGCCCCCACCTGGGTGAAGAGTTTATTTCCCAAAGCAGTGGTTACTGAATTCAGAAATAACCACAGAGGTGACTGTGTGGGATGCAGCATTTTGTCCTGTCCTTTTTATGTGGCCTCATTTACTTTGGAGAAAACCTAAAGCCTTTAAAACCCTTCCCTGTGCACGTGCCTCTCCCTGTTTGCACTGGTTTGCTTTTTTTCCAGGGAAACATCTCATTCTTTCTGCTGGTTATTTTATCTGATTGCTCCTCCAGCTGCGCTCAGAAATTTCCTATTGTGGTCTGGCAATTCAGAGCCCTGCGGATCCTTTCTTTCCCTAGTGGAGTTTCCTGGTAAATAGCTTTGAACTCAGATCTTTGTCTCGACAAAAGATAAGCTTCTGCCTAACTGGCACTTCACAATTAACAGCATTATCTTGTTAAACCTGAAGAGGTGTAGGAAGGCTCAGCCATCATTTTAAAGCATTTTATTGCTTAGAAAGTGTTTACAAAGGGCTACAGAAGTGGTAAATGAAGCTCAGTGCTGCATTCAGATGCTTGATTAGCTCAGCCACATCAAAATGCCAATAATTCAGGTTCTGACTGGGTTGGATGCCAGTGCTTACTCAGTAGTGTCGAAACACCTGAGTTTTGGAGGGGAAATAAAGGAAGGGAAGGAAAAAAGAAAGGTGGAAGGAAAAAGGGAAGGAGAAAGGAAAGGAAAGGAAAGGAAAGGAAAGGAAAGGAAAGGAAAGGAAAGGAAAGGAAAGGAAAGGAAAGGAAAGGAAAGGAAAGGAAAGGAAAGGAAAGGACTTGGGGTGAAATGGAAAGTTGCTCAGAATTAGATGACGGCACCTATTCAGGTGCAGCTGTCCTCAGTGAAGATCCAATTTCCACCAGGAATGAGGTTGTGGGGATAAGTGACCCAGAAGTGTTTGCAGGAGACAGAAACCTCTCTTGTTTCCCTTCTGGAACAACTGGAATGTTCTGTTGTGGGTTGTGTCTGCTCCTGTTCCAAACGCTGGCATTTCACCCCTCGAGCGTCTCCATCTCCTCTCCCCTTCCACCTGGCAGCTCCTGCAGCGTGTGAGCAACCCCAGCTGGGAACAGCCCGCAGAACCTGGGGCTCTGGGTGTTTCCTGCAGCTTGATCTGTAAATGAGCTTTGCTGGAGCCACGCTGGAAGCCCTTGCTCTCCTTAGCGTGACTGCAGCCCACGCCTGGCTGGAGCCCAGAGGGACGGGCGCAGGAGCTACAGGCTCCTCTAAAAGCCCGTGGAAGGATGGAGACGTCCTGGGAAATGCATCACTTTCCAAGGCTTGAAGGGAAGTGTCTGTGGAGCAATTCAGCCATGCTCAATGAACTTATCAGCTGCAAATGTCACGGAGAGGTCATGGAGAAATGCAGCAGGCTCACTGCTCACTACCTGGTTTGCAACCTCGGAAATAGATCGAATAACTTATAAATGAGGCAATAAATGGGGGGTAAAATAAGCGCTGGAATTGGGGCCGGGCACAGGTTGAAGATAAGGGAGCGATGCGCCCTTGTGGCAGAGGAGGCAGCAGCATCCCGGGAATGGGGCCGGAGGGTCAGAGCAGGGATCCTGCCCCTCCGGCAGCACTGGGGACAAACCCCTGCAGGGCTGGGACCGGAGATGGCCCCCAGAACTGCAGAGCTGCGGCCAGGCTGGAGCGGGTCCAGCAAAGGGCCAGGAAAATGGTGAAGGCTGGGCTGAGGCTGCTCAGCCTGGAGAAGGGAAGGCTCAGGGGGATCTGGTCAGTGCCTGGGATTGACTGAGGGGTGAACAAAGAAGGTGGAGCCAGTCCCTTCCCAGGGGTGCCCAGGGCAAGAGGCAAAGAACACAAATCAAAATGCACAAACCCCCACTCCAACATCAGAACAAACTCCCTTCTTGTGAGGGTGCTTGGACTCTGGAAAAGCATTTGGAGAGAGGATCCAGAGTGTCCATCCTCAGAGTCCATGGAGTCATAGGCACGACTGCTCAGGCTGGAAAAGACCTTTGAGCTCATCAGGTCCAACCACCAACCCAGCGTGACCTCCATGTTCACTAAACCGTGGCCTCCAGTGCCAAATCCAGACATTATTTGAACACCTGCAGGGATGGGGACTCCAAAGCTCCCTGGGCAGCCCCTGCCAAGGCCTGAGCACCCTTTCCATGGAGAAATTCCTGCTGATGTCCACCCTGAGCCTCCCCTGGCCCAGCCTGAGGCCGTTCCCTCTCCTCCTGTCCCTGTTCCCTGGCAGCAGAGCCCGACCCCCCCGGCTGCCCCCTCCTGTCAGGAGCTGTGCAGAGCCACAAGGTTCCCCCTGAGCCTCCTTTGCTCCAGGCTATCCTTGGGGATATTCCAAACCCTAATGAAAACGGTGCTGGATAACTCACTCCAGATATCCCTGCTTTGGAAGGTCTCCAGAGGTGCCTGCAGATTATCTAAGCGAGAGGTCAAGTTGATGTCTGACAAGCCTCATGACCAGAAATATCTACATATGGAAGAGCTTTCTAGTAATAAATTGTTTTCTTAGTATCACAAATAAATAAATAAATAAATAAAAAAGATGTAATAGAAATTGGAGCCAGATGAAGTATTTTTTGATTTTTGGTAATGAAGACTGAAATCACTGCAGTTATTTCTAAAGACACGTCTCAGACTGACCATCACACACAGCCTTTCAAAACTGTCTTACTGAAAAGTCTGTGTGAATCCAGGAGTAATTAAAAGCTAATGCAGGTACTAACGAGCAGGGATCTGGATCATGCTTGCGGGGAACTGGGTGAAAATTAACCCATCTGATCCCATATCTCCAAAAATCCCTCCAGACACTGACAGGGACTCAGAAATACCCAATTTCTTATTTGTCCCACCCATCCTCTGGTCCAGTTTTCACATTACAGTGAAATTTGACTGCGTGGAGGAACAGGAACTGAAGCAGAGTCACAAAATGAGTTCCTGCAGGATTTTTCCTTTCTAAAAGCAACCAACAGTGGATAATCCAAAGGAAAATTCAAATTTAGGAAACCTGTAGGCCACTTTTCAAGGGCACTTAAGGCGTCCCTGTGGACTGTGCTCCTCTGAAGGTTTTCTCACCTTGTGCTGGCAGCCAGGGTAAAATCCTTTCATTTTTCCATGTCTGGGATGTAAGGAGTGCCTGGTTTCTGGATGGAGCAGGAAGCAGGTGAAAATGCTCAGTTTGTTGTTACCTGAATAAATAAACTCTGATTTTAATTCTGGTTTCACCCAGACACTCCCCACACTGTGCAAGCAGAGCAGCTCCCGCTGAGATAAACGAGCAGCCAACACTCAGAAACAAATCATAGCAACTTAACCTTATTTGTATTTTTTCCTCTGTTTTATGGCCAGGGAGGAATAATTAATATTAAGGATCGCGACCTTAGCAAGATTTCCAGCAGTTTTTAGGAAAGGAAAGTGAGATTAATTTGAGAAGAAGGTTGTTAATGAACCTGTCTGGGGTAGAGGCCATGAGGGCTGAGGGACCATACAGGGATCAAATTTCAGGGGAAGGATGCACTGATGTGGTTCTGGATTTCGTCCCTTTGTTCCTGGTGGAAAAGGAATTTGCTTATTAAATTTGCAGGTGATATGAAGCTTGGATGACCATAAGTCTATTAGAGAACAGGATTAGAATTTAAAATGTTCTTGACAAATTGGATAAATAGCCTGAAAATAAATTGATTAAATGGAGAAAAATGAGATGCCTCAGGCTGAAGCAGGAATACTAAAAAGCCTTGTCTGTGTTGGAGAACAATTGGAGAGTTCCTTGGAAAAGCAATAAGGAATCAAAAAGGATCACAAACTTGGCATGAACCAGGAAAAGAAAAATAGCACAAGTTTGTGTGAACGAGGGAGGTTGACTTGGGACAATCCAGGCCTTCACTCTGTTCTCTTGGGGCTCTCTCAGAAACACATCCCAGCCTTGAGAAGGAGCTGGGTCAGGCGGAGCTCAGGGTGCTGGCATGACAGGGATCCAAGGCGAAGCAGGTTTTACGGGGAAACAACAGAAATGGTGTTAGCACGAAGGATAAAGCCCGAGGAGCACAGGGCAACAGCGCTGTCATAAACAGAAATAAGGGGGATTCTCTCCATGTCCCTGGAACACAGGAAAGAAGGAACTGGTCTGAAAAGCAGAAAGAAAGACCCAGAAAGTAACACAGATCTTGGGAGGAAGTGAAATATCCATGAAATATTTAGGAGTAGCAGAGTAGACATTGGAGTAGCCCCCCTGCAGCAGGAAGGCAGGACAGGAAAGATTTCTAGAGATCTCCTCTCCTGTGTGTTGTAAAGATCTGGACAAGGAGCTCATTCCTTGCTGGAGCGTGTGTGTTAACCAAAGGCCATGGAGGTTCATCAGGGTCCCTTTCGGGATGATTTCATTGCAGTGAGAAGGAGACAGAGCTGTTTTCCACCCCAAAGGGCAGCTGCCAGCCCCAGTTCCAGCAGCCACTCTGCCGTGGGTTGTTTCCCCTGCGCGGGGTACACCAATCTCACAGGATTCCCACTTCCTGGGGAGGGATCACAGCCCACGTGCAGCTGTTTAACTCCACGAGGCCACATCTCTGATTCCTCTCTGCGCTCACACAGAGCGTGGTGGTGGTGGTTGTGGTTGTGGTCACAGTGGGACACTCTGGTCTCGTGTGGTTGGGGGTCACATCCTGCACATCTCCCAGGCTCCCTCCAGGATGGAGCTGGAGCAGTGGAGCGGGGGCTGAGAGGCCCCAGCAGCCGCAGGAACACCCCAGCCCTGTGGGTACAGCTGTGGGTGTGCTCCTGCCAGGACCCGGTTCTTACCTTTGCAGAGAACCCTCATCTGCAGGCTCAGCAGAAAGGGAGCAGATTCCCATTATCGTGTTCTCCTCGCATCTGGAATTTTAAGTGAACTGCATAACAGAATCTTCTGCTTTCTTAAGCATTTCCTTCTCCTTTCTTTAATCACGCTGAGATTTCCTGTGATACTGCGAGCTGTAATTATCATCTGCAGATCAGTGGCGGTGCTAAGCTGGTTCTTAAAGGGATTTTTTTTTTTTTTCTGTGAATTTCAGATGACCAAGAGCAAAATTATAATCACCTGATACTAAACAGTGCCACCCAGACACCTACACATGGTAAGAGAAAGCAAAGAGCAAAATTACACACGTTGTAACTTTCCTCTGCCAGCCAGTAACGTTTACTGGTGCCAAAGTGTGTTTAATGTTAATGGAAACGTTCCTCTGGTGATGCTGCATGGTTGATGGTTTCCATCCACATTAAACACAGGACCATATTTTCAACAGTGTGCTCAGTGAAATATGGCCCAGTCTTTTCTAATTGTCCTGATCATCCTTGTGTCTAATTCCAAGATACTCCTTTATTTCCCACTTTGTTTCCTCCATCTCGTCCCAGCCTGGAGATGTTTCTTTGCTTCCTCCGTGGCCAGAACCCTGCCCCTCTCTGCTCAGCCCTGTCCCCCAGCCCTTCTGTCCCCTCCTTTGGGTTTCCCTGGCCCCGGAGCAGCAGTGGAGCCTGGGCCGTGTCCCCCCTCCCTTGGAGCCACCACAGCCAAACCCCGGCAGCTCCCGGCTCCATCCAGCCCCAGGCCAGTCCCTGGCACCCAAACTCATGATCTCTGTGCAATCAGACCAACTTCTGACCGACCCTCAGGTCCCCTCTGCTTTCTTCCCTCTTCTGCTGCTGCCTTGTGTTGCTCTGGTCTGTGTTCTTCCCTGCACCCTCCGCCTTTGGAATGTGATCCATTCCTCCAGCGTTTGCAGCTGGATCCTTCCTCCTGCCGTAAGCACTCAGTAGATCTCATCTCAAACCCTTCTGGCAGCGCTGAGTCTCTGCATTTGCTGCTCTTTTTGTCCTGGTGTTTGCTTCGAATTCCGAAACCTCATCCTAACTATTCTGGAGCAGATTTATTGCCACTTGTGTTCACGTATAGAAATCTCCCTGCTGCTGAGAAGAGTGGGAGAACAATTGGGAAAGATCACCTGAAACCTTCAGGGTTTCACCTGAAACGTTCGGGGTTTCTCCTTCCCAGAGGAGTCAGGTGGCTCTTCAGCCTGCAAGGTGCTTCCCGTGGTAAGACTGTGTTGTTAGGGCTTCATTTTCTTCCAAAAACTCCAGAAGGAACAGTGTCAGCTTTAAACTCACCAGTGCTACAGGAGTATTTATTGAGCCTGAACTGGCAGCCTCCAGTGTTCCTCAGACTACTTATTCTGTTTGCTTTTTTACCTTCCTGAGGGAAAAAAAAAAAATAGGGTTGAAAACTTGTTGGCTTCTCTTTGGTCTTGATACTTCTTCTCAAAATCCAGCCCATGCTGGGTTCTGAGCTGCCTCAGGGGAGTGCCCTTAACCTGTGTCTGCCCAGGAGATTTAATGCAGCTCCACCATCAGGTTCCCATTACATCCAAGAACCCAAGGGAATGTGCTAAAACAATTAAACTTCCCTCTGGCCCTAGCAGATGCTTTGTTTTTCAATGTTCTTAAGAGAAAAAAAAAAAAAAAAACAAAGGCAGATACAGTCATGATCTTGGATTCCTTGAGCTTCCTGTGTCTTAATAATTTGGTTGTTCCAAGTGATTTGGATGAGCTGACTACAAATAACTGTGTGATTCAGAGGTATCTTTTCCCTGAGTGATCCATATGGTCACGGATGCTTTTGTTCCTTACATTCATGTGTGCTGTTGTTGGTGAGCCATTGCTTGGCAAGGCTGAAAAGATATTTGGAGCTTTCAAGTAAGGTATCAGAAGATCTGGCAGAATTCAGAATTGCTGCTGCAATTGTGACCAAACGCCTCAGGTTTAATTGAATTCCCTCCCTGGCTGGGAAGGGTGTGAAGAGTGAGCTGTTGAATCCTGGAATTCCTGTCAGGATGAGCTCAGCTGCTGTGCACTGGAGATGTCTCTCCCTTCTCCCACCACCACAGGAACTTCTCAGTCTTTTACCTTCACCTGTAACTCCCTGAGTCTCCAAGCTCTCTCCATCCCGGGAGATGATGGAGGATTCCAGCTCCCAGCGGAGCAGACACCACGCCCAGGGCTCTGCAGGAAAGCTCCTCGAGGGGAAGGAAGGGAAGCCGGATTCCCTTTCCCCTGCCTGCACTGCCTGGGCCTCTGGAAAAGCAGAGCCAAACACACCAAACCCTGTGTTTTCCCAAAGGGCTTGGGAACCACAGCAGGATCTCAGCACGCAGGAGTGTGTGGGGACACACATCCAGATGTGCAGTGGGGCAGCCATTCCCTGTTTTGGGAATCACAGCAGGGTCTCAGTGTGCAGGAGTGATCCAGATGTGCAGTGGGGCAGCCATTCCCTGTTTTGGGAATCACAGCAGGGTCTCAGTGTGCAGGAGTGATCCAGATGTGCAGTGGGGCAGCCATTCCCTGTTTTGGGAATCACAGCAGGGTCTCAGTGTGCAGGAGTGATCCAGATGTGCAGTGGGGCAGCTGTTCTGGGAGCACCCTGCTGCATCCCTGCCAGGGCCATTGCTCAGGTGAGAGAGGCAAAGGGTGGCCAACATGTGTTTCCATGGCAGATGCTCTCCAGCTCCTCATGTCCTGCTGCCTTCCGTTCCCACAAAGAAACCAATTCGAGGGGATAAGAACAATCCATGCTCACAAGGAACGAGGAAAACAAAGAAAGAAGCAGATTTGATCTCGGCTCTCGGGGCTGTTCTGCTCCAGCTGCAGGTTCCCAGATTAAACCCCCGGGTCTCTGGCTTGACCTGGCAGGGTTGCCACTCCTGGGGCGCAGTTTCTCAGTGCCAAGGCTCTTCCCAGCACGGCGCTGGGATTGCTCTAAGCTCTTCCCATGCAGGAAGGAATAAACCTTAATTAACGCTGGGCTCAGGTTTAATCTGCTCTGTCAGGCTGCTCTCACCTCGTTAGCACGGAGCTGTCAGCCCGGGCTGAGGGCAAATCTCCCTCTCCTCCCTGCCTGGCTGGCACAGAGGGCTGGAACATGGCCTGGAAAATGGGAATGTTGGGGAAGACAATTCCCAATGGGATCAGGAGAAGTGGCCACAGGCAGTTGAGTCAAAGGAAGTGCCCAAGGCCGGGCTGGATGAGGCTTGGAGCCCCTGGAAGGTGTCCCTGCCCATGGCAGGGTGGCACTGGGTGAGCTGCAAGGTCCCTTCCAACCCAGCCCATCCTGGGACTCCATAGCTCCAGGACTCTCCCAGCCCGGGGTCTGCAATCCCAGGATTTTAATTCTGCTGTTGTTGAGGGCTCTGCATTAACCGCTGTGACTCTGAGCACCCTACATCTTGCAGAAACCCCTGACGGTTTTGCTGCTGCTGTGCTATTCCTGCCCCTAATTCCCTCCCAGGACACCAGCTGTCCCACTGCAGAGGTACCGACAGTCCTTTGGAACCCTCAGCCCAAATTCTGCTTTACTGACAGATTTCAAACCCCGGTTCCACTGGAATCAGAATTTTCATGTGGGCTTCCTTAGCTCTGGACTTTATTTCTACCTCAGCTGCAGATTTTAGCTACAAATGAAGAACTCTACAGCAGTTTTAGGAAATGTAGTGATTTGTATGTAAAATGGGAGTGGGAGGAAGCAAGTATTAGGCTCTAAGCACAACCAAGTTTTACATATGAAATGCAGCTAAATCTTTTGATACATTAATTTATCTTGCTTAGATATTCAGCCTTCACACAAAACAAGCACATAAAATGATTTTACCATAAAAACATTAAAATATGAAGGAAAAAAACCAAGCTGAGGGCACAAAAGAGAACTGAGCATCAGCTATAACAGAAATACACATTGACTGCCTGGGCTCAGTTTCTGTACAGCTTATTGCTTTATTTTTTACTGCTCCTGAAGTTTCATCTCATTATATTTAGTGCACATATAATTATCCTAACCTAAAGAGTACCTAATAAACATTTTTTTTTTTTTACCTCTTTATAAATACCAAGCGCATTTCCAGATAATATGGTTAGAAGGAAGTTCATACCAGGATTTTTATGTCAGTTAATTGCATTTGACAGTCATCTCAAAAAATACTTGGTAAACCACCACAAGCAGCCAGCTACTTCAAGGTTTTAATTTGGCCAAGTGTTTTTCCACAGATGATGCCTGGGATTGCTCTGGTGGAGGCAAATTTCATTTTACAGCTGTACTTGTGTGAACATTTATCAGATTCCTCTATGTATACTCATGTACATGTGTGTCTTTTTTATATTCCTTTCCCTTCTTTTCCTTTCTTTCTTTCCTTCCTTTTCTTTCCATCTTTTCCCTTCCTTCCTTCCTTCCTTCCTTCCTTCCTTCCTTTCTTCCTTCCTTCCTTCCTTCCTTNCCTTTTCTCATAAGTCATTACGTCTGAATAGACTAAGCGAGGCTCAGCAGTTATTTTACTATAAATCCCAGACAGCAGCCCTGTGCCAGAACTGTATATTGATGAATGGCACAAGAGGAAATCTTGATGAATGAACATGCTTTTAGTGTAGCCAGCTGACAGCATACACTGTCGCTTCCTTCCTTCCTCCCTTCCTCCCTTCCTCCCTCACTCCCTCCCTCCCTTCCTCCCTTCTTTTCCTTCTCTTTATTACTTCTTTTATCTCTTCTCTTTTTTTTCTTTCATTTCTTTCTTTTCCTTCCTTCTTTTCCTCCTTCTTTCTCTTCTCTTCATTTCAACAATCCAGGACATCTTCCTTCCCACACACTAATAGGGCTTTGGGGGATATATTGCTGAAAAAATCCTTGCATCAATTTTCTAACATCAGACCAGAAGCTTCAATTTGGGGCAATCCCAGAAGATATGAAAATGATTCCCTATTCTGTCACATCTCCTCCAGCAATTTGTTGAGAGTTTTGTGTCTATTGTGTTTAAGACACTGTTTACAAAATCATAACAATTAAGGACTGTTTAAATTAGCTTTATCCCCAGTAGAAATATATGGGAGAAAATGAGAAGCTAATCAGAAGTGCAGCACATAACCTACAGAACAAGTGCGTGATGTCCTGACCTTCTGCAGGGCAGCAGGAGCGGCAGGGGGAGGGAGAGGATCCAGGTGTGGCAGGACTGGAGCACCCATGCTGCCCTTGGGGTGCCAGGCACTGAGCCCAGCTCTGCCCGGCAGCTCTGCCCGGCAGCTCTGCCCAGCCCAACGCACAGATTGCCCTGGTGCAGCACAGCTCCAGCTCCAGAATCAGAGCTCACTGGAGTGAAATCCCTGGAGAATCAGGGCCACATCCTCCTGCCGTGCCCTGAGAGCTCGCTGGCCACGTCCCAGTGCAGAGCCACCCTCGGGGCTGGGCTCTGCTGGGGCCATGGCTGGGCTGAGGGAGGTTGGACTCAGCCCTGATCTGTGTGTGCTGCCCTTCCTTTGGTCACAGTCATAGAAACCCGGAATGGTGTGGGCTGGAAGGTCCTTAAAGGCATCCAGTACCATCCAGAGCACAAGGTGGGGCTGCCCCTGGATCCCTGGAAGTGTCCAAGGCCAGGTTGGATGATATCACCCTGGGACAGAGGAAAGTGTTCCTGCCCATGGCAGGGGGTGGGACTGAGTGGTCTTTATGATCCAATCCAAACCAAACCAAACCCAACCAAACCAAACCAAACCAAACCCAACCAAACAGCAGGGGTTGTAGGGCATGGACTTCACAAGATGGTGATAAGCGAAGACATTTTATTGCACAAATCCAGGGCTCTTAAACTGTTCCTTTGTTCTGAGTTTCCACCCTTGTGAGGCACAACAAATGTGTTGAACCAACCCCATAAACCACGATGGGAACTCGCATCAGGTGGAACCAACCACCAGCCCCACGCTGTGAGCACCCATCGGTTCTAACAATTGTTTTCCAGCTCTGTCACTTGTTTTTCACCTCTGGTTCAGCTGAGTCATTCCCACAATGCTCTCTGGTCAGCCCAAGTAGCAGGAGTGAGCAAGGATTTTACAAGGGCAACAAGGCCCTCGCTTTGCAAGGCCTTTCTGCTCCACAACACCAAACCAAACCAAACCAAACCAAACCAAACCAAACCAAACCAAACCGAACCGAACCGAACCGAACCGAACCGAACCGAACCGAACCAAACCAAACCATTCCATGACTGTGTGACTTTCCCTTTGGAATCAGCTCCCTCTCCCTGCACTGAGGCGCTCTGGGCATGAGGCCCTTGCAGAGGCAGGAGGAGTTACCAGCTTGCACTGGTCTCAGACCCAGCAGGAACAGGCCCAGCCCCAGCTCTGCACAGTCCTGGGGCCAGAGCCAGCTGTTGTGTTCTGCATCCCCACACAAAGGCGGCAAACTGCAGGAGAACGAGCAGAGCCTTTGCTCGGATGGCTCAGTGCAATTCTCATTTCTGCAGCTCTCCCTTTCACTGTTGCTCCTCTCAGCCTGGCTGTGGGCTGGAACTGTGCAATGTCCCTGTGCTCAGGAGCCTTTCCCTGCCAATCCAGGGATATCATCGTCGTCAGACCCAAGGACATCCATCCCCCTGCAGGGTGTGGTGCATCCCTTCCCTTTGCACCTTCCTCCTTCACGCTGCTGCTCAGTTCTCAGCCAGGAGCCCTGAAAGACCCAATCCTAGAACCATCCTGATAGGCAGCAGGTTTTTATCACTGACTGAATTTGAAATCCTCCATCTCCAGCTCATATAAATGAGGGCAGCTACTCACTGGAGAGCTCTGATTTACACCACAGAGGATCTGACCTGGAAATGTAGAAACCTCCTGGAGATTAGTCATGAGAAATGCAAAGGACTATTAATAACAGTGTTTGTAACATGAAAAACAGAAGTGTGAAAACACAAACACTGGAGATATATGTTATAAATTTTAATTTGAGTCTGTGAACATCAGTTCTTTGCCCGCTCTGACAGCGTGTCACTTCAGGATGGCCTGGGAGGGCTGAGTCCTGGCACAGAAGGCTCCAGAACGTCATCAGTGCCACCAGATTTTCCTGAGGAGTGGGGCCCTTTGTAAGAACTTGCGTCAGAATCCGAGACTCTGCGTCTGAGCCTTCAAAGGGCTGAGCAGAAGGCAGTGCTGGGGGAGCAGGGAGTGCTTTGACAGAGGGCTGGAGCTGTGCTGAGCTGAAGCTGAGCAGCAGAAGGCTGGGTTGTAGCAGCTTCCCCTAGGTGACATTGTTTGCTTTCTCTGGGTGAATGTTTTAAAAGGCATCTGTTGAAATGTCTTGCAGAATTCACACAACATATGTGCAGACTCAAATGCAAATCTGCAGCACATCCCTTTTGCCACTTGAGCTTTGTTCAAAACTTTGCCATCAGTTCACTTTTTTTTTTTTTTTTTTTTTTAAATTGGGAGTCATCTGCTCCTGTCCTTGAACATGAAAGGTTTTGTGCCTCATGTAAACATGCTTTGAAACTGTCTTCCAAAACAGGGGCAGAGCAAGATGTGGCAAGAAGACTTCAGGTCTAATCTGCACAGCTCTAGAAATCCCCAGACTTCTTCTGAGCTTGCAGAAAGTTTGCAGAGCGCTGGCAGAGAAAGGAGGTTCTCCCTCAGCTCACAGGGATTTGGTTTCCTGTGGTGGTAGTAGGGCATGGACTCCCCAAGATGGTGACAAGCGAAGACATTTTACTGCACAAATCCAGGGCTCTTAAACTGTTCCTTTGTTCTGAGTTTCCACCCTTGTGAGGCACAACAAATGTGTTGAACCAACCCCATAAACCACGATGGGAACTCGCATCAGGTGGAACCAACCACCAGCCCCACGCTGTGAGCACCCATCGGTTCTAACAATTGTTTTCCAGCTCTGTCACTTGTTTTTCACCTCTGGTTCAGCTGAGTCATTCCCACAATGCTCTCTGATCGGCCCAAGTAGCAGGGGTGAGCAAGGATTTTACAAGGGCAACAAGGCCCTCATTCTGTAAGGCCTTTCTGCTCCGCAGCAGTTTCCCTCTTAGATGCCGAAGCAGCCGAGTGCACGAGTCCAGCAGAGCAGGGAATCCATGTGTCCACCTTCACTGCAATCCCCAGGCACTGCAGGACTGCGGGACTCACATCTTCGTGGGTGCCACGCCAGAGCCAGGCCATTTTCCTGCTTGGATCAGGATGGAGCAGGAGCAGGGGCGGTGCTCCCAACCCTCCTGCAGGGCAGCCCCTTCCCAGCCTCTGCACAAGGCTGGGAACAGCGCAGGAGCCTCTCGGAGCCTGGCCCAAGGATCCTCTGGTTCCTACAAAAATACAGCAGGGTTGGGACTGCCCTGATCATTCTGGCTCGTGAAGCAGAAGAAATGCACCCGCCTTGCCTGGCAGGGCTCCAGGAGGAGACACAAGAGCTCCACAGGGCTCCCTGCTCCCTTCCTGAGCTCCTTGCGCCAGCCTGGCGAGTTTGGGCTGGGCTGTGCCGAGTCCCAGCCCTGCTCAGAGCACTGTGCCACCAGTGCTGCCTGGAAGGTGAGGAAATGCTGCAGAGCTCAGCCCTCTCCCACTGAATCGATCAGAGACATCGGCAGAATTTTAAAACCTTGCACTGCCTGTACCAGGGTGTGGTTGTTGCGAGGCTGTAGCAAAGGGAATTTGGAGCCCAAGGGAAATGGCATTGCTGGGCAAGGTTCCTGTGGCTGCTGCGTGTCCTCTATGCTGGGTGAGCTCCATCTCCTGCCTTTTCCTGGGCACATTCCTGCGCCAGGGTGGATGGGGTGTGAGAGGGGCACAAACCGGCACAGAGCTGCAGGATGGTGGTGAGGAAAATGAGGGCTGCAACTGCCTTTCCAAGGTAATCCCAGTAACCATGGGCAGAGCTGGTTTTCCAGTGGTCATCTCCAGCTGCCTGGAATGTAGAGCTGGACTGGGATGGGTGGGAATGCTGGGGAGCACAGCAGGGTACAACCTCAGCTACCTTGCAGGGAGTGGGAGACCTTTTCATTTACATCCTGATCATTGATTACGACCTGCAGCTTCCATAGGAGCCCACAAACACCACAAACAAAGAGGAGAGAGACCAGAGACAAGCGTGACTCAAATCTATTGCAAGAGCGAAAAACTGCTGAGGAACGTGTGCTGAACTGGCCTCAGAATATAAATTGCACAAGAAATTTCTCCTTACTAGAGTGCCTCAGTTCTCTGATCTCCCCCTCAAACTCCATTATGCAAAAGACATCTGAAATTAGCTTTGGTCATTTCAGCTTATCCCTTCTTCTGCTGAATGATGGGCAGTGGATTTCAAGGTGACTTCTCATTTGCCAGAATCATTACGGTCTGCTCCTGACTGACTGGCTGGAAAAAGCAGCCAGGAGATGAAGTGATTCCACACCAGCCCATCAGATAAATGTGTGGCACTTAATTTCACACACCTCATGCAAGCAGTCAATTAATGCTCCTGCTTTGGCACCGAGCACAAGCTCTGTACGTATGACTGGGCTTACTGCAGCATGTCCAAAGCTCCATGAAAATGGAGATTAGCTCCAGGTTCTGGCTGAGGAATTCGCAAAGAGATGTTACCCCACGGTCCTTGCCACACAAGCACGAGTAGGAGTAGGGACATGGTTTCAGTGCTGATCCAGTCTCTGTTTACTGGATAATATCTAATCAATTGTTTCCAGCCCCCTGATGAATACGATGCACTCCCTAATCCTGCAGTCAGTCTATTAGACATGGATTGAAGTCATCAGCAAGGAAATGATGTTCACTGAGAGATGACACTCCAGCCCGCTCGCGTCTGTGCTCGTTCTGCCAGACCAGAGCCCTGCTCCAGGAGCGCAGAGAGGAGCAGAAGCAATGGGAAAGCAGAGTTGATGAACCAGGGTGGTTATTGCATTGTTACGAGGAATTTTTCACCAGGGATAAATTCTATAAGGAAGTGCCTCAGCTCCTCAGAACTGGGATCAGATGATGCTGAGAGCTGGGCTGCTCCTTTTTGGTGGGGTGGCTCAGGTGGGCTGGCAGCTGCTGAGCCCTGAGGGAGCAGGTGGAGCCTGAAGAAACGTGTGCAGCCCCTGCTCCTGGCAGAGCTGAGCTGGCAGTGCTGGGGATCCCATGGGATGGAGGATCCCATGGGATGGAGGATCCCACGGAATGGGGGATCCCACGGAATGGGGGATCCCACAGGACGGAGGATCCCGCAGGATGGAGGATCCCGCAGGATGGAGGATCCCATGGGATGGAGGATCCCACCGGATGGAGGATCCCACAGGACGGAGGATCCTGCAGAATGGAGGATCCCATGGAATGGGGGATCCCGCAGGATGGAGGATCCCATGGGATGGAGGATCCCACCGGATGGAGGATCCCACAGGATGGAGGATCCCATGGAATGGGGGATCCCGCAGGATGGAGGATCCCATGGAATGGGGGATCCCGCAGGATGGAGGATCCTGTGCTGGTGCCAGACTGATGCTCAGTAGGGGAAGCTGTTCCCCCACTCACAGTCACAGCCCGGGCACAGCTGGGACAGAGGGCACTGCTGGGGTTTGTCCTGCAGGAAGCTTCTTTGGGAGGAAATCATGGAGCAGCAGAGTGTGGGGAATCAGGGATGACAGGGAAAGGGCTGGATTTGGTGAAAGGGCAGCTGTAACTCAAGAGCTGAGACACAGGTGACATCAGACCTCTGATAGCTCCCACGTCACCCCTTTCAGGCCTCTGTGGATTCTGTCTGAGATTCCCTGGCACATCCCAAATGGCTCAGATGCCTCTGAACTGATCCCTGGCCCCATGAGAGCTGCAGAGGAGGGCTCTGCCCACACTGGCTCTGGGAAATCATGGCCAGCTCTGTGCTGGAAGTCAGGACTGTGCAGACTCTGTGCAGTGCTGAGGGCGGGTGAGCGGAGCTTTAAAATGTCCAGGGAAAGTGACAGTGGGAGCGAAGTTGTGGAAGCAGCTCTGGATCCCATGCACAGACACACAGAGGAAGTGCTGGGTTCATTTCCAGGCAGCTGGAGCACCAAGGACAGAGTGAAATGAAAAATGCAGAGAGGAGGAAAATGTTCTGCTGCCCAACAAACAGGGCTGCACACGGCTGAGAGGCAGCAGAGAGGAGATGGCCCAACCCTTAGAGATGTTTTCTGAAGGAAGCAGAGCTTTAGACTAGACTCAGGTCTAGAAGAATATCTGTGAAATATCTGCACTCTACTTGGGTGGATGTTTTCAAAATTTTTTTTTCTGGGAAATGGGAGAAGTTAACAAACGTATGGACACTGCACAAAGCCAACACATTTTCCAAGTGAAATTGTGTTGCTTTTGGGCAGAATCTGTGCTTTCATCTCAACCAGCCCATGGTGCAGAGAAAGCCAGAGGGCTTGGGGCAGGTGAGTGCACACTGATCATGCACTGCTCTTCGTGGGGATGCTTCAGGGGTGTACTACAGGAATGTGTGAGCCCAAGACCTGAACATTCTGCTGCTCCTGCAGAGAATTTACCCTTCTCATTTCATTTTCAGACCATACTTGAAGTGGCCACCTCCTTGGTCTGCTGCCTCAGCTCCTGAACCCCGTCACTGCTGTGGGGTCCCACGGAGCCCACTGGTGTCAGCTCTAGCTTTGCTGCCAATAATTGAAGTTCCTGCTTTGTTAAATCCTTTCGTATCGGCCCATTTTAATATCTGCACACCTGGGAGTTATAACTGCAGTTCAACAGGTCCCTGTCCCTTGGCTGGGCTGATGAAACACCATTTTCCAGCTTGCAGCAAAGGAACAAGGTTTCAAAACTCTGCAGATAGTCTGGACTTCAGTTTTAGTGTCTGGGCTCGGTGCTAATCTTTACTGACAACGTTAGAATCCTGGCAGAGGGTGTTTAGACACTGCCTGGGGACTTCCTCAGTGGCCAACAAAATGAACATCAGTACAGGGGCATCCTCCGCCCCTCAGGATAGAGATTTCCTGCCTCAGGAACCTCTCAAACACCTTGCCTTGTCCTCTGAGTGCCCCTAGATGTGCCCCCAGATGTGCCCCCACAGCCCCACCTGACATGCTCCTGAGTGCAGGGGGAGCATGAAGGTTCCTGGAGCCCCCCAGCCTCAGTGCCATGGACCAGCCTTGCCCAGGAGCCTCCAGGTTCAGAGTCCTGATGAGGAATCTGGCACAAGGAGAGGGCAGTGGGATCAGCAGCCCCAGTTAAAAGAACCCCCCGGTCTGGTTTCTGTGTCCCTGAGTGCGAGGAGAGCACAGTTTGGGGATGAAGCTGAGTGATGCTGCCTGAGCTCGTGCACAGTACCTGGCACAGCCCAGCACGGCCAGGGGGAGCCTCCAGTCCAGCCTCCATCCCAACTGTGAGGCAGCACTTTGCTCCTCTCCATAATCATCGCGGACAAGGAAACAACACCCCAGGATCCATTTCTCACGGATCCGCTGGTGCCGGTTTGAATCATGTCCAAGAGCCTGTCGCTGAGGCTGGCTCGGCTCCAGCTTTGCTCCTCGCTGGAGCCTGTGGGAATGGCTTTTCCTCTCTCATCACTTTGGTGCACACTGTGGACCTGCCTCTCTCTGTTGTGTTTTTGCAGACAAGCCACGAATGAACAACATCCTCACTTCAGCCACCGAGCCCTACGACCTGTCCTTCTCCCGCTCCTTCCAGAACCTCTCCCACCTCCCGCCGTCCTACGAGTCTGCTGTCAAGACAAACCCGAGTAAATATTCATCTCTGAAGAGACTAAGTAGGTGTCAGCTCGTTTCACTCGCTCTGTATCTCGTTTGCTCTCCAGCCGCAGTGGGCACGGCGTTAAGGCAATAACCCTGTTCCCTCTGCCGTGGCGCTGCCGGGTTGGCATCTCCTGGTAATGATTCCTTTGGCTGTCACTTCCCATCAGGGATGAGTGTGGAGTCATTTCATCACTGGGAGAGCACATGTGGTTGTTTGCTTCCTGACCTCCTTGCTGTGCTGCCTCCCACTCCTCCCCTCGGATCTGCTCCTGAGAGAGCCACCTGAGAATCCCTTTTTCTCTCTGCTGGAGTGGAGCTGAGCCCGGCCGGGTGCTCAGAGCCGCCCTTGGCACAGCCAGGGCAGGGATCTCAGCAGCCACAGGGAGAGCTGGAACCAAATCAGAGCAGAAGGCTGCTGAGGTGGCTGGGGACAGCTTTTCCAGGGGGAGCCCTGCCTGCCTGGGCAGTGCTGGGATCTGTGTGTTCCATGGCGTGTGTCCAGACCCGAGTGTGATCCCACACTCAGCTCCACAGGGTTTCCAGCAGGATGTTCCAGCAGGTTTGCCCAATTCACACCCATTAGTATTTCTCTTTTCCTGCTGTTTTGTGGATTGTATTGTTCTGCCAGTGGTCCCACAATGCCCCAGTTCATCCCCTTTGCTGACCTCAAACCTTTCAGCTGCAGTGAAACCAGTGATTTTTGTGCAGGAAATGCTCTCTCCACACTCACCCTGGGTCTCTGTTTTCCATGAGCAGTTTCTGGATGCAGCCATGGAGTCACACTGCCTAATTTAGAGAAATAACTGAGGTGTTTACGCTTGCAGTGGATCACTGAGGGGAGGGGAGGATGAGAAACAGATCTGACTTATTCCGTATAAAACCTGCATTCCCAGTTTAGCCAGCTAAGGGAGACACACCAAATTCAGTGGCAGGGAAGCCCTTGGACTGTCCATAAGAAATATTTGTGGAAGATTTTTCAGAAGAGACAATGAAACAGAAATGTAGCACAAAAAAAAAAAAAAAA
>VZRN01001715.1:668930-720955 GCA_013397935.1 Dasyornis broadbenti
AAAAAAAAACCAACAACGAAACTCCACTCCTTGGCACTTCAATGTGGGACTTCTGTACTTGTCTCATTATTAAGACAAATTCACTTGTTGTGCTTAAAAGTAAGAATGTGCTGAACTGTGCTGGAGGCCAGAGCTGAGATATTTGGGGATTGGAGCCTGTGCTCTTCCCTGTTCCGTGTGTCCGGTGCACAGCTCTGCTTCTGCCATGAGCTTTGCTCCCTGGAAACACTTGGATCTCACACTCCCAGCCAGAAGAATTTTCCCCTCACAGCATCCCAGTGATGACCAGTCCACGCTCATGAGTAGCTTGGGTGCTACTGTCTGATATTGGAAACCCCTTGAAATCACAGCATTGTGGTATTTCTGCTTGAAACTGTCCCCGTTTTGAGGTGATCACAAGGAGAATTTCTCAGCACACAAAATGCACTGGCCCAGGGTGCCCAGAGAAGCTGTGGCTGCCCCTCGATCCCTGGCAGTGCCCAAGGCCAGATTGGACACTGGGGCTTGGAGCAGCCTGGGACAGTGGGAGGTGTCCCTGCCATGGCAGGGGTGGCACTGGATGGGCTTTAAGGTCCCTCCCAACCCAACCCAGTCCAGGATTCTGCAGGGTGATTCCATGATGTCTTCGCTATTTATCTAAAATGGCAAGAATAGGTTTGCATGAAGGTGCCAAGATTCAATGTTCTGAGTGTAGTCAGTGCTCCTGGAGCCTTTCCTGCCCCCTGAACAGTCCCTGTCCCAGCCAGTGGACACCTGGCTGTCCCCAGGAATCCCAGTACACTGAGCTGGAGTGGGGTTCAGTCAAGTCCTTGAATATCCACACCACCAACCCCAGCAGGGCATCCCTGCCCCTTGCAGGGCAAATCCCACCCGTTTACCCCTCCAGGGCAGGTCTAGACAGATTTCAGTGATCTCTGCAAGACACCAGCCCAGCCTCTTGCACAGCACCTGGCAAATGCCAGACCAACCGCTCCACTCTGTGTTTTGGAGTCGCCAAATAATTTCAGCTCTGGAAGCGCCAAGCGCTCCCTGCTCCCACTGGGGCTGAATACACTCAGCACCTCCAGAATCACTGAATCACTTTCTCACAGCTGCTCTGCTCCAGAGCCAAAGGAAAAGAGGCACCCAGCTCCCAAACCTCCCCTCGCAAAATGCCAGCAAGGTAATTTTCTTATTCCGTATGAAGGAGCTTAAAGGCAACACAAAAAACCTGCAATATCTGAAAGCTGGAGTCTGAAAATTATTTATTGGACCTTCATTTTTCTTATTTAAAATTACTTCTTTCCAATGGACTCCCTGTCATGGTTGGGGGGAAAAAAAAAGCTATGAAGAGCTCATTAATAAATATAATATTTTTATTTGAGCAAAACAAAAAGCATTAGGTATTTTTTAAATCTATGTTTCAGCTGCTTGTCTGAGTTTCTTTGGGCTTGCCAGGCAGGGAAAAGTTACTTATTTCCCTCCAGTTAGCAGAGACAGATCGTGAAAGACAATTTCTGCCTGAGAATATCTAAACTGAATAACCGGAGCTTGTCCAAGAGGAGGTAATATTTAATAACTTGTTGCCAGAGACAAGGAGACAGAGCCAATGAGGGCAGGGTCAGCTCCAGCTCCCCCCAGCTTGGCCCCACAGCGCTCAGCCATCCCCTGTGTGCTCCATGCTCTGTAACCAGGGGAGGACAGTCCCTGTGGGACCCCTGGGAGCTCCCAGGCTCTCGGTGTCACCAGAGCTGCTCAGGTGACCCACCCAGCTCCTTCTGGGATAACAGCTCTTGTTTGTGCTGCCTGGAGCTGAGTACATCCCGCTTTGGGAGACTCATCCAGGGAGGCGATTCCTGCTGCATCCCCTGGACTGGGGTGGGAGTTCCTCACCTGGATTCATTCACAGGGAGGGCACTCACCTGCCCCGGCCTTTGAGAAAGCAGCACTGGGGCTTCTTCTTCTTCCAAATGAAGGGCTTGAAGGGGACCCAGAGCCTTCAGGAGCGGTAGGAAACAGGTTGGAAGGCAGTCAGGACCGAGTCCCACGTGAGCAGTGAATTTTCTCCTTCCCAGGCTCTTTATCTCCCTGGCTTTTCCTTCAGAGAACCCACCTGGCTTGTTACCTGGGTGGTGGGAGGGTCTCTGAGGGGCTGGGTACCCCGTGGCAGCTCTGGCAGGTGCGAAGGGCAGCGATGGGAGGGTGTGGGAACGCGGCTGAGCAAGAGTGACCGGATTCATTCCATCCTGAGCAGCCGGATTCGTTCCGTGCTGCCCAGTGCTCCAGGGAATGGCTCTTTCCAGCTGAGTGAGAAAGGTCAGGCAGGAAGGAAGCTCGTGTTTTCAGGCATATTAAACCACTCGGTGCTGGCTGGAGAATCATCACAAATGACTAGGCAGCTTGGAAATGTTCAAGCCAATTAAAACAAGGAGAGACAAGCCCAGAGAAGAAGCTGGAGCTGCAGAGAAGGAAAGCCAGGGAAATTACCTTTCGAAAAAGCAGAGGAATTACAGTGAGGGCCTCAGATGCACACACACATGCACCTGTTCTCACCAGGAGAACCAGGAAGAAAGATTATCCTTGGCTTTTCTATGTTCTCTTCCCAGAACATCACAAACGTGTCTCATGTCTGTAATTCCAGTGCCAGAGGGGCTCTGCTCTGCCTTTCTGCAGAGGCACCTTAGACCAGCTGAGGTGGAGTGTGTGAGTAACAGCATTTATTTGGGCACCTCCCTCCCAATGGGGGGGGGTGGGGGAACCAAACAAAAAACCCCAAATCAGTTTATCCTAAAGCCAAGGCAGCTGAAGCAGCCAAACATTCCTGAAGTTTGGTGAGACCAGCCCCAGTCAATGTTCTTGAAACTGCCAAAGCAGGAAAGAAAAAGCAGAAGAAAACCCAACCAAAACCTACGAAAGAAGCCCAGGAAGTTTGCAGAAATAACGATTTTCAGTAATTCCAGTTCCTAATCTTTGAGAAACACAAGGAAAGACCCAGAAGTATGGGATCAATTTAAAAATAGAAAAATTCCTGTCAAGCAATTACACCAGTAATTTCTTTTTATCTGTTCACAGTTCTGGTCTTTTGAAATCCTCTTGGTACACATTTTTGAATTGTTAAGCACATCTTTGATGGGGAAACATACCGGACTGGAGTTTTATTTTGGTTAAAATTGTGAATGTCCATAAGAGCATCACTGAGAAGAAAAGGGGCAGGGTTGTCAGAGCCCCGCTGTCGCAGGAAATGTGCTGGTGTGATGAGGTTGAGATGAATCAGCCTGGAGGCTGTCCCTGCCCACGGCAGGGCTGGGAATTTTAAGATCTCTTTAAGATCTCTTCCAACCCAAACCATTCCGTGATTCCAAGATTTCAGTTCCCAGAGAAACTTTGGTTTTGGCCAACTGCGCAACCAGACCTCCACAGCTCCCACTCAGTGGGTGAAGCTCCTGGAGCTCCTGTCTCCCGAGCCTGGAGCTGGATTTGTTTCCATGCTCTCCTTGGGTGCAGGAATTCTGTGGCTGCAGAGCTGTGCTGAGCTCTCCCTTGGCTCGAGGCACGTGTGTGATGCAGCACATTCCTGTCAGGCTTCATTCTCCATCCCTGGCTCCGGCTGACACCCCCTCAGAGCCAGCAGCCTGGAAAATGTCTGTCTGGTGCTGCGGAGAGCAGCTTGTTGGGTGTGACACTCGGCTGCTCCGTCTCTTCTGATTCCTTTCAGATGGAGATGAGAAGTTTTTCTACCCCTGGGAAAGTTCCTCCTACGTGTGTCCCTCGCGGTGGGCACAGCTGGAGTGAGTTTAGGAACACCTTTGAAATTAAATCAGTTCCCTGGAAGGTTTAGCCATGGCCAGCAAACGGCTGCACAGGCTTGCACAAGGGCCACAGGGTGGGAGAGGGAAGGAAAAGGTATTTTTAATGCTCCTGATGGACAAAACGTTTTAAAGCGCAGAGCATGCTGCATTTCTAATCCAAATGAGCATGGAACAACTTCAAACCACTTTTAATCAGCTGATTGTGCCACCTCCCTGGCAGACTCAGGGCTGTAAACCTCACATAAGCTGGTTTAGCTCCTGCTGGCAATTACCACAGCCAGGTGTGAGCATCCAAGCACATCTCCATTTGGAATGTTCTGTGCTTTAATTACATCTATTTAGAGTCACTTGGGCAAATCCAGTGGAACTCCTCTCATCCAGAGCAGAGGCCAAGTGCCAGAGCGCTAATTGCTTCATTCCCATTCTGCAGCCAGCCTCAAGCATCGTCACTGAGCCTGTGCACACCCAGCGTGGCATTTCTATCTGTGGGCACAGTATGGAATAAAAATGCCTGCCATTCCTGGGGCCATATGGAATTTCCCCAGTCCTCAGGCTTCCTAGAAGGCGATTTTAAAGACACGAGAGCTCGAGGCCAGGAGAGCTGCTGTCTGACATTTGCAGCGAGACATCCTTCCAAGAAGTGTTGGATTGCAGAAAACAAAGACTCATTCCTACAACGTGTGCTCCGGAGAGCAAATCCCACGAGCAGGAAGCGAGCACAGGGGATCTGTGGGTGCCCTCACGCCTCGGGGCTGTGTGGGCTGTGAGGAAGGGGCTGGCAGCAGCAGTGGTGCCACTGGGCCATGGCACAGATGTTCTCAGCTCCTGCTGCTGGATGTGAGACAGGGAATCAGCCCCTCCTCCTCATGGCTCTGCTGGGCTGTGCCCATGAGGAGCAGGGAAGGGAGGGTGTGGGAGAGGGGACGAGGACATGAGTGAGAGATGTGGCCCAGCACAGGGCGCTGACAGCTCTGCAGGGTTTGGCTGGAGGCTTGAAGGCACCAACGTGGAGCTGGTGAGCAAAGCTCTGGGGTGCTGTCAGCACCCAGCACGTGAGCAAGCAGCCAGTTGTCTTCAACTCTCAGCCAATGGGGTGCACAAAACCTACAGATTGATGGCTGCGTCAGAAGAAAGAGAAAATTCCAGCCAACTTTAACTACCAAGCTTGTTGAAGGCCTACAGGAAGAGGGAGCACCTACCTCACCTGCCTCATGATTGCCCCAACTGTCCTGTAGCAGATTTCCTCTTTTTATCGCTCTACCATCCTCAGAATCTCCATGCATGGGAAAGTTTCCTCTTCCACCATCTGATATTTTCCTATCTTACATCACATGCCATGGACTGAAATGCTGGAGCTGAGAAAATAAACGAGGCTCTCCTGTATTATCTTTATCATGTATCTCCATCATATTTGTCTTGTAAGAAAATGACTTTCCATAGGAATTTTATGTCAGGTGCCAGCAGCTGGCCAAGGAGAGGATGGTAGGAGAGGACAGGAGAGGATGTCTTTGTCCATCAGCACTTGGCTCAAGCCTGGTAGGGAAAGTCCATGCTGGGTCCTGTGAGTGTTCCCAGCTCTGGGGCTCCATGCCAAGCTGTTCCTATGAGGTCACTTTACAACAAGCCTTGTTTCCTCTGTAAGGCGGAGAATTTTCCTTAACCTTTGCATAAGGAATCCCCTTCCTGCACACCAGGGCTGTCTTCTCCAAGGAGAGGAGGGCCCCTGCCAGGTGTCTGGGATGGGTCTCACCCCGAGGTGCTCTGATGAGCCAGAAAGGAAGGGGGATGCTTTTGGACACATCCAGAAAACAGCAGACTCACAGGGATGATCCGTGTGGAGCGTTCAATGTGACTCCATCCCCTGACCCACGAAGGCCAGAGTTGTGCTCTCCCACTCGTGACAGTGGGATTTGGGGAGGGATGGGCATTCTGGGCTTTGCAGCCACAGGCACAGCTCAGGCTGCCCAAGCACTGCCAAGCCACCTTCCAGGTGAGCGATCCCAGTACCCCAGTGCACGGCATATGAACACCAAACCAGAAAGTTTCTGTGTTTCTGCCATTGATTTTTAAAAAATCTGAAACAATTGTGGAGTTGCTTCATTGCAGCTGCTGTAGGATTCCAGTGATCTATCATGATACAGCTGCAGTAGAATTCCAGGGATCTGTCACGATACAGCTGCAGTAGCCAACATCCTCTCTGAGTCTGCAGCATTTCCATCAAAGCCGAAAAAGGAGGGTGAGTGTGTGCTGCATTTCAGAGCAACAGAGAGATCATTTCAGATGCAGGAGCAGCAAAATGAGCACAAAATGTTCCACGGGATAAATTCTATTATATCAGCTGAGGCTGATTGAAAAAATAGGAAATGAAACCTTAGGCAGGTGATTCAGTGTCTCAGATACCATCCCATGACCACCAAACCTGTTTTGTGATGACATTTACAAATATTTAGATGTGGTAATTGAAGTGTGATGAAGTCACTCATGGACTCGAGGGAATACCCATGTCTGAGGCTGGGGGTGAGATGTGAATTTCTTTAAACAGGGACCTTGCCTGCTCAGCTCACCTGCGCTGTTCCTTCCTGTGAAGGTGACATTTGGGAATTGCTCCATAACTTAAATTTTGTGTAGATCATGGGGTGCCACGGTCTGGCCTGGGCAGCAAATGGAGTCTGTTGTGCCACGGCGCAGGAGGGTGGGATGCATTGCCCAGGGACTGGCACTGACCCCATGATCCCACTGCTCTCTGTGCCACAAGCCCCTGGTGACACGGCACACGCTCTGCGGTCGCTGGCAGAGGTGTCCACGCCTGTGGCAGGTGCCCCCTTGGGTGTCACCAGGAGGCAGCTCCAGCCCCTTTTTCACCCTGTGCGACAGCACTCTGACATTTGTGACCTCTCCCTTTCCCTTCCCGCAGCTGACAAAGAGGCTGACGAGTACTACATGAGGAGGAGACACCTGCCCGACCTGGCAGCCCGGGGCACGCTGCCCATCAACGTCATCAAAATGTCTCAGCAGAGCAACCACAGGGACAGGCCCCGCCGTCCCATCAGGGCCATGTCCCAGGACAGAGTGCTGTCCCCCGAGAGGATCATGCCTGAGGAGTTCAGCATGTCCTATGAACGGATCCTCTCAGACGAGCAGCTCCTGTCGGCAGAGCGCCTGCACTCCCAGGACCCGCTGCTGTCCCCGGAGCGCTCGGGCTACCCCGAGCAGTCCATGTCGAGGGCACTGTCACACACAGATGTCTTTGTGTCAACACCGGTCTTGGATCGCTACAGGATGTCAAAAATGCACTCCCATCCCAGTGCCTCAAATAACTTGTACAATACCTTGGGTATGAACCCCACCTCGGCCAAGCGCCAAGCGTTCGCCTCGCGCCGGCACAACACGGTGGAACAGCTGCATTACATCCCCGGGCACCACCACCACTACCGCACCGCCAGCAAAACAGAGGTGACTGTTTGACATGACCCAGTGCATTGTAGATACTCCTTAAGGACTGGGGTGGCCACAGCACCCTGTTCCGCAGTGGCCTTATAGGCCAAGATAACCTCTACTAACTCAGTGTCTGCAAAGACTTCTCTGACAGTCCCATCCACATTGTTTTTAGAGCCACCCCTTCATCAGTGACACAGGAAGAACTGAAGCAAGCAGTCAGACACTAGTGAGGGATAACAGAGGAAATTTCCTGATGTGCATCAGTTTCTGTCAAAGAAAGCCATAGTAATCGATGGCTCCTTCCAAGGGCTCACCTGCATTATCCCATTGTTTCCATGAATTCAGGACTTTTCAGTTGCTCCAAGGAGAAGCAGCCTGAGACAGGGAGGAGGAAATGTAGCCCCCATCCTGTCAGGAAGGGGCCTCATTCTTGGTCCTCACGTTGGGCCTTTCTGTAGCAAGGAGGGAAGTTCTGGCTGCTGGGGTCACCCCCAGGCTGCTCGACACCCGTCAGCACCCGCACATCTGTTCTTTGTCACCCTTGGAGCAAGTTCAAGGGCAGACTTTCCTACGGGACTGGCAGACCTAGGGACAAGAATAGCCTGGCTGAGAAATAAAGTTTTAGTTTATATTAAATATACTCATAAGATAAAAACATACTAGTGCCTACAAATCGCCTGCTCTCTCAGTGTAGGAAGTAGTGGGGTTGATGTGTTCAATAAGCACAAATACGCTGAAATGCTTGTTAGACCCTTTTCTCCACTCATTCTAGTATCTTGGTGTCTCCAACATGTAAATAGGAAGGAGGAAGAGGGTTTCTCTTCCTCCAGCTTCTTGCCACTGCTGAACCCGAAGCAGCAGAGCCCATTCAGCTCCACTCTGCTGACCTGTGCTGGGGGAGGTCCTGACCCCACCGAGACCCCGCCAGGCAAGGCTGCCACGCCTGTCACCGAGCCTGGATGGAAACCCACAAGTTTCTCTTCCTGATAGCATTTTCCATGGCCCACTTCCCCTGTTGCTGAACATTTTCTCCTCCGATTTTGCAGCCTAGAACTCCATATGTAGCAAATCTTTTTCCAGCCCTTAGCAGAGGCACAAAGCTGAGGGTGTCTGTTTACCGAAAAGCAGGTCGGTAACTTTCTGTGGTTTTCTCTCCCTGCAACGGCCTCCCAAGAAAACCTTCCAAATTCCAATTCCACTGAGTCCCAGTCCTAACCATGAAGACAGTTACATTTCATGCATATAAATTATATATCCAGCATAATTATAATTAATGGGCATGTTGTATATCTGATATAACGCTAATTAGATACTGTATATTTGTACAATCTTTAAAACATAGACTCGTGGGTCCAGAATTTGTGAGGGTTTTACCTTTGGCTTTCCAGACAGATTGGGCTTTGCTTTGTTTTTTTTGTTGGATTCGGGTTTGGTTTTCCTTTTTTTTTTTTTTTTCCCCACTTTGATTTGTGTTCCTACAAAATTCTGTAGAACCAGCTCCCACCAGAACACACTTCTGTGGCCAGGAGAGGGTCTCAGAGGGTTTGAAGGCCAGCCAGAGCCTGTACTGTGGCTGTGGGTGCTGGACACCATCCCTGCTGTGCCCTCAAGGCCCCACTGCATGCACACACCCGGTGGATCCGGGCAGGCACGCTCCCTCCCCCGGGGTGAGATGATGACTGAGTTCAGGCTGTGAGCGCATCCCTGAGCACTGCTCTTCACGTCCCTCGTTTCCACACTGACTCCTTTCCTACATGGCTCTTCATTAGGCTTCACTGAACTTTGCTCTGCCCTTCTCCCTCCCCTCAAATACCTCCCACCTCCTGGCCTTAACGACATTCCCAGCCCAGCGTGTCCAGTCCTGTAGCAAACAATGATCGCAGGTTGTGAGCGTGAGTCTCCTGTGGAGGCTTTGGTGCAGCAGCAGGATTTCCTGGTGCAGGGTAGGCGGGAGGAGCATGTGTCCTTACCCCAGTGACACTTCCAGGTGGGTCTCAGTGGGCTGTCCAGGTGGCCTTTCTCTTTCCCAGACTGTCCTGGAGCTGCTCCTATTTCCAGAGCTTCATCCTGCCCCGTCTGATGGAGACTGTGCTGAGGACTCCATCGGTGAGAGGTTACTGGGGCTTTGTTTGACGGAAACTGAGCTGGGAAGGAATGAGTAAGTAACAGTCTCCAGGGTCAGATCATGCAGCCTTGGGCAAAACCCCTCTGGGCAACAACCAGAACTGTCTGTGGATCAGGGTGGCAGTTCATGGCATGGGAGGGACGAGAGAGATCAGGCTCACACCTCATCGTGCCCCCTCCCTTGATGGACACCACTCTCCCCTGACTACCTCCAAGCTCCTCAGCTCAGTCCCTGGATGCTTCCTCCCAGAAGACAATCCCTGTGAAAACATTGCCCTTGCTGACCTTCCCACAGGCTGAAGTTTGTGACTCTTGTGAAGAGAAGAGAAACTCTCACGGCTGATGGGGAGGCAGCCCCTGCTGAGGTTCTGGGGCGCTTCCATTCTCTCTCGGCCTAAACAAAGCCAGGGAGATCTGAACACTGTGGGAGAGCAGAGGCCACTGTAGAGTCTCCAGGAGCTGTGGTGGCAGAGCCAGAGAAGAGGTGACGGTGGGAGGCCGTGGGTAGGTGAACACTCCTCTCTTTCCATGTCCATAGCTGTGTGTCTCAAGCTCTAATCTTCATCTAAATGTTCCATTTGTGAACTAAGAAGCTGCTGGACCAGATGCAAATTTGGGAATTTTTCATTCAAGTAGCCTGTGCAGGTGCTGTGCTGTGCCTGGGCCATTTGACCTCTGTGTCCTCTCAAAAAATATCAGAGGCCCTCTGCTGCTGTGCCCTACCTGGGCAAGAATCCTCCAGAGAAATCCTAGCCTCATTTCCTTGTCTTTTTTCCACCCACTCAACTGTTTCAAGCAGATGTGTCCCAAAAGGAGCCTTTTTAGGCCAAATCTCTTCAGGGACTCTGCCACCACCACAGAAAATTTTCAGCAAATTTCCTTGGGAAGGAACCATGCCCTGGACACCACCTGGGCACCATGTGTTCCCAGGCTTGCTCTGTGTGCTGGAATGGGTTGGTAGATGGGGCAGTGGCATTTCAGCACACACAGGTGTCCTTAGGTCACTTTTTTTTTTTTCCTTATTCCTCCTTCTGAGAGTTTGTCACTGAACGAACACTTGGTCTGGGACCGAGTGTCGTGACCCACAGCCTGGTCCTCAGCACTTCAGTTCCCCATGGGCCACAGGTGATGATAATGGGAATTCCCAGTTCTGTGGGGGGATCAGACAATAACATCTGTGAAGTGCTTGGAGACCCTCTCACAGCAGAAACTGTAGAGCCGCAAAGTGTTTTTGTGAATCGTGTTCGTCATTGTCCTGACACATCGCGTGGGATGTGTCACAATCCACTGCCTGTCCAGAACGAGAGTCCGGGGTGGGATTGCCCAGATTCCCACTGCTCTCCCTCTGGCCAGGGTCCTGGCAGGCAGCAGCTCTACGGGATGCTGCTCCCTGCACCGTGACCTTCCTGCTCCCTTCTCCTCATGTCTGAGTCACCACAACATCCTGCACTCAGGAGAAAAGCGGGAAGCAGCCACATTCCTCTGTACAGTAAAATATAACCTGCCTTGATTAATCTCCTATACTCTGAAGAATTGATCTGTCTTTTTCTCCACCCACAGGTGCAAACACACACCTGGGGAGTGTCCAGTTCCCAGAGTGCATGTGCAGGGACTGGGGAGGGGATGTAGAAAAGTTTCTATTATTTCCTACAAGCTGATAATAATTTGCATTCCCTGAGCAGCCACACATCCTGGGTGGCTGCACTGGGTTTTATACAACTCTCTGGTTGTGTATGTGTATACAGACACAAAAACATATATACACACATACTGTAAAATGCAATCAGTACCTTCTGACTGACCCTGTACCAATCCAAGCTTCCAAACTGTGTTGAATCATTCTTTGAAACGTGGAAAACTGTTTTTAATGAGCCACACACGGCACCACATGGAACAGAAACTTTGTCATAAAAAGCCTTCTAATGCCAGTGAATCGTGTTTTAAGGAAAAAAAAAATGAAATATTTTTCAATGTTTTAATGTTCCTTTTATAAACGAGGACCTGTTACTTGGGGATGGGGGTGGGTGGGAAGAAACAGAGACAGTTGTCTGGGAGTAAGCCCTCCTTCCCCGGCCTGGATTTAATTTCTGTCTGCTGAGCCTGGCTGGCTGCAAAGCTGCTCCCAGGAACCTGAGCTTCCCGCATGCACATTTCTGTTCTATCGGAAGCATTCCCACCAGGCATATGCAGGAGCTTGGCATCAGGTTTTTGTAAGAGATGGTTAGTTCCTGGTAGCTGGGAAGACATCCTCATCTTCTTCCACCACCACAAGCAAAGTCACCATGAAACAGGGTAACTTTAATTGTGTTTGAAATGTGTGTTCTATTTGTGATCAATTTGCCATCCTCAGCTCACGGAGAAGTAGCTTGTCTTAGTTTTGTTTCGGATTTAGCGCTTAATCTGGAAGGAGGGGCTCTGCTGAAATACCTTTAACACCAAGAGATTTTGTGTTCAGGTGTCTTTCAGCAGAGTGAAGAGTAAAGAAGGGAAATGTGTGAGAAAGGGGCTTAAATATTTTCCTAGCGAGTGTTGTTAGCAATAAGCCCGTGTTGGGGCTGCTCCTTGGGGAACAGCCACTTCTGTGCAGGTGGGAGAAGGGATTGTTCCCAGCTCTCAGTTGTGAGAGGGGCCCTCCCCGAGCCAAAATCCCAACTGGGAAAAGCCAACCGTGCTCCACCCAGGGCAAGGGGGGAGTTGGGCGGGGCCGTCCGAACGTGTCAGTGGAAATCTGAAAGAGATCTCTGCTCCCAGCACCCTGGGTCTCCACCGTGGCCACACCATGTCCAAGAGGTCTCCATCCCTGGAGATCTCCATCCTGGGAGGTCTCCATGCCTGGAGGACTCCATCCTGGGAGGTCTCCATACCTGGAGGTCTCTCTCCACCCCAGGAGGTCTCCATCCCAGGAGATCTCCATGCCTGGAGGTCTCTCTCCATCATGGGAGGTCTCCATCCCAGGAGGTGTCTCTCCATTCTGGGAGGACTCCATCCTGGGAGGTCTCCATGCCAGGAGGTCTCTCTCTGTGCTGGGAGGTGTCTCTCCATCCTGAGAGTTCTCTCCCACTCCAGGAGATCTCTCTCAATCCTAGGAGGCCTCCATCCTGGGAGATGTCCATCCCAGGAGGTGTCTTTCCATCCCAGGAGATCTCCATGCCAGGAGGTCTCTCTCCATCCCAAGAGGTCTCCATCCCACCCTGCTGCCGGGAGGAGCCGCCCCCCTGACCCTCTGCTCCGCCGCTGCTCCCACACGCCCGCCCGCCTGCAACCCCCTGAGACATTTTTGTAGCAAGAATTTCTTGGCTCTGAGAAAGACACTTCTTACTGTAATATTTTTAGTTTGGGGGACAATATTTCCTAAGAGGGGTTAAGTGGATATTTTTGTGCTTTAGCCCAGTTTATGGATTCCATGTTTATTATACCGTAGTACTGAAGAGGAAGTACATTTGTATCTGTAACTTTGCACAGACTCTTGGTTAACCATTAAACAAGCTTCAAGATGAGCAGTATTTGACTGTTTTTCTCTGTATTATTCTTGTTGTTATACTTACCTGTAAAAGCACATTCTGTATGTACTGTAAACAAAAATATTATCAGTTTAGTAAAATTTAGAGTCTTAAGGATTTTTCCACTTTTGTCAGTAACAACTATTTATGGATTAAAAAATAAAGGCAATTTCAACATATAAATTGTTTCTTTTTGATATCTATTGGGGGGGAAATAAAAGCCATTTTCTTGGCAGCCTTCCCAATCTTTGTAACCAGCATTTGAAAGGTAGATATCTGTGTTTCTGTGTGTAGTTAAATAGCATCTATTAAAATGAATGCTGCAAGGTCTGGAAGACTCATTATTTTTATGTATTTATTTACTGCATTTCATCATCTTGCCAGGAGAAAGCAAGGGGAGCAGAGAGACATTACCACTTGCTGTAAAATTTTGTCTCACAAGCCTAGAAGATTTCATTTTAAAGCTGCTCTTCTTTAAGTTTGCCTCCATAATCCATGATATTGTCTCCATCTAGAAAGCCTTGAATGGCAAAGTTGGAACTGGTGGAATGTCCCATGGGGGTGAGGCTTCTACATGGGCTTTGCTTTTGCCCTTGGCAGTGGAGCACACACAGGAGTTTCCCCATCACCCCTGCAGGATGTGAAAGTGCCAAGGAGGTCAGGGTGGCTCTGACTGAGCAGCCCCCAGTGCCACCACAGAGGGGTCAAACTGCATTTTCATTTCTACCAGCTCTGAGTCTGGGCTTCCTTACCACCGTATCCAGCTGGGAAATGTGGCAGGATTCTTTTACTGCCATTTGTGAAGGAAATGTAAAATTTCCTATTTCCGTTTGGAAATGCGGTGGGGTTCTTTTACTGCCTTTTGTGAAGGAAATGTAAAATTTCCTATTTCCATTTTCACATTCATTTGCCTTCAGCATCATGCAAATTTGCTTACATGAAGAACTGTGAGAGCTGGGAGCTGGGCAGGGTTGCTGTGGCATCAGTGCCCTTCCAGAGCACAGCTCTGCGATGCAGGGAGGGCAGGGAATGCTCCCCTCCCAGCCTGGTGCTGCTGCCAGCCCATCCTCGGGCTGCAGGGCTTTGGGAGAAGCTCTCCTCACCCAACTGTGCCAAATCTCTGCCCCTGTCCCTGCTCTGCCACCTGACAGCTGAGCTCCAGAGAAGCACTGCTGGTGCCCAGGGATCCTCCCCACTGCTGCCTGGTGTGGGGCAGAGGTTGGCACATCTCCACCACTCACTCACCAAGCCCCAGGTTCTGCTCTCTCAGTCTTTGTTCAGGCACATTGGGATTGCGGAAAAAAAAAGCTTCAGGATGACCTGACTGGGCCTTTCAGTGCCTGAATGGAGCCAACAAGAAAAGTTGAAGAGAAACCATTTACAAGGGGTGGAGTGACAGGACAAGGGAGGATGGCTTCACACCAAGAGAGTGGGTTTAGATGGGATATTGGGAAGGAATTCCTCCCTGTGAGGGTGGGGAGGCCCTGGCACAGGGTGCCCAGAGAAGCTGTGGCTGCCCCTGGATCCCTGGCAGTGTCCAAGGCCAGGCTGGACACTGGGGCTTGGAGCAGCCTGGGACAGTGGGAGGTGTCCCTGCCCCTGGCAGGGGTGGGACTGGGTGGGCTCTCATTCTTCTAACCCAAACCAGTCTGTAATTCAACGATTCTGTATCTTTCTGTTACTTTGCTGCTCAGCTTTAGTAGATCCAACTTCAGTAGATCAAACAAGCTGTGAGGAGTAACACCCCACAATCATCTTCCAGGGTAGGTCCAGAGGAAGACAAGGCCCTTTTGTAGCCCTTTGGCCAAGCTTGTGGTCTCCTGTCCCTGTGTGAGCAAGGCACAATCAGCACTTCCTAGGGAGCACATGAACCCATCCACGTTAATTAAAATGCATTTTTAAGGGAGAAGTTTCGTTTTGCCTGGCAGTTCTACTCATAATTACCCAATTCTGTGTAGCACTAGTAAGTGGGGATGGAGCAATGGGAATTAGCTAATTTTTCCACTTCCCATAAAAGGTATTGAGGAAAATATCAGGATTCGAGGTGTTGAGAGCAAGTGGTGACTGAGATGAGGCTGGGACCAAAACTTAGCTCAAAAGCCAGTAAATCCCTCTGTTCCCAGTCCCTGTGGGAACTGAGATCACCGTGGAGGTGCAGAGCTCACTCTGTGTAGAGCAGCCTTCACCCAAGCCATCTTCACTGGCCTCACTGGGTCACCTCTGCAGCTCCTCTGGGTGCGGCCCAAAGCGGCTCTGGTGGCCTGGGCAGCCTGGCACCACCCCCGATGAGGGCAGGACGTCCCACGTGTGCCTGGAGAGACACTTTGGTGGCTGTCGCCAGACAGGAGGAGGCCCTGGCCCGCCCCAGTGCAGCTCTGTCCCTGCTAGGGCCCTTTCCCGGGTGCTGCAGAGGGATCTGCCCAGGCTGAGCCAGAGCAAGGCACTGCTCACCCGCCCTGTCTGGGGAAGATCCCGTGTCCCCTCCCTGGGGAACGGGGCACAGGGCGGCCCTGACCAGAGGGACAGCTGAGCAGGTCCCTGGGACCCAGCAGGGCCCTCACTGGGAGCCCGGAGGCAACAGAGAACAGGAGCAGCTGATGGACCTTTCTCTGGAAGGAATGGAGGGTGGGAATGATGGGATGGCTGTGAAGTCACCCCAGGAACAATAAGGCCGGGTTTTTGTCCATGTTCCTCGGGAGAGGCAGCCCGGTCACAGGTCACTCCTGCAGCAGGGGCCTGGGGTCACCTCGTGACACCGGTGCTGCCACAGAGCCAGAGCTCCAAGGAGGCTAAACATTCCATCAGTAAAGCTAATGGAAATTCCATTCCTCCAGCTGGGAATGCTTGGGATCCTCACACACAAGAAAAGACAGGACTGGGTCCACTCCTTGAAAGGCAAAATCCAGTAAAACTGCTGGGAGGCCCCGCAGGTGCTGTTGAAGTCTGAAAGAGGACAGAAGTGAGAGTGGCTGCTCCAGCAATCACATCTTCCCTGCAGCTCTCCCACTCTTCCCGGGCCCCAGCAAAACACACGGGAACGTTTCCCAAACCTAAGGATTAGCACTGCTCCCAGCTGCAGCGGAAAGATGCTGGAAAATGATGAAGAAATGAAGGACTATAGGATAATTAACACCTGTCAGCATGGGTTTAAAAAAAGCAGATTTTGTCAAACAAACTCAAATCAATTCTCTAAAGTTCTTACAGCTGGGGCTGGCAGGATGATGGGAGGTGCAATGAGTTTCACCTTTCCCACAGCACTGCATCCTGTGCTGCTGGATAATCTGAGGGAGATTTTTGTCACTGCACATCCTCGAGGGAGCTGGTGGCGAAGGGCTGCAGCAGAGAGGAACCGCAGGAGCTCCAAGAGGGCTTTCACCCTCTGAAGTGCCACCTCAAGCGGTGTTTGGCAGAGCTCAGGCCAAGGCCACGCACACTTTAAAACACTGCGCTCAGCGGTCCAGGAAAAAAGGTTAAAATTTCACTGCTAAAAGTTTCAGGAGACACAAAGGGTTTGGGATGCAAAGAGCAACAAAAGAGGGAAATTCTGAGTCAGGAGTGATCTGAGTCCTTTGAAAAGAAGGTGTCCTAATGTCACCAGCTCTCTCAGCCCTGCAGCAGCCAGAGCGGGGCTGCTGGGATGGATGTAGATGTCTGAGTGGAAAAGCATTCCAGCTCAAAGCTGAGTTGGGAAATGCTTTTCAGCGAGGTTTTTACAAAGCTCAGCATTTTAATTCAAAGTGAGATGCTGAGGCGACAGGGTCACTGCATATAAGCACTTCTAGGGGGTGAAAAGTGTAGGGTATTAAACAACTCCTTAATCCGGGCTCAGAAGGACCAGCTGAGGCCAGATCCTCTGCCATGGAACAGTCAAGGAGACACAGAATGGGGGATGCTTCCCCCTGCAATAAACGCTGCATGGCTGCCAACACTGCCTTGCTGCCACAGCCATTCTCAGAGCAGGAATCCACCTTTCTTCCTCTCAGCTATTTCCAGAGTCAGAACCCACAGCTCAGCGAGTCCTTCTGGGAGTTGGAGCTCCCTTCAAACCTGGGAGTGTTTTCTGCCCACGGAGGAGAGATCTGTGTCCACGAGGTCTTTCTTCCCCGGCAGTCACACACTTAAAGGCATTTAATAATGAATGGAGCTTGGAAGAGCTTTCAGGAGCATTTCCATTCCCTGCAGAGCAGAGAGGACATTGGAAGGAGAGACCTTCGGAAGTGACTCAACCCAGGCACAGAGTGAGTCAGGAGCTCCCTGGGAATACGATGCAGTTCCCCCTCTCCTTCCTTGTCCAAATGCCAGGTAGCAGCTCTTCTGTTCTGCCTCCAGCTTTGGGAAGCACCTTTTATGCATTTTAATTTTGAACTTCAGGACTGCCGACAAAGCTCGGCCGCTGCCAAAAGAGCTCCAGCTCTGCAGTGACCACGGGGCTGCTGTGGCACAGGGGGATTGAGGGGAGGGCAGAGGGCAGATCCCACAGGTGACCTGCGGTGTGTGTCCCTTTCACCCAGACATGCCTAGGAAGGGTTTTGTGCTCATCTTGCTGCCTCTCCTTGCTCAACACAAGGCTACATCAGGTCAGAAATCAGCTCAGGGCTGACTTACCGGCCTTTCAGATGATTTAGTGTCACACTGCTGCCTCAGAGCTCCTTAAGAGCTGCATGAGCTCAGGGGCTGTGGAGCGTTCTATGGCAGTGCCTGCAGTGCTCCAAACAAAGCTCAGGAGCTGCCTCAGTCCTTTCAGGCCAGGATTCCTCTGTCCGCACCTCAAGAGATGAACATTGGATGTCTTGGTGCAGCTGTGACAGGTCTGATACCAGCTGTCCTCTGGGGAGACACAGAGAGGGATTTTTTTAAATTGTAGAATCTAACTCTGACATATTTAAAAAGTGAGGAACTGCATTGTCCAAGCTTCCACCAGCAGTCTCTAGGCCTGTCCCTTCACCTGCTGGATGGATTTCCCAGGCATCCTGATCCCAAAAGTTTCCCCAGTCAGGAGAGGTGCTCCTGCTTCAGCTGTCAGGTCTGCTCCACCAAGCTGCCCTGAAAACACAGGGCCTTGTGTTCCCCAAGCCTTACCCATTGCTTCACCCAGTGCTGAGGCAGGGCCAGCAGCAGGAGACAGAATCAGAGCTCACAGAATCACAGAATTAACCAGGCTGGAAAAGACCTTTGAGACCATCGAGTCCAACCTGTGACCCAACACCACCTTGTCACCCAGGCCGTGGCACTGAGTGCCACATCCAGGCTTTTCTGAAACACCTCCAGGGACGGTGGCTCCACCACCTCTCTGGGCAGCCCTTTCCAATGCCCAGTCACCCTTTTTGTGGAGAAATTCTTCCTGATGTCCAACCTAAACCTCCCCTGGCGCAGTTTAAGTTGCTGTGAGAACCGCAGAGATTTGCATGGTGACCCTGGGCCATCACTGCTCCTGCCACCACAAGAAATGATGGAGCCCAGGGATGTCCTGGCTCAGGCAGAGCTTTGGGATTTATGCTGGGAAGTCAGGAGGGTCTGTGCTGCTGCAGGAGCTCCAAGGAGACTGAACTACAGCACTGAGCTCTGTGTTCCATGCTGCAGTGGGAAATGGCAGAAGAAGAAGTGGGTTGTGTTTTCAAGACAAGGAGGGTTTTCTCTGCCCTCACCAGCACCAAAATCCCCTTTGACCCTTCCAACCAATCTGCTGCTGCTGTGCTGGCTGCTGGCTCCTGCACTGAGCACAGCCATACCACACACTCAGCCAGATGGTCTCAGACTAATTAAGTCCAGCATTCAGGTTTTTCTACCTCATTATTGGCCTTTGATGAGAAGAGGATTGCTCTGGTGCCCTCAGCATCCCAGGGCAGCAGAGCAGTGTCCACACTGTGTGACACAGACACTCCCCAAGCACACTCTCACTGACAAACCTCCCACCAGGAAACTCCAGTGCCTTCAATACAGGAGACAGCCATGGAATCTGAGAATCGTTTAGGTTGGAAAAGACTTTTGAGATCAACAAGTCCAGCTGTTCCCTCAGTGCTGCCAATGCCACCACTAAACCAAATCCCAGGTGCCACACTGGCTTTGAAATTCCTCCAGGGATGGGGACTCCACCACTGCCCTGGGCAGCCTCTTCAATGCCTGACCACCCATTCTGTGAAGAATTTTTCCCAATAGCCAACCTAAACCTTGCCTAATGCAACCTGAGGCCATACCTCTCAGCCTCTCACTTTGTACCTGGGAGCAGAGCCCGACCCCCCCAGCTGCCCCCTCCTGTCAGGAGCTGTGCAGAGCCACAAGGTTCCCCCTGAGCCTCCTTTGCTCCAGCCTGAGCCCTTTCCCAGCTCCCTCAGCCGCTCCTGGGGCTCCAGCCCCTTCCCAGCTCCGTTCCCTTCCCTGGACACGCTCCAGCCCCTCCATGTCCTTCTGGTCAGGAGGGTCCCAGAGCTGCCCCAGCACTGGAGGTGCCCCAGCAGTGCCAGCTCAGGGGACGGGCACTGCCCTGGCCCTGCTGCCACCCCAGGGCTGGCACAGCCCAGGTGCCCTGGGCCTCCTGCCCACCTGGGCACCCCTGGGCTCACGTCCAGCCTCTGTCCCCAGCACCTCTGTTGGCTACAATCCCTTGTGACCCTGGTGCCTGAGCTGTTCCCGTGCTCCCTTGGAGGGCACTGCTGTGTCCATGGGGCAGAGCACACTGGGGCTTGTGAGCTGAAGTCTCTGAGCTGATGCTCCTTCTGTCCCTGAAGCCCTGGGAAAGAGAGCCCTGGTGCCCCCTCCCTCCAGCTCAGCTCTGTGCCCAGGCCCTGAGTCAGTCTCTGTCTGCCAGGGACTGGGTGCTGTCTGGGGGAGCAAATGCCATCATCCATTGTTGTCCTCCCTGGCTGGCCAGCCTGCTGTTCACAGCAGATGAGAGACAAATTCCCAGCGCTGGTCCCGAGGGAGGATGCCTTTTCAACTGTCCACATTTCAGGGATGACTCATTTCCAGAGGCCTTTTCTGTGCCATTCATCACCGGCAGGGATGAGGCTGTGCAAAGCCAAGTTTATCTCCAGACACGCAGATGAAGGGCCTGTGTTATCCTCATTGTACAAAGAACTGAGGCTTGGGAAGGCAAGAGCAAGTGTGTTGGTGCTTTCTGAGGGCTGGGTTTATGAAAGGAACAGATTTTTAGAAGATTCAGTGTTATACAGCACCTTTGGGCTTACAGGAAAAGCCTGGGCTGCAGCTCAGAATTTGGAGTATTCCTGCAAATCTCCTTCACCAGAAAATGGGGCACACAATCAGCACCAGTTTGGTGTGTGAACATCCAGCCAGTGCATGGAGACACAGAGCTGAGCTCCCCGGCAGCATCCTGCCCACCACCCCATCCAACATCAGCCAGCCGCTCTTCCCTTCTCCTTGCCCAAAACTGCTCCTGAATTTGGGGTAGGGCTCTGCAGGAGCAGAATCCCTGCAGCACCCAGCCCAGGGCTGCCCTGGAGAAGGGCTGGTTGTGCAGGGAACAAGATGGGGCCACAGCAAATGTGAGCTGCAATCATGGGATGGATGCTTGGGCTGCAGCACTGCCTCTGTGCTGGTATTCCCAAAATGTTTTGGAGCTTCATGGAATCAAAGGAAATCACTTCAGTTTCATTCTTTTCAATAAATACTCTTGAAATGCAGATTCATCTTCCAATCCTCCCCTGATTTTCTCATGTCAGCTTCCAATTTTGCAGTTTGATGCAGAATCTTTCCTGAAATATGTCACCCTGAGTGAAGTTTGGGAAATGTCTAGCAGCTGGAAGAGGGTCTCTCCGTTCAGGAATGCCAGGATCCCACATCTGCCCCCAGCCCTGCCTGCCTTGACACCAGCAGAGCACAAAGCAGGCAAAGCAGCACGGAAAGAAGCGGAGGGAGCTTTAAATCCTGGGATATCCCTGCTATAAACCAGCACCTCATTAGTGACAAGAACCCCACTCTAGTCACCCAGTCACTGTCCTGGCCAGGAGCCATCGCTCTGTTCCAATTACTGTGACCTCAATGATGGGATCTTCAGCAAGGAACCATCTTGTTAAAGCAGCCGCCTTTGAGATGGGGCTGCTCTGCTCCACCTCCTTTGAAGCCCATTGTAAATATTAAGATTGATTTAGTGTTCTTTGGATCCCTGGCTGCAATTCTCTAACAGGAAATATCTCAGGCAGGAGGGCTGGAATTAACCTGTTGTGCTGTGCTCAGGGCTGGAGAAAACTTCATTCCTGTATTCATTTCTCTGTACTCTGTACAACTAACAACTTCAGGAAATGAAGTTCTTACGAAGTTTCAGATGTGCCCTTTTGGGAGTGCAGAGGGAGGCAGATAACAGATCACAACAGATCACAAGCAGCCAGGGCCATGTTGTGTGGGAAGGGATGAGAATGTCACTGAAACTGCGGGAAAAACAAAAACCCTCCAACATCATTTTTAATGTTACAGAGTCAAGGCATTGCTTTATTCTCTGCCCAGGATGTGCCACAGAAATCATCTCACCCACACACAGCCCGGCTGTGCACAGACAATCATTCCATCACACACGTGTTTTTACAAGATTTTCCCCCAAACTTTATCCAGTCCAAACCCACACAAAGGAATTGGCTCAGCGTTCATTGGTTCCAAGCTGAGCACCCCCCAGGATTCAGTTTCCCACTGGATCCCAATCTCCTCGCCTCCCATGTCCGTTGGATCTTCTTTCTCACTGCTCTCTGTGCAGCCCAGGTGGCTGTGCCCAGCCAGGGCTGTTGTTTGCAGTCCATGGCTGTCAGTGGCCGCTGAGAGCTGGGATCTCTCGTGGATCTCCTGTGCTGCTCCCAGGCTCTTGGGATGCTGAGCTCCCCAGGCCTCACCTGGAGGAGCAATGCCCTGGGAAGAAGCTTCAGTTCCCTTCTCCTGGGGCAAAGGTGAACAAAACTCCTGATTAAAAAATCATTTTTAAACTGGTGTATTTTCCAACAATAGTGCCCATCTGGAACTGCCACTGAGGCAGTGCTTGGCACAGGCTCTTAGCTGAGTATCCGAGCTCTGCAAGCAACCAGTGAGTCCAGAATAATTGCTCTGAGTGATAGCACAGGGCGTTAGTGCTCATTAGAGACAAATTGAGCTGCCTGCTGTGAGCAAGATAAAGAGGCATTTACCCAGGCTTTCTTCATGCTGTGTTTGCACAGAAACATCCCCTCCGTGGGGCTGAGGAGAGGCTTTTAGCAGAGTCTCCAAGAATGGGGTGGGAGAATGGGGCCTGCCTGGCACTGGGAATGGGGATGGGGTGGTCTCCCTGTTCTGCCCGTTTGAAGGAGGTTGGCCTGGGAACATGCAGAGCTGGCTTTCCATGTAAAGAGTCAGCCAACCGTGATGGAAAAGCTTTACCACCAGGGGAATCTGGCTTGGATTTTGGTTTAATCTCCCGCACTAAGGCAGCCCCCTCAGGCTGTTCATGTGCTGGAGTCAGTTCACTGCAGCGAGGTCACCACCAGCTCTCCCTGCCCCTCCAGGCTGGGCTGCATCCAGGGCACAGCCAGCCCGGTGCCACCTTTGTGTCCCAGTCTGCTGGCAGGAAAACAGCACATCCCTGCTTTGGGTGAGGAGGGAGAGCAGCCCAAGTTTCTTAGGACCTGGCTGAGTTCAGCTGCCTCTGGACTGGCAGTTTCCCATTTCTGCTCCCAGGGCAGCTGTCGCAAGGCAGAGGCTGGACACAGACGGGGATCTTGATGTGGTGAATAAAAGCCCTGCACTGGAGCAGTGGTCCTGTCACTGTCTGTGCACTCAGTCCCACCCCAGGGTAATCCACTCCAGGATTACCCTTCACACTCCAGTGATTTTTCTGCTGGGTATTGCAGCCCCTGGAGTATCTTCCTCCTGCACCTCCTCTCCTCTCACAGCAGCACAGAACAGCTCCTAACCAAAGCAAGGCAGTAGGAGACATTTCAAGGCCAGGATGGACAGAGCTTGGAGCACCCTGGGATAGTGGAAAGTGTCCCTGCCCATGGCAGGGGAGGATGGGCTGAGCTTTGAGTTTCCTCCCAGCCGAAGCCATTCCATGATTCTATGGAATTCACTCTCAGTATTGTCACTGAAAATCGGGAAGAAAATAAAAAACCCTCCAGCACTGTATTTGAAGTGATAGAAAATCAGGTATTACTTTATTTTCTGGCCAGGATGTGCCAAGGAAAATATTCCAAACACACACGTTTTTACAGGATTTCCCCCCAAACTTTATCCAGTCCAAACCCACAGAGATGCCCTGTTTCAAAGTTCATTGGTCCAGAGCTGAGCAACCCCCAGGATTCAATTTCCCACTGGATCCCAATCTCCTCACCTCCGATGTTCATCAGATTTTCATTCTTCAATTTTCTCATCAGTCCTTTCCGGCCCAGGTGTCTCCCCCTGTGCCAGGGCTGGTGTCTGGGGCAGATGTTTGTAGATGCCCACTGATGTTCCCTTGATGCTCTGTTGATGCCTTTTGTCTTTCTGGGTATCTCTGGGCTGCTCCCAGGCTCTTGGTGTGTTCAGCCCATCTCCTTACAGTGATGCTGCATCTCCTAAAAATAAGCCGAAGAAAATTCCTTTCCCCGAGGCAAAGGCAAGTCCGGCCTAACTAGAGAGACAAAATAAAAATTTAAAAGTTTTATTGTTTCCAACAGGTGGTGATGGCTGCCTGACTTATTGAGAGGAAGGACTTACTCAGGGATCATGGCCTGGTGTGCCCTTCCAGTGGTGCTGCCAGCACATCTACCCGGCAGAGATGCAAAAAGATGTTCCGAGCTCAGCAGTGAGCTGGGAACAGCTCTTTTTAAAATGAGATTCCTGAGTGCCCAGCCCTGCTCCAGGGCTGCAGTGCAGCCCCCGTGTTTAGTTCATGGCTCAGAGAAGAGCTGAGAGCTCCCCGTCCCTGCAGGCGTAGGGAGAGCTGAGAGATTATCTTCGAGTCTGCTCCTTATCTTTGAGATAAATCACCATCACAGGGCAATATCCAGAGCCAAACCCTCCCATCAGGGCTGTGAGTGCTCCCCTCAGTGCTCTGCCTCCCCTGCTGCAGCCCAAGGGGCAATCGACTCCTCAGGGAAGGTGTTTCCAAGGCTAATTAGAGGAACTAATCCTGGCTCCACTCAGAGATCACACAGGAGCCAGCATAGCCTGGTGTTCAGTAACCCAGCTGTCAGCTTTGCCTGCCCCCTGACCCTGTCCCTGTTCACATCATCCCTGCCACCTTCCTCATCTGTCACCTCTTGGGAGCCATTTGTCCCCAGCTTGTTTGGTTTAGGAGCATCTGGGCTGAGTCAGTGACAGCATCTGCTGCTGACCCAGGCTGGGCTGGTGGGGCAGCATGGACAGGGACCTGTGGCACGTGACAGCTTCTGGAGCAAAGTGTCAGCCTCGCATCTGCAAATTAATGAGACATTGGAGTGCCAGCTGGGATCTACTCGACTTCAGATGACCTCTGCATCCGGGAGCAGCGCCAGGAGGCAGGAGGAAGGAGTAATTGGTATGAGCTGATGCAGATAACAATAAAACACCTCTACTAACACTGACAAAGGATGAGAGTGAAGGAGTGCTTTGTCAGGAGCCATCTCTTCCCCCTCAGTCTCCACGTGCACTCAGCGGATTGTCAGGTTTAACATTAAACTGTGTCTGATGAATGGGCTGAGATTGCTGTGGGCGAGAGCTTCCCCCCAGCCTGGCCATCACCTTTGCTTGTTCATCCATCCATGAGCTTATGATGAGCTGATCCAGCATGGCAAGAATTAGGCTTCCTCCAAACATTCCTTGTGGCCCCATCCTCAGGCCCATGCTGAGCCTTTCCAGCTCTCCATTGTGTTTTACAGGATACATGCAGAAGAAATATTTATAATTATTTTAATAATGGATGATCTTGAAGACATCACGGCAACCAAAAGGGTTGTACTGGGATACCGAGATGCATCCGGTTCTTCCCTGGAAAAGAGAACAGCCCGAGGCAGTCCATTGCCCATATCCATCTTCAAACAAGGCAGCAAGGAAATGCTTTCAGTCTTGCAGGAAAATTGCTCTGTTGGTTCAACCTGCAGCAGAAGAACCTGGATTTCAGGTTCACGAGGAAAAGGGCAGCCCACAGAGAGATCTTCCAAAGAGCCATTTGTGCTGGGAAGGAGCAGGATGTGTGCTGGCTGGCAGATCCGGAGCAAGGCTCTGCTCACTGCGAGAGCCTCTGGGGCTGCGGAGCTGCCAGGAAATGGGTGCAGACCATGTGCAAACCCCAGAGAGGATTTTGGTGCTTCCCCAGGTTGTGGCTGCACTTGGTTACCCAATGTTTTAGATTACACAGGAAATCAACCTCGTCTTAGAAGGAGAGGTCAGAACAGTGTGAACGAACTCCTGGAGCACACAGTGAGCCGGCTGGAGTTGAAGCACAAACATCTCTCTCTGCAAGAACTGTTGGGGAACTGAGGATGCTCTGGCAGTGCTGTGGGGCTGCTCCAGAGAGTGGTGGGTGAAACCATGCTGGACCAAGGACACAACTTGTAGAAAAGAAATACCTTTAAATAATTTAAAGCAGGAGAGTTCATTAGTTCTGTGTGTGCTTGTTCCTGTTCTGTCCTTCCTGGGAAAGATCTACACATTTTTTTCCCCACTCTGAATATGCCTGGCTTCAGCTCCCAGAACCTGCTCCTGTTGCTTTTCCCAGTTTACTGAGGAGCCTTTCAGAACTTGGTGTTTTTCCACACTAAGCTGCTGCTCCGTGTTGCGAGCACATTGTCTTTCAAGTGTCTCCTCAATTAGCTAAACAGGTTGAGGTTTTAAATCCTTCACTTCAAAGTGCTCTCTTCCACCCTCAAATCATTTTTATGGCTCTTTTTTGCACTCGCTCCCTTTTTATCATCCTTCCAATGTGTGTGGATGGCCTCAGCCCGTCATCCCCAGGGGCTGGAGTCACCTCCCTGCCCTGGGCCTCCCCTCGGTTGGAACATCTATGAGCAGTGTTGGCTTCCGTGCTGCTGAGTCACGCTGAGCTCCTGTGCTGCTCTGACCCCTAAATCCAGGTCAGTGCTGGTACTTTTGGGATCAGCCTTGGTCAGGGCTGAGTCAGCTGCAAAGCCCTGCCAGACCTCTCTGCAAGAACACCAGGGAGCACGCCTGAAACTGGAAAAGTCTGTGTGAGAGGTCAATTGGATCTTGCCTGTGCTCACCACCTTTAAGAACAGCTGCTCTGGCTGTGCTCCATGTGCTGTGACCCCTCTGCTCGGCAGAGCGGGCATCCCACAGCTCCCCGAGGTTGGCACTGCCACTATCCATGGGGCTGAGCAGCAGTCACCACCCCCAGAGCACCCTGCAGTGTCCTGGCTCCTGCAGGAGGACACAAGCTCCCAAACAGCCCTGCCACAGTCCCCTGCACACCCCAGTGTGCGCGGTGACCTCCTGCTCCCAGCAGGGCTCTCCTCAGCCCAGCCCTGGCTGCTGTGCTGCAGTGGCAGGAGCCAGGACAGAGCACACGGGACAGCCTGCACCATCCTTCCCTGGCCTGTTTTATCCAGGTCGATTGACTGGACACTGGCTGGGCAGGGATGTGCTTCTGGCTCTGCAAGGAGAGCAGAGTGGGAGGGATGTAGGCTGAAAGAAGGACAGAAGGTGCCTCTGCCATGGTTTTGTCCTGCCCTGGGTATCACCGTGCTCTTCCACACTCCCAGCTGACCCTGTAGGACACTGCTGGCTGCTTTCCTGCACGCTCCGTGCACACAGACAGGAACGTGCCGCTGCCTCTGTCCAAAACTGATCATCAGGACTCCTGGGAGGTTTTCTCGGCAGGAACTGGGGAAGACAAAATGCTCTAAAGATACAGATAAAGTGCAGGAATTGGATGTAGAACTCCCAGCTTTCTGTCCAGCCAGGTGTGGGTATGTGCTGTGAACTCACCTTGTCGGGAAATGAATCCACAAACACCAGAGGTTGATGTCCAAAAAGGAGACAGAGGAATCCTGGAACTTCAGTCATGAATAAAGGGAGAGGTCATGGCCATTTCCCATGGGCTCTCTCCAATTGCTGGAGGACGCAGCCTCTTTTTATCCCAATTTCCCGGCCGCAGTTCCCTCTCTCTTTCCCCATTGGCTGAGGCACTCGAGAGGTGCAGACTTCCCGGAACGCCCAGTGCAGAGCCCCTGCTCATGTACATCCCCCCCTTTCTTCTTTTCCTTGTGTCTGTGTTCTTGCAGTTTATTAACACAGTCTGGGGCAAGTCAGTCAGGGGAATTCCTGTGGAAATCTTCCCATTTTTTCTCTCAGTGTGGGCCTTATCTTAGCAGCAGACACAGTTCATTTGTAAAGACCCTCCCTGCTCATTCCTTTCAACCTCCTTCGAACACCTCCCCTAAAGGTACCCCCAGGGATGCTGGAGCTGCTGTGATCACAGCCCTGGAGACCTTTCCATTGCTCAGGGAGCAGAGCCCGGCTCACCGTGCCCTGTCCTGGGAGCTGTGGTGCTGCTGAACAGCCTGGCAGGACACGGCCCCTGCCCTCCATGTGCCCTTGAGGTGACACCACCGCATCTCCTGGGGTGCTCCCGGCACCACTCCCAGCTCCCCACACCCAGCACAGAGCAGCTCATGGCCTGCAGCCGTCGGGGATGTCCCTCCAGGGCTGTCCACATGGAATCACAGCATCATTCACCTTGAAAAAGACCTCCAAAACCAACCAGTGTCCGATCCCCACCTTGTCCCCCGCCCAGAGCACTGAGAGCCACCTCCAGGCCTTCCTGGGACACCTCCACAGATGGGGACTCCAAAGCTCCCTGGGCAGCCCCTGCGAGTGCCTGAGCACCCTTTCCATGGAGAAATTCCTGCTGATGTCCACCCTGAGCCTCCCCTGGTGCAGTTTGGGCCCATTTCATCTTTCTGTCACTGTCCTCTGGGATGATAAATATGTTTCATGGGATGAGAAACTTCCTTTTAAACAGAGCCTCATCACAGCTGGGCTTTGGAGTATTCCTGGAAATTTGATTCAAAGCTTGGGACAAGTTACCCAGGACAAGAACCTGGCTTCACCCACTCATCTGGGGAGAACGTCAGCTGTGCCTGGTTCAGCTGTGCCCGGGTGTGCCCAGGCTTGGGAATCTGTCCTGTCTGTGTCAGCACCAGCCTGACTCTCCAGGGGTGATATGGCCATTCCCACAGCATCACCGCTGCCTGAGCATCCCCTGCCAAAATCCTTCATCGTCTGGTTTAGGGCTGCTCTGTTCAAAAGAGCCTTTCTGAGAGGGCAGTGCCTGCTCTGAGACCCAGCGATCGGGTCTGTGGCTGATGGGCAGATGCAGCCGCCACGTCCTGGAGAGCAGGGCAGGCTGCTCAGGCCTGGGGGCACACCTGGATGCGGTGGCTGCGATTTTTGACCATGTAGTGTTTTTTTAATTACAAAGGAAGAAGGTGGCTGCCAGCTGAGACAATGAGAAATTGTCCAGTTTTACATGGAGAGCCTTTGAATTCCAGCACGGAAAGCCTTTGAATTCCAATGCACCAGAGCCCAGACAGTGACTAATAGGCTCTTCAACAGGTGCTAACTTGAATTTACCTTGGGAAAAATACGTGAAGTGGAAGGCAATTAATCAGATAATCCAACATTTGACTAAATCCTTTTCTTGAACCCTTTGATCTCTCCAATTAGCTGCTACCAGGCTGCCTTGGAAAAATACCTTCAAACATAACAGGGGTGGGTGAAAACCACGAATTAGCACCCCCAGTGCTCAGAGCTGGGCCAGTCAGGGTGGGACACAGCTGGGGGAGATGGAACATTTGCTGTTCCTGAAGGCCACCCCAGCAGTGCCGTGTCCCAAATCCCCCCCAGCCCGCACATGGTCCTGAAGTGTGAGCATTGCAACCCAGCAATGAGTGAATCCGAGTGCGCCATCATACTGTTGGAAACAATAAAACTTTTAAATTTTTATTTTGTCTCTCTAGTTAGGCCGGACTTGCCTTTGCCTCGGGGAAAGGAATTATCTTCGGCTTATTTTTAGGAGATGCAGCATCACTGTAAGGAGATGGGCTGAACACACCAAGAGCCTGGGAGCAGCCCAGAGATACCCAGAAAGACAAAAGGCATCAACAGAGCATCAAGGGAACATCAGTGGGCATCTACAAACATCTGCCCCAGACACCAGCCCTGGCACAGGGGGAGACATCTGGGCCGGAAAGGACTGATGAGAAAATTGAAGAATAAAAATCTGATGAACATTGGAGGTGAGGAGATTGGGATCCAGTGGGCAACTGAATCCTGGGGGTTGCTCAGCTCTGGACCAATGAACTCTGAAACAGGGCATCTCTGTGGGTTTGGACTGGATAAAGTTTGGGGGGAAATCCTGTAAAAACGTGTGTGTTTGGAATATTTTCCTTGGCACATCCTGGCCAGAAAATAAAGTAATACCTGATTCTCTATCACTTCAAATACAGTGCTGGAGGGTTTTTTATTTTCTTCCCGATTTTTGGTGACACACCCACTCCCTCTGCATTTCCCAAAGGAAAGTTTTATTAACATATTATGCATTATTAAATGAAATGCCTCCCCTGGACTAACCCCATGATGCAGTTACCTTTGTCAGCCCACCGTGGCATTGTGCCATTTGTGCCGGGGGCGAGGGAAAGCAAGACACGCCAACTCAATATGAGTGATAAGCAAGCTTCCACTTTATTCGTGTTGCACACCACTTATATATCATAGTGTCAATTACNTTGTCAGCCCACCGTGGCATTGTGCCATTTGTTTGTTTGACAAGACCCAAGTCCTACAAAGCCTCAGATTCTGGCAGCACTTGCATTGCTGGTCTTCAATCCAGCATTAGAGGGATTCCACGTGGCCTTTCATTCGTGTTCTCTTCTAAGCACCTCATCTAACTTGGTTGTCCCGTGTGGCCTTTCCATCTGCGGGCTTTGGAAATTCCCAGGAATTCAAGGGCAGCTCTCAGGGAGCCATGGGCAGTCCAGCATCGAGCCCAGGAGATCTCCACAGCCTTGTCTGGCTACAGATGGCAGGATTTGTTCCCCTGCTTTAGGGACCAGAAGCAAATGCCTCCCAGCATGCAAAGCTTACCCCAGAAGCAGCAGACTCTGGTGCCCATCTGTCCAAAGCAGGGGTTAGACCTGAGCACATGCTATGGCTCCCTGCTGGCTTCCTCCAAACCAAACAGGAACAGGCTGGGGGAGTTCCCTTGGGAGTGTCTTGATCATCCCTTGACACAGGGCCGGGATGCTCTTCCACATCTGATCTGTGAAACTCCATCTGTTGCCACAGCTGGGATAAAGCCTGGGCACGAGTGAGCCCTGGAGGTGTTTGTGTGCACGCAGTCCCCAGGCCAAGGCTGTGTCCAGGCTGAGCAGGACTGAGCTGCACAAGTCCATGTGATCTTCACCTGCCTGCCTGCCTGCTGTCCTCCTGCGTTCCTGCCAGGAGTCTTCCTCACTCCTACATGTGGGACCTGCCCCACTGGGAAGAAACCCCCTGAGTGTAATTTTGCCTGTTACAGGCTCTCTCCCACTGTTTTCTGCTTCCCTTAGCAATTTCCCACATCTCCCAGTTCTGCTTTGTGAAGAATTCTTTCTTTTTCCCTTTGCAGTTGCTCTCCATTCACCTTTATTTGCAGTTGCTAACACCATCCACCCTCCAGGCTTTTAGTCAGAACTGCATCTCTGCTTGTGGCTTTTTACTCCCCAACACCTTTCTTTAGAGCATGTTTCCCTTTTGTTCATTTTCATTTCCCCCTCTACAATTATCTATTCCTAATTACCATTAACTTGGCGAACTTGGTCCTTTTGAAGAGCAGATAATTAATTTCCAGGGCTGACATCTTTCTCCACTGTAATCAGATCCACATCCTCATTCCCTCGTGCCCTGTGTGCTGCCTTCTGTGCTGGGAAGTGAGGGCTGATCTCATGAGGCTCTCAGCTCTCGGCTTGTGGCCCCCAGCACGTCTCCTGGGAGTGCTGCTGCGCCAGATCCTCTCCCCTCCCCATGATTTATGCAACCAGCAGTGGGAAACGCTCCCTGGGAGGGAGGATCTCACAGGGAAGAGCATGAGGTGAGATTAGGGGGCAGGAGTGGCAGGAGCGGGGCTGGAGCCTCCCCATTTTGGTAACAAATGGAAGGAAAATGTCAATAAGAAGCTCATGTACTGGTGAATAAGTCATAGATCTCAAGCTCTCAGTGTGATCCAAGTATGAACTAGGCTAAGGCTGGATTTGATGATCTTGGAGGTGTTTTCCCACCCTAATAATTCTCTGATTCTATGAGATAAATCTTTGAATGCGTTCAAAGAAGCCACAAGTTGCTTATCACGGTGTCACAGAGTTGGTAAAGAAAGGCACAGAGGGAATGCCCTGGGTTCCTCCCCAGAAATGTGCCTGGCAACATCACATCCCTAAGCCCCAGGGCTCCCCAGCTCCTCCAAAAACTGAGCTGAGCTGTGCATGGGAAGCATCTTCCTCCTCAGCACCTCACTCTGCCCAGGGCAGCCCTGGTTTCTCTGGGTCCTGGGGGGAGCAGGGAGGGTTCCTTGCAGGGTTTCCTTGCACCCTTCAGCCCATGGGAACTTCCTCAGGAGGGCAAATCCCCAGCTGAGAAGGGGTTTTGGGAACATCCTCCCTCTGCTTCTGGCTGCACTTGTGCCAGTGCAAACCTCTGCTGCCCCAGGGGGATGGACAAGAGCAGCCAGTCTGCCCCACCTGCCCTGGGCCTCTGGAGACCTGCAGGGACACAGGCAGTGTCCCCACTGCCAGAGGGGACAGTAACTCTTGGGTGCAGCCTGGGGAAACTGAGGCACACACAGTGGGCACAGCAACATGGCCCATTCGCTCCTCCTGAGCTGTGACTGCAGGTGTGACCACAGGGCAGGGCATCCCCCCTGGCAGGGTGATCTCCTCCTCTGGCTGGAGCAAGGATAGACCATCCCCATCCCAGCAGGGATGTGGGAAGGGTCAGTCCTCCCTTTCCGCTGGAGAAGAGGACAAGCCCAGCATCCGCCATGGCCCAGCGGTGCTCAAAGCCCCATCACTGGCCCTTCAACCCCCATGGCCCTTCATCCTCCATGGTCCTTCATCCCCCCATGCCCTTTCACTCCCCATGCCCCTTCATCCTCCATGCCCCTTCATCCCCCATGGCCCTTCATCCCCCCATNCGTCACCCTCCAGGCCCCTGCATCCCCCATGGCCCTTCATCCCTCATGGCCCTTCATCCCCCATGGCCCTTCATCCCCCCATGCCCTTTCACTCCCCATGCCCCTTCATCCTCCATGCCCCTTCATTCCCCATGGCCCTTCATTCCTCATGGCCCTTCATCCCCCATGGCCCTTCATACCCCCATGGACTGTTCCCTTCATTCTCCATGGCCCTTCCAGTCCCCCCATGGCCCATTCAGTCCCCTCATGGCCCTTCATTCCCTCATGGCCCGTCATCCCCCATGGACTGTTCCCTTCTGCTGCCCTTGCCAGTGCAAATGGCATCTCCCAGCTCAGAGGACACAAATCTGAGGGTCTCCCATCACCCCGTTTTTAAAGTTTGGGCCTGGCAAGAGAGTCACTACCACCCAAGTTCCCTGAACACAGCCCAGGTCCTGCCTGCAAGCTGGCTCTGCACTGGGATGCAGAGTGGGCAGGCAGGAATGAGCCTGTCAGGATGCACCAGACCCCGCTCCACCTCTCCCTGTGCTGTCCAGCCCGTGCTGCCTCCTCAGAGGGCTGGGGGTGCAGCCAGTGAGGTGCTGTGGGGTGAGCCTGAACTCAGATGTGACACCCGCTGGAGGTCAGTGCCAGAGCAGGAATGTTTGGGCCAGGACAGGCAGGAACAGCTCCAGTGCACGTTCTGCACAGGTTATCCCAGCTTCCCAAGGAAACATTCCCATTGGGACACTTCACCTCAGCTTTCTTGGATGGACTCAGCTCCAGGCTTTACCCCAAGCACCTTCTCCCAACCCCACTGTGCACAGACCCCCAACACTCCCACACAGCCTCCACCTCCCCAGGAGAGGGGCAAACCGAGCACTCCTCATCCAGCCAGACCCCTGAGATAGACAGCAACTCCCATCTCAGGATCTGAGTACTTTCCTCCTCTCTGCTGCCATTTCACAATTGTAACATCACAGTAATTAACTGAAACACGTGTTAAGTAGACAGAGCACAGTCCAAGTGTAGGCAGTGCCGTGCCAGTCCCGCTCCACACAAAGCATCCAGCGACAGCAGATGGGAAGCGGGGCAGGATTTCCAAAGATGGTTTTGCTCAGATTTCTCTTGTTTCTGTTCTGACAAACAGAACAGACACATCCAGGGAAATAATCTGCCAGTCTGCAGCTAGAAAACCTCTTATTTCCGTTCAACAATGATGCATTCGCTGCATCATTTTCTCAGCCCTTTGAGCGCTGCCTGTCTCTTAGAATCATTTCCCCATTTCTGGAGTCCCACGTGTGCCAGGGTTTGATGATTGTCCAGCAGGATTCTGCAGTAAAACTTCTGTTAAGCAGAGGGCATGGAGGATCCCTGGCTTGGGTTTGTCTACAGGAGGAATCCTGGGGGCCCCACAGCAGTCCAGGACATCCCACTGCTTGTCCAGCAACCATTGGTAAGTCATAGAATCATGGAACAGAGTCACAGAATCAAGGTTGGAAAAGACCTCCAAGACCATCAAGTCCAAGCTCCAAACAAATCCCACCACGCCCAGTAAATCAGAGTGTGAAGAGCCCCATCCACTCATTTTCTGAACACCTCCAGGGATGGTGACTCCAGCACTGCCCTGGGCAGCCCCTTCCAATGCCTGACAACCATTGCCATGAAGAAAGCCCAAGTGGAACATCATCCACTTCTTGTCAGTTCCAACGGGCTGAGCTGTGTGGGCAGCTGAAGTTACACCCACGGTCCAGTGCTGTGGGTGCAGAGGAGAACTGCAACCCCAAAAAAGAATGTGCAGCTCTTGCCCACTGTACAGGGATGGTTCAGTAGTTTAGTGCACATTTAGGGTCCAGCTTTGACAGTGAGGAGGTGCTCCAGGTGACAACAAGGAGAGCTGCCAAGCCCACTTGTGCTCAGGATGAGTGGGTCAGGAAATTATGACCCTTGGTGGGCAAAAAGAGTGTGGAATCAGCAGCGATAATGGATTTGGTTCTGGTGTGTCAACTCCCAGGCTTTGGCCCACGGCCCTCGCCTGTGCCCTGTGCTGGAAGGGAAGGGAGATCCTTCCATTTGCTGGTCTGAGATCCTACAGCTTCCCACCCTTCCCAGAACTTGTCCAGGACCAGATCCGTTCTGTGGGCTAAAACCAAATTCCTACAGCTTCTGCAGCCCTGAGGGAGTGAGGCAGAATGACCCTGGAATTTATTCACATTCTGCATTCAGATGATCCCAATTATTTTTATGAGAATGGGAGCAAGAGCTTTGTGGGTGCTGTTCCACTGGATGGGGCAGTGCCGTGATGAAGAGGGGGTGCCCTGATGGACCCCCTGGTGGCATCCTGGGCTATTGTCACCAGACTGATGCCCCCACATGCATCCTCCTGTCCTGACTGCCTGGAAGGCAGCTGGTGAGCCCCAGGCAGCTGGAGGTCAGCACATTCCTGATCCCAACACCGCACCATGCAGAGTCTCAAGGTAGATTGAGGACATGGCCTCAGGCTGGGCCAGGGGAGGCTCAGGGTGGACATTAGCAGGAATTTCTCCATGGAAAGGGTGCTCAGGCCTTGGCAGGGGCTGCCCAGGGAGCTTTGGAGTCCCCATCCCTGCAGGTGCCCAGGGAAGGCCTGGCCGTGGCACTCAGTGCTCTGGGCTGGGGACAAGGTGGGGATCAGGCACAGTTTGGACTCGATGGTCTCTGAGATCTTTTCCAGCCCCAATGATTCTGTAATTCTGTGATTCTGTGTGGTTATCATGCAAATGCCTGAATATGCCAAGGTCTCTAGAGCTGCTGACCTGGACAAAACTTCCGTCATGGACGTGAGCCACTTTTCCTCATGTGGCTTTCATCAAGTCTCACACAGCACCACAAATATTCTGTTTTTCCCAAGGCAACGTTTTCAGCAGTGAGGCTGGAGCACTGAAACAGCCCTTCCCAGGAACCGGAGGGGTTCAGGCACTGGAGCTGTCACAGCTGGCAGCACCCTCATCCCCGCAGATTCTCAGAAACATTGAACCAAGACACTGAATTCAGGCTCAGGGTTCACCTCATGGCTTTTGCCCCTAATAAAAATGAATTTTCTAGGAGTTTCCTAGAAGTGAACCCTAAAGTTTGCACACGTAAGTGACTTTCAAGGCCTTTGGACAAGGTATTCAGAGCCTCAAACCACCCTCTGCACTAACAGGAACACCAGCACTCCAATTATAACTCCATGAATGTCTTGTACAGTCTAAAAGCTTTTTAAATGAGACTCACAGCCATGAACAAGGTAAATACATTTGTAGATTTGTTTGGGCAATTACAGTCATTTAAAAAACAATGCATAATAACAGACATGAATCTAATAAGCCATTGCTAATTAAATGTATTAATGCCACGTTATAAAATGAATGCATCTTGCTGATATGTTACAGCTACTTTTGTGCTGTAAATACTTGAGCAGTGACACAGGCAGAATTTGCATCCCTGGGCATTGCCAGTGCCCAATAATAGAAGCAATTAATTTGCCCCAGTGGAGCCAACCTCCTGCCCACCCACCAGGCTCTCCTTTTATGTGTCTACTCCACATTTTCCTTTGCTCTGTGAACAACAATTGCAGTAAAATGGGGCTGGTTAACCCCAAAATGTGGGACACCATTACAAAGCATTTGTGAAGACTCTGCTTTGAACTGTGCTCTTCTGTCAATTATAATTTGCAGCAGGTACAACATTCCCAGGCTATGGAAAAGCCATTTCTCTGTCCTGGGAGAGTTCAGTCAATTTTACCTGACATTAAGTGTTCAATAGCACAATTTTCCTTCTCTGACTTTCATCTCTTTGGAAAATGTCACCAATCTGGAGTTAACTAATCGACCACAGACCTTTTGAGGAGTCAGGCCCAAAGCAGCCTCACGGATACAGAGAAAGGTTGAGAGCCAGGCTGGGATCCCCTGGGCATGCAGGACATGGCCTTGCACATGGACTCAAAGGATGAGGGATCTGGATGAGCTCCTGGGATAGAGCAAAAGTGAAGGGCACATGGGCTTGGCCTTAACTGTAAGGCAGCTCAGTAACTCACCGTGACCTGGTGACTGCCAGGCTCCCTGTGCAGGTGGTGAAGAGATCTGGGGCAATTTGGCAGATCCTGAGGGCAGACCTCCCCAGGGGCTGCAGCTCCTCCTTGAAAGGCAGCTCCGATCTCTGCTCCCTGGGACAGGGACGGGACCCAGGGAATGGCTGGAGCTGGGCCAGGGCAGGCTCAGGCTGGAGATCAGGGAAAGGTTCTTCCCCCAGAGGGTGCTGAGCACTGCCCAGGCTCCCCAGGGAATGGGCACGGCCCCAAGCCCGATGGAAAACTGGTGGCCACAGGGCTCCTCTGCCTTCAGGAGCAGCGCTCTGCTTGCAAGAGGCACTTGTTTGGCCCAGAAACACCAACCTGCTCATTTCAAACTTTGTTTGCTCAGGTTGGCCAGTGCTGGGGTTGGTGAAGGAAGGGTTGGGGTTCAGCAGGCCTGGGGAGGTGAGCGGTGAAGGACTGGGGTTAGGATGGAAGGGGCTGTAGGGCAGGAGAGCAGCCTCAAAGCTGTGCCTGGACAATGGCCTTGTGAGACTTCTTCCAGTGATGGAAAAGTCTCTTCCCAGGGTCTCCAGCTTTATGTAAAAGTGAGCAACCACATGTTCCCTGTTGCCAAACTGCCCTAAAATCACAGAATCCCAGGATGGTTTAAGGTTTAAGGGAACTTAAAGCCCATCCAGTGCCAGCCCTGCCATGGCAGGGACACCTTCCACTGTCCCAGGCTGCTCCAAGCCCCAATGTCCAGCCTGGCCTTGGACACTGCCAGGGATCCAGGGGCAGCCACAGCTGCTCTGGGCACCCTGGGCCAGGGCCTCCCCACCCTCCCAGGGAACAATTCCTTCCCAATATCCCATCTGTCCCTGCCCTCTGGCAGTGGGAAGCCATTCCCTGTGTCCTGTCCCTCCATCCCTTGTAAACAGTCTCTCCTTGTAAAAGGAGCCTTTTTTTTGGTAGCTCCTTCAGGTCCTGGAAGGCCACAATGGTCTCACGCCAAAGCTTCTCCTCTCCAGGCTGAACAATCCCAGCTCTCCCAGCCTTTCCTCCCAGCAGAGCTGCTCCATCCCTCAGATCATCCTGGAGCCTCCTCTGGACTCCAACAGCTCCAGCTCCTTCCTGTGCTGGGACCCTCCAGCCCAGCCCAGGAGAGCAGGAGGAGGGTGCCCATGGCAGTGCCAAGTGGGCAGCTGTCTCCAAGAGCTCATGGACAGAAAACGTTGACCTTTGACTAATGAATCACTTCCAATGAACAGCCTGTCCAGCTGCATTTAATTGCCTAGTTTGGGCAGATATGGCTGGAAAATCTCACGCCTGTCAGATTTTTTTTTCCACCCCCTAAAGCATCAAATTATTCACCATTCTTTGTAGCATTTTGCAGCCAACTCTTTCCTGTGATGATTTTCAAAGGATGAAGAATGAGCACCCTGGTGACATTTCTAGTATCTATAAATATCTCCCCACTACCCTGCCTGCCCAACTGGTGAATTATGCAGGGAGATATATATAATAAAACAATCGGATCCATTTTGTTGTCAACAGACCATTCTTCTTCAGCTGACAAGAGAACAGCCCAGGCTGTGGCTCTGGAAGGAGCAGGCAGTGCCTGGGGAATTACTGAGCTTCTCCTTCCCTGTGTGTGAGGGGCATCTTGGAGCGCAACACTGAGCAGGGAGAGGCCCTGGTATTCTGGGAAAAGGGAGAAAGGTTTTGAAAGAGAGGAAGAATGAAGTTCAGGACAACAAGAGTCTCCAGAATGGCAGGAAATCCTACACACAGGGCACTGAGAATCATCCACAGATTCATTGAGGTTGGAAAATCCCTCCAGGACCAAGGAGTCCAGGCTGTGCCTGATCCCCACCTTGTCCCCAACCCAGAGCACTGAGTGCCACGGCCAGGCCTTCCCTGGGCACCTGCAGGGATGGGGACTCCAAAGCTCCCTGGGCAGCCCCTGCCAAGGCCTGAGCACCCTTTCCATGGAGAAATTCCTGCTGATGTCCACCCTGAGCCTCCCCTGGCCCAGCCTGAGGCCGTTCCCTCTCCTCCTGTCCCTGTTCCCTGGCAGCAGAGCCCGACCCCCCCGGCTGCCCCCTCCTGTCAGGAGCTGTGCAGAGCCACAAGGTTCCCCCTGGTAAAAGCAGCCTTGAAGAAGTCCCAGTGAAGGACTAACCCAGCATGATGGATTATCTGGAGCACAAGGCACTTTCTGGTCCTTCTCTGTTGTGTTTAATTCAGCAGTGCTCTGTTTATGCATCTAGACCTCCCGCAAGGTGAAATACACTGGGAGCTTAATGTGCACAACTTTGCAAAGCCGTGGGAAGTGACCAGTTTACATTTCATATCTAATTGGCAGGTTTTAATTTAAATTGGGAGGGATTTAATTTAATAGCAAAGCTTTCCCCAGCTAACAGACCTCTTCTAGCAGGTACTCATTATGTGGGATACTCTACAGACTCTGTTACCTCATTTACGGGTTAGAGGCAATTTAAAAAGCCAGCTTAAGACAGCTCTCTCTCTCCCATCAGATATTCGCAGATGTCTTTTGCTAAGCCGTAACTTGCTCCTCCATCATTAATGTTTTGGGGCTGAGCCTTGCAGACGCTGCCTGGCAATTAAATGAAGTTCTTACCAGAGAGTTTTTCCTCCTTACCTTCATCCAAAAGTTTGTTGTTCTCCAGGACTGCAAGGACAAGGATTTTGGATGTTCTCATCCCTGCAGGAAGAGAGCTGCCGTGCTGCTCAGGGCAGGAGAGCTCCTGTGGGTCCTGGAGAGCTCCTGTGGATCTCCTGCAAAGCCAGAGGACTTCACCCTGCTGGCTGACTCTCAGTGGGAGCAAAGCTGATGCCCTGGACTGGCAGAGCAGTGACCACGTCTTCTGCTGTGTGCTGAGACCACCCATAAACCACCCAGTTTGAGATGAGGCTCTGAGAAACCAAACACTGCCCAAAGAAATGCTCTCCTGGTTTAACCCCAGCAGCAGCCAAGCCCCCGTGCCCCTGGCTGCCTCCCTCCCAATGGCATGGAGTGAGGTGGAAGGAGAAAGGTGTGAAAATGTATGGGTTGAGGTAGAGGCAGTTTGAGAGGTAAAGCCATAAGGGAATGGCGCTTCCAGGTGCTGCAAGACATGAGCCCAGCAGAGCTCGGAGAGGGACGACAGCACTGCTGCTTCCTGGGTTTTGGCTTTCTGTCTGAGATTTGAGATGGAGCCGTTTCTTTAGGATGCTCTGGCTGAGGAACAGGCTGCTGGAAGCTCCTGCTCATGGTGAGCTTTCCCTGCAGAGCTCTGCAGTGGGGCTGGTGGGCTCCTGCTCATTGAGGCACAGCAGTGGCCTTGGCCCAGCCTCCAGAGGAGTCAGTCCTGCAGTGGCCAGGATGGCCTTGGTGACCTGTGGCCGCTTGGAGACCTCAGAGTGGGCTCAGGGAGACACAGAGGCAATCTCCAGATACCCTCTGTGCTCTGTGCAGGAGCCTCTCACCTGCCCTCCTCCAGGATCCAGGCCACCATCCCGAGCAGGGCACAGCCCCACAGCTGCATTCCAGGCTGACAGACCATCTTCCACTGCTGCTGCTCGTCCCAGCTGCAAACACGTGGCTGGGTGACCCAAAAGACAACGAACACAAGACCTTTTCCACCCAGTGCTCTCTCCTGCCCACTGGTGTGCCCTCAAGGGCTCTGATGCTGAGCTCCAAAACAGCTGGGAAGCATCATTTCTAACCTGGAAGCAGATCCTTGTCCCATGGTTGCAGGGGTGGTGCCACAGTCAGATTGAGCCCAGCTCATCTCATTTAAAAAGTCTACAAGTCAAACATCTGGGTCTGAGCCACTCCGTTTCTCCCCAGGGAGTGCAGGGAGCTCTGAAAATCCTTGCAGGGTGACATGGGAGGAGCAGATCCCTCAGGGAGTATCAGGGTAGCCTGAGGTGACTCACACAGATTTGCAGGTCCCTCCAGGCTGCAAACTCCCACCCTGTGAACCCCACAGCTCCCTGCAAACAGGATCCTGGAGGTTTCAATGCCACCATGTGAGCAGTTGGAGCAGCACTGGCTGGTGATCCTCTCCTTTCCCCAGCTGGTGCTGAACACCTGAGCCCATTCAGGGACAGAGCTTAAAGTGGGGCCCTCTCCAGACGCGTGGTGTTTGCTGAGGTGTTCCTTGGCTTTGGGGGTTTATCCGAGTGCCAGGGTTTGTGGTGTCCCCAAAGCAGGGTCACAGTCCCTGCTGGAGACCCAAGTGTGCCCGTGAGATTGCACCCAGGCACTGGGTCAGGGTGGGAGGGTTTGGGGGTGCTCATTGGTGCTGATGCCACTGAATTCAAATCCTCTGCACCCCTGGCACCTTCCCCCTCCCTCCTGCCAGGCTCCTGGGGAGCTGCCATGAGCTCAGAGGTGGCAGCGAAGCCCCAGGTGAAAACCCAGGCTGCTGACGTGATGAGGGCTGGGAGGATGAGGAGAGGAACAGCAAATATTGGACAGAGGCAAAGTCCTGTGTGTGCCTCCAAGCACGGAGAGCACGACACAGCCCCATCTCCCCAGGAACCAAGCCAGCTCCTCCCATTCCCAGCTCCGAGCGGTCAGCGCTGCTCCATGTGCCTGGCACTCAATGCACACCCAGCCACCCCTCTGTGCTCCCTGCGCCAGGAACACATCACTCCTCACTTCTCTCCCATTCCAGTCAGAATTAAACTCTCAGTGACCCACACATGTGTGCTCCCCCAACCTGACCCCCGTGCTCTTCACACCGTTAGTAAACATGCAGCTTCCAGGGACTACTCCAGGAGCAATTACTTTTATTAGTAAGTATCTATCATCATGACATACTCCTCTTAAATAATCCCTGTGCTGTACTTTCACTGTTGATTCCATTAAGCACATTGGATATTAACACTATTTTCAGTGTTTCTAAGATTTACAGGAGTGTTAGCAAGACACAGTTTATAACCACAGCATCTGCTCACATTCTAGCTTTCCAACATTACACACACCACGAAGAAACATTCACGGAGAGCAAAGAATAAATTCTGGAGAATTTCACAAGTCATTGGACTATTTAAGTGCTTTGGAGAAGGCCACTGATTTTAAAACTACTTTGGATCATGAAGAGAAATAAAAATTAGATTTGAGCTTAGCACTCTCTGGGTATGGTACATCAGGTTGGGATCTTCCAGTGCAGCAATGTAAGAATTGTGGGATTGATTTACAGTAGCCAGGAACCTGGTCCATGTGTCAGTCTGCACCTCTGTCACCTCCTCATGGGCTCTGTCCCCAGGGCTCAGACACAGTCCTGGGTACATAACCTGAGAGTCCACCAGAGAGGTGGAGCATGGGTTAATCTCAGCATTTAATTATTTAAATTGTGTGACAAAGACATTGTGAGGGATTTGCAGACCAGGGGCTGTGCTGGTGCCTCAGGTCTGCAGCAGCAAAGCCACACCAGCCAGCACCCACTTGGAAGGATTCTCCTTCGTTTTGAGGTTAAAAGTCCACACATAGGTTGGGCCTCTCTGGCGTGTTTTGTACAGAGGACATGGGTACATGCTCCGGGTGTCCTGCTTGTCATCAGGAACGGCCTTGATGAACACGACAGGCATGGCTGGGGTGAGCTCCTTGAGCCTGGCCTCCGTGATTATCCCGGCCTGCAGAGGGAAGGAGACAAATCTTGATCAGATTTCCAAGGTGTCCATCAGCTGCTCTCCGATGTTCTCGAAGCCCTGTGATCCTTATCCAAGCTGTTCCTGCTGGGGAAGTGCACACAGCTTTCCTGGGGTCAAGGGGCTGGATGTCTCTTTGAGGGAGGAGGGTCTGGATCCAACACGTCGCTGGGTCATGACAGCCTCCCTCAAGGTAGCTCATCTCAAGCGTCCAGGTGTCTGCACTCTCACCAGATGCTCAAACCCTCACTTTGTGTGGGAACAACGTTCCTGGCCCTGTCCAACCACATTAGGAATAAAGTTTCACTTCTCTTGTCCTGGTTTCTACTGTGGTGCGGCTTGAGCCCATTGCCTCTTGTCTTGTTGCCAGGCAATGAGCGGCAGGACAAGAGGGAACGGCCTCAGGCTGGGCCAGGGGAGGCTCAGGGTGGACATCAGCAGGAATTTCTCCATGGAAAGGGTGCTCAGGCCTTGGCAGGGGCTGCCCAGGGAGCTTTGGAGTCCCCATCCCTGGAAGTGCCCAGGGAAGGCCTGGCCGTGGCACTCAGTGCTCTGGGCTGGGGACAAGGTGGGGATCGGGCACAGCCTGGACTCCATGGTCCTGGAGGGATTTTCCACCCTCAGGGTTCCTGGGATTATTCTCATGCAGCTCTTTCTCAGTTTTTCCAGACCAGAATCACCTCGTGGGAGGTGCTGCTTGTGGTGGGAGCGAGGGTGGACACCTGAAGCTCTGGCATGGAGAATAACCCTCACTTGAGAAGAGCCTGAAAATCACCGAGCAAGGAGCCAGCACAGCAGCACAATGTGAACATGACCTAGGACAGGGCAATGAATGCACACACCGTGCTTGTGTGGCCCCAAAAGGCACCACAGCTTTGCTTCCACTCTCATGGATGCAACCAAGAGGATTCAAAAGGATTTTCCTGAGGGAATATCACCACTAAATACCAAGTTGCCATTATTCTCCTCCAAGCAATGCCCTGCCCAGCAGGCTGCCCAAGCCAGGAGAGTGAGAGAACCCTGCCAGGACAAGAAATCAAGTTTGTTTCTCTAATTTGGGTCACTCTGGCATCCTCTGTCTCTCTTCCTGGCAATAAAATGTCCTGCAAATCAATCCATTTCCAAGGAAAATTGCCTAATGGGGGCTAGGGAGACCAAATGAAAACAAATAGGGAAATGGAAACAAAACTTTTCAGTGCTAAAGAAACTGCCTCTCACTGCAGCTGAGCTTCACATATCATCACTATTTCAAATGCTCTCGGATCAGAGTTGTGGGATGAGATTCAACCTCTCCAGTTTATTTAGTTCTGCAAATGAGCGAAGAAAAATCATCCCTCTTTCCACACACCTTGGTTTAATTGTACTAATGCCTTCTGTTATACTGAGCTATGGTAAATCCAACTCTCATTTAGGATTTTGTATTTCCAACATGCTGAACAAACATTAAATAATTCTTTAAATACCTTGCAAAGTAGAATTTATTAAACATTATTATGCACTCTTCTTACATCCACGCCTTTCGTTTCTGAGACTGGGTTTTGATCAGGTCTTTTTCTCTTTTTTTTTCACTGCTGAGAATACTTCAAATGAAATTTCCAAGAGATATTCTACCTGTTTCTGGGTAAACAAGAGCTGAAATCTTCCTGAGGTACCTCTATGTAAGATATCATTTTGTTATGTCTGGGCTGATTCTCATTTGCATTTTTTATCGCTCTCATCATCAGAAATTAATTCTGCTCTGAAAGCAATTTCTCCTGACTACCAGCACAGCACTCCTGGTGAAAAACCACCATTCTGTGCCTGGAGAGCTCAGGCCTCAGATCCTAAAGAATCCTTCAGTTCTGCTTGTCCCGGGTTCCCAGCAGGTGAGCGAGCGTGGCCGTGTGGCAGTGCCACGTGCCCCTGGGGCTGAGGGCACAAAGAGCTGTCACAAGCCAGGGGTGGTGAGAGATGGGCCCAAAGCCAGACCCTGTGACCCCCAGCCCCACAGCCCCTTTGGGGTCAGCCGGCCCAGGGACCCTCAGCACAGCTTGGCTGTCTTGTGGCAGGGAAGGGACATGGAGCCAGCAGGGATCGCTCCAAGGCAGCCCCAGAGGAATGGGGTTTGTGGGTTCAGCTCAACACGGGGAATGAGAAAAACCTCATCCCTGTGAGGGTGGGGAGGCCCTGGCCCAGGGTGCCCAGAGAAGCTGTGGCTGCCCCTGGATCCCTGGCAGTGCCCAAGGCCAGGTTGGACACTGGGGCTTGGAGCAGCCTGGGACAGTGGGAGGTGTCCCTGCCCATGGCAGGGGCGGGATGGGATGACTTTAAGGTCCCTTCCAACAGAGAATTCTGTGATTCCATGATTCCATGCCAGGGGCTGTGCTGTCCACAGCTGGCAAAGCTCCACGGATCACACGTGGTGTTAAACCCTCCTCTCCCCTTCTCCAATCCCCTTGGGGAGGGGCAGGGCGCACACTTGGCATCAAACTCTCCATTGCTGGGTGCAAGAAAGCCAAGAATCAGCCGGCAACTTGCCATGGCTTGAGAGAAATTGTCTCAGAGTGTCCCCAGTCACAGCATCCTTCTGACTGTCACCAAGTGCCACTGACTTTAACAGGGCTGCAGCAAGAGATCATTTGCACCCAAAATAATCTGCTTAGTTTCATTTCATCTAATAGCTGCCTGCTGTTTTGTAATGAATGTTTTATAAATTTAAGACACCCAAGGGCAAACATAAATGTTTAAATAAATAGAAAAATGTGAGCAGCAGAACGTAGAAGGACTCTTTCCTTTTTTAGGAGGCACAACTTAAATGTGAAATATTCTTTTAAAAGTGGAGATGCTCCCCAGAGGAATTCTTCTGATCGTGGCCTGCCATTTTTATCAGAGGATTAATTTGGAAGGAGTACACAACTCAAAAGAGCTGTGCACCTGGTTTAAAAGTCCTGCATCCATTAATACACACTGGTCCTCACTGGATTATAGGTAAAATGAATAGTTCCACTAGGTGGAAAAGATATTTCAGTGTGAGCAGCAACCCATGAAAATATCCTTTTCCTTTCTGAAATAAATTGAAACACGATATCCAGAGATTATGAATGGCTCCATAAATGTAATTGCTCAGTATCTTTCAATCACAAGGAGAATGTAATCAGAAAAACACATTTACTGGTCTTGGGATGGTCTCTGAAGACAAATCCCATTGCTGGATGCAATCACCCATACCAGTTACTGGACAGTGGCAGAGGAGAGAAGCCAGATATTTCCCAAAGATTTCTGGTTTGCACCATCAAAACCTCTTACTCTTCACTCCAGCATTGCCTGGAACTGAGCAAAACCCGGGCAGAACTCATTTTCTAGTAACGGTGGCAAAGAAAACATAACAGCAGGCACTGGAATGTTCTTAAATGGGGTATCTGATTTGCAAGACCAGGAAATTCTTAAACACTCTCTGTTCTGTTGTGTCCAGCTGACTTCTGTCAGGTTTTTAGGGCAGCAGAAATGTAGTGCTCCCGTGGTAAGGGGTTGTGATGGCCCAGGGGTTGTGTATGGAGCCACAGCAGAGGCTCAGAGAAGGGAATAGCCAGGGAACTGCGGGGCCAGACCTGGGAAATGGACAGGGCTGGTCCCTGGTGTGCAACTGTGACTTGTGCTGTGAGCAGGGCCGAAACCATGAGAGCAGGAGATCTCACCTGACCCACGTGAGATCCTCACTGCAATCTTCCAGCAGAGCCTTTGCCAATGCTCCCGACTGCCTGTGGCTTCCCAGACTCAATTCAGGCCATTTCCAGAGCGAAAAACAGCCTGGAGCTTTGAATCCTCAAGGATATGGGATGAAATGACATCCACCAGGGAGGTCACAGCTTTGCCTAATTTCCTATCCTTCATGGAAAACAATTGCAGAGCGGGAGATGACAAATAAGTGGAGAGTGTTAGATCAGAATTGCGAGGTGAGGCTGGGATTCGGTGTGTGACAGGCACAGCCTCGCTCCTCAGCACCCACCACCACATCCCACAGCAAATAACCAGGATCTCCAAGGTTGGCTTAGAGCCTGAAGAGCTGGGGCTGGCTACAGAGCTGGTTTTGGCACAAAAGCCTCTTCTTGTGAGGGGGTAAACTTGACACAGATATGGAAGTTCTGGGTGACCCACTTAGAGGAGCATTGGCTCTCTCATGGATCAGCACAGAGCAGAGCACGGGCTGCTGCCAGGAAGGGCTGCACAAACCCCTGTCTTTGAATTCTGAGACACAGCACAAACTGGGAGTCACAGCACAAACTGGGAGCCACAGCACAAAGTGGGAGTCACAGCACAAACTGGGAGCCACAGCACAAAGTGGGAGTCACGGCACAAAGTGGGAGTCACAGCACAAAGTGGGAGTCACAGCACAAATTGGGAGTCACAGCACAAACTGGGAGTCACAGCACAAACTGGGAGCCACAGCACAAAGTGGGAGTCACGGCACAAAGTGGGAGTCACAGCACAAAGTGGGAGTCATGGCACAAAGTGGGAGTCACAGCACAAAGTGGGAGTCACGGCACAAAGTGGGAGCCACAGCACAAAGTGGGAGTCACGGCACAAAGTGGGAGTCACAGCACAAGTGGGAGTCACAACACAAACTGGGAGCCACAGTGCAAACTGGGAGCCATGGCACAAACTGGGAGCCACAGTGCAAACTGGGAGCCATGGCACAAACTGGGAGCCACAGTGCAAACTGGGAGCCATGGCACCACAGGCCAGGCAGCTCAGAGGCCAAGCCCATGGGGAATTGCCAGCCCAATGGCTCTCATGCTCCACACTGTGCCCTGACAGCTGGAAACTGTCCCGAGGACTGGCCAGGAGAGTTGTGCTCCTCTGGGCTGCTCCTGCTGGAGCTGCAGTGCAGGAGGCTCATGGCTCTGTGGGCAGGAACAGCAGGAGCACAAGTGCTCTGGGGTGGGGATGGTCCTCACAGCCCGAGGCTGGCTGGGCTACAGCGGAAAGGTTTCCCCCACATCCAGGGTGGGAGAGAAGGAAAAGGATTCTCCTGCTGTTCTGCTGGTCCAGGGTCAGCCCAGCCCCTGCCCTCACCCTGAGTCCACATGGACTCTGCAAGTGAGACCTTCACCCAGCTTTATGTTAGGGATAGTTAAGGATGTGATCAAGAGTTGGTCACATACCCTACCCATGCGGATGGCATCCTGCAGCACCCGACAGTGGAGGGACAGTGCTCTGGGGCTGGCACATCCCACCCAGCCAGCTCTGAGATGTGAGCACACAGGAAATCCTTTGTCCCCACTACTGCCAGACAGGCAACTGAATGACCCCACAAAATCTGACACGTCACTTCTGGAGGTAGCAGTGAAACCACACCCATGTGGAGGTGTGGGGACAGTGCAGCCCTGAGAGGAGCTCGTGCTCTGCGTGTGCAGCAGTGCCTGGAGCACTGACTGAACACGAGGCTGAGATTCCCCTTGTGCAAAGGGGATGTATCCATCAAAGCTGCCCCCCTGCACAGCCATGGATCAGACAGCTCCAAGGGGTGATCCCTCTGACACCACCACCCTGCACAGCCATGGATCAGACAGCTCCAAGGGGTGATCCCTCTGACACCACCACCCTGCACAGCCATGGATCAGACAGCTCCAAGGGGTGATCCCTCTGGCACCTTGGACACCTGCTGGGGCTGCGCAGGACAGGCCCACATCTCCTATCTCTCCTTCCCAAAGAGGCAACTCAAGGGACTATTTCAGATGAGCTCCTGTTCCTTGGAATACCCCACCAAGCAATAAGGACATAACACACCTGTCGCTTCTCTCTCACCTGCGAGCCTTGGAGAGCTCACCTGAGCATCCCAGCGCGCTCCCTCCATGAACAGACCGTGGACATAGGCCCCTTCGCGAGGAGCACTGGCAAAATCCTCTCTGCTCTTCTTTGTCACGTCACACTGCAACGTCATCTTGTCCAGAGGCCACTTGTTCTTCCGGGCTGTGGTCTGCATGATGGCTGTCAGGATTGACTGGGGGTTGAAGAACCCTCCCAGCCACAGTGTGGAGGGTAAGGAGAAGTCCCTGGTCCAGGCCTCGAGCTCGTTGATGCGGGCCAGGAGGTCAGCAAACCACGAGCCCAGGCTGGCCGTGGAAGGGTAAGATCTCTTCACCCAGGACTCGGGCACCGTGTCCAGGAAAAGGGAGTTCTGCAAGTTCTCCATGTCACTGGTCATGGTCAGCTCTCCCTGGTGAGAAAGGGCACAGTCAGCACTGACAACTGCGCAGCAGAGCCTGCTTGGAAGCAGAGCTGGGCCAGGACATGAGGAAGAGCACAGCACCCCACACAGTCACTGCTGGCCACGAGCTGGAAGTGACCTCATGAGTTTGGGGTTTTCCTGAACACTTTCTGTTGCATATTCCTGCACCCTCGTCCTCCCTGATGTAAAAATACTCCCAGGAGGAAAAGCTGTGTAACAGTGACAGAAGCAGGGCTGTCCCTCAGTTGTCCCAGAGTTTTTTCTGTTTTCTCTCATGGATGGCAGAATTTCAGGGGTGTAAAGCTGTTCTCACTCACTGCCAGGGCAGGATACAGGAGTCTCTGATGATCCACTCTGAAACTGTCCAAATATTTGTTATGTCACGTCCTATCCCCTCCTCTCCTCCACTCCCCCCCACTCCCCTCCCTATTTATTGCTTTGCAGTGCAAGATTTTCTTTTTGACTTCATGTGTTGTCTGCACATGTAATCACAGCTCCTTCCACAGCAGGGAAACACACAACAAAGTAAGATATGATTCAGCCAAGTGAGATAAAGAGAGAGGTTTGACTTTTCCTTTATGCAGCAATTAATTAGTTTTAAAGCTTTTAGAAACCTGTATCAGTTCTGCCAGAAGAGCTGGAGCATCATTTCATGGCCAGAAAAGGGCTCTGCACATCAACAACTGCATCCCCCCCTGAAACTATGGTACTCTGTAGAGGGTTCCCAGGGTCTTCTACACCAAAATTAAGAACATTTCGGCTGTATCCAGCTGAAATTACATTGAATCTAAGTGAGGGATGCCTGGATGCTTCCAAGGCTGAAAGGGCAGCTGGGAGGGGCTGTTGAGAGCAAGTTTTGCAGCAGGTTCCACCGAGGGACAAATAGATGGGGCTCAGCAGCTCTGCTGAGGCTGCTGCACACCTGCCTGGTGGGGCTGGTGACGTGCCAGGAGTCACCGTCACCACCTGGAGCAGCTTCCCCTGGCTCAGCAGAGGCCTCAGCTCAGCCCAAGCTGCTGAGAGAGGCTGCAGCTCACCCTGCCAGGGAAAGCAGGCAGCGCCTGGAGCCTCCCTGAGCCTGGGCTGAGCCAGGGGAGCAGCTCCTCGTCTGTAGGATGTGTGTGTTGAGGGGAGATTTGTGCCAAAGTAAAGGATTTCAGGAGGAGGCCACAAAACTTTGCGGCAAAGATTAACCATGCCCATGGAAAGGGGCTGGAATTAGAAGATCTTTAAGATCCCGTCCAAACCATTCCATGATTCTCTGATTCTGTGACTCTGTGACTATGAGAACATCACCAACTGAATCTTATGTGAGATTCTGCAGCTCCAGGGAGAATTAAGAGCCCCTTCCAGGGCCTAAAGAGGCTCCAAGAGAGCTGGGGAGGGACTGGGGACAAGGGCCTGGAGGGACAGGACAATGGGGAACAGATTTAAATTGAAGGAGGACTGGTTTAGGTTAGATATTAGGAAAAAATTGTTTACTTAGAGGGTGGGGAGGCCCTGGCCCAGGGTGCCCAGAGAAGCTGTGGCTGCCCCTGGATCCCTGGCAGTGCCCAAGGCCAGGCTGGACACTGGGGCTTGGAGCAGCCTGGGACAGTGGAAGGTGTCCCTGCCATGGCAGGGGTGGCACTGGATGAGCTTTAAGGTTCCTTCCAACCCAACCCATCCTGTGATTCCATGATACCCAAAGGTGGAGGTGCTGCCTCTCAGAGGGACCTGGGCAGGCTGGAGATTGAGCTGAGAGGAATTTCAACGGAGGGAAACGCCAAATCCTGCACCTGAGGAGGTGCAACCCAAGCACTGGAACCTGCTGGAAGCCACTGCCTGGAGAGCCACTGCTGCAGAAAGGCTCTGGCAGTTGGTGGCCAAGCAGCTGAGCCCAGGCCAGCACCAGTGCCCACCAGTGGCCAGGGCTGTGTAAGGAGCAGTGCCAGCAGCTCCACGGCAGCTCTCTGCCCACCCCTGCTGAGGCCACACTGGGACCAGTGCTGGGGAGCACTCAGCCTCAGGGAGAGATGGCTCAGGGGGGATAATTCCAACATGAATCAACATCTGATGGTGGGAGGCAAAGAACATGGAGCCAGACCCTCATCTGCTGTGTCCAGTGACAGAGCAAGAGACAATGGGAACCATCGGAACTCCAGGACATTCCAAGGAAATACAATGTGAGGGTGGCTGAACGCTGGAACAGGTTCTCAGCAGAGGCTGTGGAGTCTTTATTCCTGGAAATGTTCAAAACTCACCAGGGCATGGTCCTGGACAATCTGCTCTCCCCACCCTGCTCCGGGATGGCGTTGGACCAGGTAATGTGCTGCACATCTCCACTGTGATTTGGGCTCATTCAGGCCGAGCAGGATGCAAAGAGAAAACCTGCAACCGCCAGCTCAGAAACGCCATTCCTGGTACGGAATGATCTCCACAATTCCAATCTCTGCACGCTCTGTGCTCAGCTTCCAGGGGCACAACACCCCCCAGCACTTTGGAGACCTACACATAATGTCCATCACTGGTTTCCATTATAAACACTTCCTTTTGTTCCCTTCTCATTTTGCCAAAATTTATCTGATTTACAATTTCTCTTTGCCTCGGGCTAAGTGTTTTTGGAAAGATTAACTGAAATCAGTTGAGCCATCGCTGAGAACAAGGGTGAGGGAATTGGGTCAGTCTATTCACATTAAAAGATTCCAACTGTTCTTTCACAGGACTTCAGTGCCTCCAGCCGTGAGGCCAGCAGAGGTGCCCTTTGCTGGGGCCACAGAAATCTATGAAGCTTTAGCAAAAGTTGAAATCTGCTTAAAGCAACCCCCACAGCTGTTTAGCAATGCTTGTCAGAGCCCAGCAGTTCAACATCTCTGCTGTTTGTTCCCGTGCTGACCAGGCCCTGCAGGTCACACTGACAGCTGCAGGAGGACGAGACCACAGCTGGATCCCAGCCAGAGCAGGGAGAGCAGGAATGGGCCCTTGGTGATGGTCCATGTGCATCCAACACCAACAAGGGCAAGTGGGCTCATGCAGAGTGATTAAGCCTTAGAACCACAGAATCCTGGAATGGTGAAGGCTGAAAAAAACCTTTAATGTCACCAAGTCTAGTCAGATAATTGTGGCTTGGACAATGTGTGAAAATTACATTTCATGTGGGGAAGAATGTGCTGTTTAATACTGGCAGAGGAACAAGGGGGTGCATGGGCTTAAATAAACCACAAACAAAATAAACCACAGGAATCAGTAATGCAGGGGGAAAACCTCTCCCCAAACCCTGCCATAACTCATGGCGGGGAAGGAGATGGGATCTGCAGGAAAGGCTCCTCCAAGGACTGCAGCAGCCTCAGAAACTCAGCTGGGATTCAGGGACACCCCGGGGCTGGGACTGGAGGAGAAGTGCAGAGCAGAGGAGCAGCAGCATTTGGCATTTCTTCACCTGGAGTTTGCTGCAGAGACACATCTGAAGGGTCTGAGACACCATCAGAGGGCTGTTTGAAGAACCATGGGGTCCTTGAGGCTGGCAAAGTCTTTTAAGATCACCAAATCCAACCATCAACCCAGCAGCACCACCCTGCTCACCACTAAACCATGGCCTCAAGTGCCACATCCACGTGTTCTTTGAACACTTTCAGGAAAGGTCACTCCCTCCAAGCTTGCCTTTGGCAGCCTGTGCTGATGCTTCACGAACCTTTCCATAAAGAAATTTTTCCTAATATCCAATCTAAGCGTTCCTTGGTGCAACTTGAGATTGTTTCCTCTTGTGCTGTCACTTGTCACCTGGGAGAAGAGATCGGCACCCACCTGGCTACAAACTCCTGAGGGCAAACCAGGCCTGCTCTGCTCCCTTTCTCCAAGGAAGTGCCCTGCAAAGACACCAGAGCCTCCTCACCTTGGAGACAGCTGTCATCTGGTCAGGAATCCTCTGAGGTGACCAGGAATGCTCTGAGGTGACCAGGAGCCCTGAGGTGACCACACTGTGGCAAACGCAGCCCTGGGAGCTGCTGGATGACAGTTCCAGCAAGGGCTTGGACACACACCTGCCCCATCCACTGTGTGCAGCTGGAGTGACAGAGAGTGTCAGCTGAATTCAGGCCCTGGAAATGTCCACTTGAGCACTGCTGGTTTTTAGAACTTGACTTACAACCCTTATCCTTTTTTTTTCTTTTTTTTTTCTTTTTTTTTTAAGTTTTATTTT
>VZRN01001715.1:721010-814924 GCA_013397935.1 Dasyornis broadbenti
TTTTTGTGAAAATTTCTAAACATTCCCAATAAAATTCATTTTGTTTGGCAACAGGCAAGGGCAGGACTTCAAGGGGAAGCCCACTGCACCCCCCAGTTCCAATGGGAGCTGAGAGTTTGTTTGTAGTGCCCCGTGCCTGGAAGCCACTGCAGCCCTGAGATCTCCACTCACAGTCCTCCTCCCTCCCAAAGTCTGTGCATTCCCATCCCAAAATTCCCTCCCTGGGAAATGTTAATCTCTCAACAGGATGGACTGGTGCAAGGCAATATTAAACCTCTGCTCCAGACAAGAGTTGCTAAATGCAGCAAGGTTTTAAAGGCAGAAGTATCTGAACCTGCTGGGTTTCCCCATGGAGAGCAGATTTCTGGTGGATAGAGAAAATCCTGAGTAAAAAGGGTTTAAGACGGGTTTTGAGGCTAAAACAGCAAATAAGGCTAAATGAAAAGGTAGAAGCAAAAGCATTTGCAATTAATACTAAAATATGAGGAGCAGCCTTCCAAAATCCACCTCCCCTGTGCCATTTCAGCTGAGCAGGGACCAGGTGAGTCTCTGCCATCTCATGATTTCTATCTGAGGGTTTTACATTAATAGGGAATCTCAAAATGATGGGATATGTGGCCAAAGGGCTTTAAAATGCAGGCTAACTCCACACACAAGGGTTAAACACAAATGGAAGGGGTCTCATGCTGGCATTTGCCATCAAGTGACAGAGAAACACAAAGGCAGTGCAGGCTCCTGGGATTTCTTCTTGAGCACCGGAGCTGTTTCACTCTCTCTAACACCCTTTAAGGCAATTTACTGACCCACAATCAAAGTTCACCCCACAGAAAATCAGAGGGGCTGTCACAATGGTCTGATCCCATCGGGGACAGCTGTCATGGCTTTGTCATTGAACACCTTCTGCTGGCCACAAATAGAAGCACCATTGATGCCTGATGATTTCTGTCTGTTCTTTTCATACCCTTTTTATCCATTTTATGCCCTTTCCCTTTCCTTGTACCCTTTACACCCACTCTGTCCCTCAGCCCCACACATCTGGAATTCTTGCAGGCTGATATTCAGCTCAGTGTGGGGCTTTTGCAAAGCGGGAAGACCAAACATTCACAGCAGGAGGCCAAGAGCTCTGCACTCTCTCAGACCTGGAGGCTCCAGCCTTGGATGGAGTCTCTCTCTCTCTGGAACAGATTTTGTAACCTGGACTGGAATCTCATTTAGGGGGTAATTAGAATAGGGAGACAATGACTTCATCTGTTAAGTTTCTCATTGGGGGATTTTAGGTAGATGTGCTGATTTGTGAGGTCCATAAAAATTGTATCCGCGTTATACGGGGTGCTCTCGGTGTGTTTCCACCTTTGACGAGCCGTGCACTCAGGATCCCATTAAAACCAAAATAAATCCCCTTTTCCCTTTCACTGCTGTGTCTGCTTCATATTTCTACCAGCCCAAAAAGGCAACACCCCGGTGATTCCTGCAAAGCCCATGGGTCATGATGTCCCACCTCAGGAGACATTCCACAAAGAGGAGCTATCAGCAGGCTGGGCTACAGCCATGGCAAGATCATGCAGGAAATAAAGTCTGAGGGACAAAGTCCTGCAGTGGCCACAGCAGGACCCTGGAACCGGAGGGGTTTGCACTCCTGGAAGTGTTTTACTGTGGGCAGGAATGTTGCCTTAAGTGCTCAAGCAGCCAAATTGATTTAAAGACAAGCCCCCTCCCCGATCATATATCATGTCTAGTTTTACTTTCAGGAAACAAATGAATTAGCAAATGTAATTCTCAGCAAGGTTTGAGAAAAGCAATTTTTAAAGCCTGCGCACTCAAGCATGCTTTGAGTCTCCTGTGAGGGTTCAAAGCATCTACAGCAGCAATCTCATAGAGTTGTCCAAACACAATTATGCATAAATTTGCATTTCAGATGCTGAATACTAAAGTGCATCAGAAATTATTCAAGTTACTTTTTAAAAAATTTTTTCCCGAACACTGGGACTAATTTTCATTTAAAGACACCCTTGAAGGAAATCCTAATCAGCCTGCAGCCATTCCCTCAATATGAGCACACTATTGCCACAAATTATTTTCTCAGTTCAGGTTATTTTCACTTGATACCCAGCTTGCCTATCAAAATTTGGTCTTTGTTATTTTATCATATACATTATCCTCATTTTGGAGGCTCATCCTTCACCCAAATTGCAAACCAGAGGATCTGCTTGCAGAAAATGAGGCTGGTACAACATTAACATGCAAGTGCTTCAGCCCAGCCTCTGGTCCCACCCAAGCCAGCCAGAACAAAGGGCTTTGAAATGCAACATGCCAGTTACTTTTGATGGCTACCAGTCTATTGCAATTTCTCTTCCTCCTAATGGGATGTCTCCTATTTTTGGACCAAACAATCACTTTCCGCTACAACGACACGATGAATTATTCAAAAATTCAAATTAGGCATGACATTTCCAAATCGCCTTCTTTTGGCAGATAGTCAGTTAAAAACAATAAGCCTTGTTTTCTCTGGGCTTTATTTATTCTCAGCTGAGCTCTGTGGGGCCTGGTTTGTAAACTCTTCTCCTCTGAGAGCTGTCAGTGCAGGCCCCCAGCCCCAGAGCCTTAACATCTCACACAGGAAGGAAAAGTCAAAGCAAGATTTCTTCCCCAAGTTGAGTGTAAGGCCCAGAAGTCAAGTCAGGGCATCAGCAGAAAGAGCCATCCGCACCATCTGACTGTTCCGTGGTCCCCGAGGTGTGGGAAGTGACGGGGAGGGGACACTGAGCAGCATTTGGGTCATGCACAAGGTCTAATTCAGCTCTGCAGGGACCCACGTGTGACCTTTGGCTGCAGACACAGAAGAACTGGGCTCCAGTTGTGCCAGGGGAGACCTGCTTTGGGTATGAGGAAAGCTTTCTTTACACAATGGGTTGTAAAGCACTGGAACAGGCGTCCAGGGCAGCGCTGGAGTCACCAACCACACCCTGACAGAATATTCCGAGCTGGAAGAGACCCACAAGGATCATGAAGTCCAGCTGTTAAGGAAACGGTGTGTACAGGGATTGAACCCGCAGCCTTGGTGGTGTCAGCAGCAGCCTCTGACCAGCCGAGCCAGGGCACCCTGGCAGTGTTCAAAGAACACGTGGATGTGGCACTTGAGGCCATGGTTTAGTGGTGAGCAGGGTGGTGCTGCTGGGTTGATGGTTGGATTTGGTGATCTTAAAAGACTTTGCCAGCCTTAAGGACCCCATGGTTCTTCAAACAGCCCTCTGACGGTGTCTCAGACCCTTCAGATGTGTCTCTGCAGCAAACTCCAGGTGAAGAAATGCCAAATGCTGCTGCTCCTCTGCTCTCCACTTCTCCTCCAGTCCCAGCCCCGGGGTGTCCCTGAATCCCAGCTGAGTTTCTGAGGCTGCTGCAGTCCTTGGAGGAGCCTTTCCTGCAGATCCCATCTCCTTCCCCGCCATGAGTTATGGCAGGGTTTGGGGAGAGGTTTTCCCCCTGCATTACTGATTCCTGTGGTTTATTTTGTTTGTGGTTTATTTAAGCCCATGCACCCCCTTGTTCCTCTGCCAGTATTAAACAGCACATTCTTCCCCACATGAAATGTAATTTTCACACACTGTCCAAGCCACAATTATATCCTGTTTGGGGCTCTGGGATTGAAGCATTAAATCACTTCTGTTTACCTGTCTCAGGAAACAGAATTTTCAATTCCACTGCCTTATGCTCAAAAATAAGAGAAATCTGTTTATGATAATTGACTACATAAATATCAGCTTATTTCAGGATGGGCTGTACACACTGACCCACCACAAGTGCCTGTGCTATGTGTGTCCTTTAATTGAGACAATAAGCACCAGCACTGAATGCAGTGCAGGCACACCTGCAGCTGCTGGGTCCAGGGTGCAGTGAGATTTGGGAGCAGCTCGGTCCCATCCCTGCTGCTCCCTACATCCTGAGCCAAGCCTGCCCCTCCTTGTGCCCCCTGCAGGAAGGGCAGCTGGAGATGTCTCCTCCAAGCTGCCCCTGGGAGAGGTTGGGGATGTCATTCCATCTCGGGGCAGGCCCTCCTTGCTCACCCTCAGCTCTTCCTATGAATGGGCTGGGTCAAAGCCCAGATCCTTCAGCCACCATGGTCCCCACACTGTGCAAAGCAGCTGTGGAAGCTGAGCATTCCAGTGGAATGGGATAACTCCAGAAAGGATGGAGCAGGGAATGCCCACAGCCTGATGGCCTTGGCCGCTGCCTCACAGCAGGAGATGCCCCAGGGCCCAGCTGCGTGTGGAGGATAAGGCAGGGCCGGCAGCAGGGCAGTGCTGAAACCTTGTGCTGCCAGCTCCAGGCTGCATTCCTTAGGCCTTCCCAAGGCACTGGCAGCACCTGGAGATGGGGAAGAGCCCTTGGAGAGACGAGGTGAAGGGGCAGTGCTGTTCCCGAGCAGCTGCTCGCTCCCTGGCAGCGCAGCCTGATCCGTGCTGGTTCATCCCCTAATGGGCACTCGGAGCCATTGACATTTTGTCCCACTGAGTGCCTGGGGGGGATGCAGGAGGTGACTTCTCCTGCCAGTGGATGCAGCATCAACCACAGCCCTCCCTCACACCCTGCTAAACCAGAAACCTGCATCCTAACTGCTGTGGCAAAGCCAGCAGCCAGGGGACACAGCCATTCCACTCCTGGGGCACAGTCTCGTTTCTCACGGGGTGGAGAAGCAGCTGCAGTGCAGCCCCATGGACAGTGAGCTCCTTCCCTCCTCCAGCAGCACGTGGCTCATACCCAGCAAGGGCGGCTGTAGTTCTTCCAAAACTCTTGTGGTTTTAGCCTTTTTTTATTACAGTTCTGGACATTTTGTGCCTCCACATAAAACCAATCTTTGATTTCAGCTCAGCCTCTGCCTCTGAGACACTTTGTTCCAGGTTCCCCCCATTCATGGACATCTTACGAAAAGGTGTGATTTTTGGCTCACCTTTAAGTAGGCCATGTCTCAATTTGTGTGACCTGCTGTTGCTGTGCCACAATCTGGGCTGGCCAGAAGTGCTTGGCCTCTGTTCCCAAAAGGCAGGCACTGCTGTGTGTGCCTGGAACCCCTCTCGCTGCCTGCAGACACCATGCCATTGGAATCCATCTGTGAGCCCTCTCCCGTGGAGCCAGGCTGGCTCTGCAGCCAGCAGCAAATTGTTCTCTGTGACCCCTTGTATTTCCTGAGCGCCACCCACCAGGATTTTCCAGCTCTCCCACCTTCAGCCCCAGCTCCAGCTCCGTGAGGGAGCGCCGGATTTCAGCAGTCAGGACGTTCATGCGCTCGCACTCCTGGAGGGCAACCACGGTGTAGGGCGTCCTCTCCTCCACCTTTGCCATCAGTTCTGCCATGTTGAACTCATCCGTGAGCTTCTCTAACATCTCTTCCAGAAGGGCTTTCACCTGTGCCAAAGGCAGAAGAGAGAGGGATGCTGGTGAGTGATCCCTGGGCTCACAGCTGCCCGAACTGCAAGAACTCCATCTGCCTGTCAGTGTCTCCAAAACCATCGCTGTCAGCTGTGGGCACCTTTCAAAGAGTTTGCCCCACGCTGTTGAAGTCCAAATGCTTACAGAAGTTCATGTCAGAGGAGCAGCTTTCAAAATGATGGTTTAAAAGTGTCCCCGTGACATGTGGCAGCCTCTTCTCTTCTTGGCTCTCTCATTCCTCCTGAGGTCACACTCACAAGGAGATGGATGGGGCTGGAACCTCAGCTGAGCCTCAGGACAACGGAGCTTATGAGATGGTTTTCTCTGGTGTGTTGATGGAGAGAGGTGATTATATAAAATTGAATTTTAAGCTGAATTTGGCATTCTGGACTAATGGAGCCATGGAAGAAAAGCATAATGAAACAAAATTATTTTCTGGTCACCATCGCAGTTTCTTTGGGACTTTAAGTACCAAACAGGGAAAGCTCCAATGCAACAGGATCTTTGCAGTGTCTAAAAAAATAAATAAAATAGAAAAACCCCTTTCGGACAATGAGGCATGAAGCCCCTCCTGTTCACGGGATCAGCTGCATTTCCCAGGCTCTTGCTGTGGAAGGGTCTCGCTGAAAGCTTTGCTTTACTTCTGAGCTGGAACCTGAGCAAGACTTCTGCTTCTGAGGACTTTTTGGGTGCACATAATGCAGTTAAAATTCGATGATCTAAAGCACCAAACCTGGCATGCAGAGCCAGGGCCAGTGCCAGCTGCCAGCCAGGACAGGGTCATTTTACTGCCATGGCCACCAACATTCATATTTGGACGCTGGACTCCAATTTCCTCCCATTGCTGCTCTTCCAAAGCCTGCACTCCCATCAGCAGTGATGATGTGTGGGCTGTCATTGCAGCCACACAGGTGGCTATAGCTGGAAAAGCTCCTCAGCTGCACCTCGGGTGCAGCACAGAAATATCTGCTAATTTGAAATTCCCCTGCAAGTCCCCTTGGCTCTGATTCCTTCACAACAATTACAGCTCGTTTGCTGTAATGTGACCTCAGAAATCTGTGGGAGTAACTGGACTTGTCAGAGTCTCGGGAAAATGACAGGCTCACATTTTCCCTGGAAGCTCCCTAAAATCACCTCAGCTGAACCAGGGGCTGGATATCCTTCAGTGGAGGAGTTAAGAGATGAGGCTGTATTCACTCTCATCCAAGGACCAAGTGGAAGGGGCAGCTTGGATAATGACAGAGATCACCTTGGCAGGAAAATGAGCTGTGGGAGCGTGTCCCCAGGCATGACACAGTGCACTGAGGTCACACTCTGCACTCAGGCAGATTTTATTCCCAGACAGAGCCGTGAGGATTTCTGTGCTCCTGTGAGAGTCTTCTTGACTGTCACCAGGAGTTTGCAGGGTGGCTGTGACCTGTGACACCAGTGCTGGGGCACTCACTGATCACTGTGCTTCCCTGGTTGAGGAGTTTATTTGTATTTCAATAACGAAAGGAGTGGGAGGGGGGAAGAGGCACTCACATTTGCTGTCTCTGAGCATCTTGTTTGGCGTTGCTGCCTCTGGATTATTCTCCTCACCTCAAATTCCAGTATCAACTGAAAATTGACCATGCTGGGCACTTCTAGGAGCCTCTTAGAGGAAGGCAGAAAGCTCCCCAGCCCCACAACAAGCCCAAGGAAGCTCGTGTGAAACCACAGGCTTCATATCAGCTGCCTGTTAGCCATTCATTAATTTGCAAAGCTTCAAACACAGAGCTGGCACCTTAAGACTGCAGGAGTGAAAACCTGAGCATGTGTTGGCTGATTCCAGATCCTGTTAGGGATGCCTGGGCCATGTTTTAATGAGCTGTGAGTTTCCACAGGGAGGGCTGAGATCAGCCCAGGACACAGGCAGAGCAAAGGAGTTCAGCTGGAAAGAAGGAATTACAAGGCCCTTGGGAGCTGGGGAGGTGGTGGGACGTGGTGGCAGCAGTAGAAGGAGGGCTGAGCTCTGGTGGCACACTGTGGGTGTGCTCAGGGGCCCATTGCCATGCCAGTCACGGCGGGTGCACAGGGACTGCTGGCTCACAGAAGGTTCATTTGATAAATGAATGCATGGGGTAATTAAGAGGCACTGTCCTGTTACTGCCAATACTCAGTTACATCCCACCACGGTGATATTCTGAATAAAACCAGGCAAAGGCAGAACCAGAAGCATGGACAAGCCTGAGCTCGACAGGACTGCTGGATGAGACAGGCATCAAAATCCAGCAACTCCTCCCTCTGCACTCTCACCGTTTCCTCCCTGCTCCCCACTCCTCCTTCTCCGGCGCTGCTGTCGCGGGGCTGCAGCTCCAACACCGTGCGCAGCAGCTGCTCCGAGCTCTGCGTGAGGAAGCCAATCTCGGCGTTGGGATGGAGGCCGTACAGGTAGGGAGACTCTGGAGGCAGGGCATCGTCAATGTACTGCACAGAGAGATTCAGGATCAGGTTAGAAACAGAGTCCAGGGCGCTTTGCCTGCAGAGCTCCCAGCGCTGGAATCATTCCCCCAAATAGGCCAGCCCGGGCTGACCCAGCTCTGCCTGGGGCTGAAACACCAGGGAAGTGATGGAGGAAGGAGAGCACAAATGTTTGTAGAACTGCTTCTGCTCCTGCTGGGAAAATTCTGTAATTGCTGGAGTTTGGCTTGGCTCTGTGTCTCAGGCTGGACCTTCTCTAGCAATTATCTGCTGTGCACTTCAGCATCAGCATCCTGAAACCTCTTGTGGGAATTGAGCTTCCAGTAGTTAAGTTTTATGAACAAAACCAGCCTAACACGCCTCTCTCTGCTACTGCATTTGTGTACAAAGAACAGATGAGAGCCGTAAGTAGATCAACAAGACCCTTCAGTGATTCTCATCAAAACTGATGACAAAAGGAGCTTGAAAGGGCCGTTTTAGCAAACAGTATGTGGATGTAATTTTCCAGGAGCCCTGCTTAAGTCTCAAGCACCAATCCAGTTGTTCTATTCATGCATGAAACAGAATGAGCCCATGATGAAGTAGCAAATTACCATTAGACTTGGTTCATCCAGGGGAATGCTGAAACATCCACGGGAACAGAACATAATGGGAAATAAGAGGAAGAGTGCAGGAACACTGCAGCCCTATTCCTGCCTCCTAAGGCAAATTATGGGGCAGTTATGGAAGACATTGCATTTCCATGTATAAATAATGCCAGCAAACAAAGAGCTTACCTGATGATAGCTATTATAGTCCATGTTCCCTGGGAGGGGAAATCCTGGCGCAAGGCAGAGTTCTCCCTCCAGCATTTCTGGCTTAATGAACTCCTCCAGATAGGTTTTGCAGAGCCGCCTGTCCCAGTCGTCTGTGATGTGACCTCCGTACATGATCTCACCCACGAGGTAGCGCAGGTCATCGTACGGGACCTGGGCGTGGAGCAGGGAGGGCTCGGGGAGCTCCGAGAGCTGCGGGCTGAGCCCTGCACCCTCAGGGCTCCCACCTCACTGCTTCACTTTTCTCAGCAAACAAACATCAGGCAGGAGCTCAATCCTGCCCCAGGAAAGCTGGATCTCAGCACAGTGCAGTTTCCCACGAGTGAGTGACACTGAGGCCTCCCACTGATGCCTGATGATATTTTGTCTTTTCTTGTTATACCCTTTTTATACATTTTTATATCCTTTTTATCCATTTTATGCCCTTTCCCTTTCCTTGTACCCTTTACACCCACTCTGTCCCTCAGCCCCACACATCTGGAATTCTTGCAGGCTGATATTCAGCTCAGTTTGGGGCTTTTGCAAAGCGGGAAGACCAAACATTCACAGCAGGAGGCCAAGAGCTCTGCACTGTCTCAGACCTGGAGGCTCCAGCCTTGGATGGAGTCTCTCTCTCTCTGGAACAGATTTTGTAACCTGGACTGGAATCTCATTTAGGGGGTAATTAGAATAGGGAGACAATTACTTCATCTGTTAAGTTTCTCATTGGGGGATTTTAGGTAGATGTGCTGATTTGTGAGGTCCATAAAAATTGTATCCGCGTTATACGGGGTGCTCTCGGTGTGTTTCCACCTTTGACGAGCTGCGCACCCAGAATCCTACTAAAACAGAGGTAAATACTCTTTATCCCTTTCCTGCTGTGTCTGCTTCATATTTCTACCAGCCAAAAGGCAACACCATCTCCTCCCATCTCCTCCCCAAACTGTCAAATTCCGAACCCAAAGACACCAAGGAAACTGCATTTCAGAACACATTCCCAGAGCTCCAGCACAAGCCAGGCCACCCCTGGTGGTTCAAAGCCAGCAGACGGCCCCTGTGGTGCCCCCACCTTCGAGCTGGCCTCCAGGTAGTTGTAGAGCACGCTCACGGAGATGGTGAGGTCGCCGGTGTTGAAGGGGTACGAGCGGTTCCAGCCCTGGGGGCCGAACTTGCGCCTTTCAGCCACCACCGCGTGGAAATAGCAGAGGGCGAAGAGGATGCTCCTGAACTCCTTCTCCTGGCTGCACATCTCCAGGGTGTCCTGCAACACAGGCACAGCCCCTGCCCTCAGCAACTCCCAGGGGACCCAAACACACCGGACTTTGGGGAGGGGGGAATCAGAATCACAGAGTCCAAGGCTGGGAAACAGCCCCAAATCATCAAGTTCAACACTCAACCAAACACCCTATGCCCAGGTACGCGCATTGTGAGGCACCACTGCTCGTTTTTGGAACACTTCCAGGGATGGTGCCTCCACCACTTCCCTGGGCAGCCTGTTCCAGTGCTTAACCACTCTTCCAGTTAAGAAATTTTTCCTAACACCCAATCTGAACCTCTCCTGGTGATGCTTGTTGTTATTTCCCCTTGTTACCTGGGAGAAGAGGCCAATCAAATTGTCCTCCAGTTCGTTTTTGCATCACACACATATGTGCTAATTTTCAAAGTCAATGACTTTGCATTGCAAATTTATTGGCAAGTTATAATGAACATTTTCTGACTTAATATTTACTGTTTCCAGCTCTGAGGGGCTTTGCACAGGAGCACACACAGTGAAGGAAGGACACGTGCACCCACTCAATGCCTCATCACCTGCATGTGCTCAACAGCCTTCCCCAGAAACATGGAGAGAAAGCCACAGAACCACAGAATTCTCTGTTGGAAGTGAGAATTGTTGTTCCAGCCCCTCTGCCATGGGCAAGGACAGCTTCCACTATCCCAGGTTGCTCCAAGCCCTGTCCAGCCTGGCCTTGGACACTGCCAGGGATCCAGGGGCAGCCACAGCTTCTCTGGGCACCCTGGGCCAGGGCCTCCCCACCTTCACAGGGAGAAATTCCTTCCCAATATCCCATCTATCCCTGCCCTCTGGCAGTGGGAAGCCATTCTTCCTTGTTCCATCATTGATTGGTCTTTTAAAAAATCTCTCTTCAGTTCTCATCAGGCCCCTTCAGGTCTGCAATCAAGTGACTGCGGAGCCTTCTCTTCTCCAGGCTGAACAATCCCGATTCTCTCAGCCTTTTCTCACAGCAGAGGTGCTCCAGTCCTCGGAGCATCCTGGTGCCTTCTCTGGACTCGCTCCAGCAGCTCCAGGTCACCACCCCAGGCAAGTGAGGCAGCACTGGGACTGGGATTGAGACCCTTGGCAAGGTGGAGGCAGGAGCCTGAGTCATTTAATCATGGAAATGAGTGAGGGAATTGATCTCCAGAGAGCTCTGCATGCACTGGGATAGGCACAAGGGGAGCCTGAGCAGCCCTGCCTGTTCCCAGGGATGGGAGCAGCAGAGCTGCAGGACAGCAGAGCAGCTGCAGGGATGCAGGGATGGGGCAGCAAGGATGAAGGGATGGAACAGAAGGGATGAAGGGACGGAGCAGAAGGGATGCAGGGCTTGGGCAGCAGGGATGAAGGGATGGGGCAGAAGGGATGAAGGGCATGAGGCTGGAGCTGGGCTCTCCCAGCGAAAGCTGAACTCCCTTCGGGTGGCTGAAGCCGGGAGAAACCTTACCCAGCTCTGACCCCATGGCAGGATCCTGATGGGATCTTCCATGGCCAACACATGGTCCCACCAGACCCAGGAGATGAACACTTTGGGAAGGGTTTTTCTGCAAACCTTCCTTGGGAATAGCACATCCAGCAGGCCCTGACCTGCACAGCTGAGCAAGCAGCTGAGGAAGGAGGGAGCAGCTACACCAGCCCCTCCATCCCCCCTACCCAGCCCCTTGAAGCCCACTCTGCTGGGTGACAGAGATGACAAAAGGGCACTCATGTGACTTCTCTTCATTATCTTTATCTTTAAAAATTGTCATGTTAGACCTCGAATGTGCTGAGAGCACGACAGGGCTCAGGGTCTGTCCAGAAAAGGGGGAATTCATTACTCTAAAGGGTGCAAGATGTTGACCAAGCCCATGTGATGACCAAGAACATCCCAAGCCCTGTTTTCTCCTTGATTAGGGAACATTTTAAGCTCCCTTGATTATCAGAAATGTGATGAACTGCTTCAAATATGTGCAGAGTACCTTTCTGATTTTAGGAAACACCCGCAGACATCAAGGGGATGAACACTGAGGGAGAACCCAGTTCACTCTCATTCGACCTCTCTTCAGTTGTGAATTTTTCTTCAGCTACAAAGCAGAACAATATCCCCTGTACAGAATAAAGGGCCTTCTTTGTAGCCTTCAGCTGAAAGCTAAATTTGAACATCTCTTCTGTACAAAGCAGGGAAATGAGGTGTAAAAGGGACCCCACCCACTCGTTCCAGGATTTCTGATAAGAGATGTTTTATAATCCTCCAGCAATTTAGAAAATGCTAATTACTATTGATTGAAATGAGCAGAGGCAGGATGAAAATGTTACTTGGGGTGACAGTTCTCTCCTCGCTTGTTCTCCAGGACATTTTGTGGAGTTCAAGGTGATGAATGACAGTAGATAAAAATGGAATAATCTTCCGTGACCACTGGCATTAACCCTTGCATGGTGCCTGCCCCAACACCTGCTCAGCAAAGTTCTCTCCTGCTCTTGGGATTCTCTCCACACCAACATTGAAGTGCAAAACCAGCTGTGAGCAGCCCCTTTGTCCTGCCCCACGACCCAGGGCCTGGCGTCCATGTTTGCCTCATCCCAAATAACAAGAGGCTTTATGGAGAGAATCCCAGAACGGTTTGCGTTGGAAGGGACCTTAAAGTCCACCCAGTGCCACCCCTGCCATGGCAGGGACACCTTCCACTGTCCCAGGCTGCTCCAAGCCCCAGTGTCCAACCTGGCCTTGGACACTGCCAGGGATCCAGGGGCAGCCACAGCTTCTCTGGGCACCCTGGGCCAGGGCCTCCCCACCCTCACAGGAAAGAATTTCTTCCCTATATCCACTCTCCATCTACCCTCTTTCAATTTAAAACCATTGCCCCTTGTCCCTTCAGGCCCTTGTCCCCAGTCGCTCTCCAGCTCTCTTGGAGCCCCTTTAGGCTGTGGAAGGGGTTCTAAGCTCTCTCTGGAGTTTTCTCTCCTCCAGGCTGAACAACCCCAGCTCTCTCTACCTCCCTCCTCAGCAGAGGTACCCCAGCCCTCTGATCAGCTTTCTGGCCTCCTCCGGACTGGTTCCACCTGTGTTTGGGGCCCCAGAGTGGGACTCAGCACTGCAGGTGGGGCTTCACCAAAGCAAAGCAGAGCTATCTCACAAGAGAAAGCAATCCTCCAAGATCTGCCATCTTCTGAATGGAGAAGCTGCAAGAATGTCAGCACTGGTGATCCTAAAAGGCAGCTTGAGGGCTGAGAGCAGCTCAGACTGCTCTGGATGGGGTCCTGCTGTGAGAGCTGGGTGTGCCGAGGCCTGGGCGGTGTGAGTGAGTGTCAGGGTGGCAGGACATGGTGCTCAGTGTCCCTAGGACAGGAATCATCAGGAACACGAGCCCTCAGCCCTGGTGTCCCATGGTGAATGATGACCGAGAGCCCTGGGGCCCTGGGCTGTGTCTGCAGAACCCTGCAGGGATGGGATCCTGCCCTGCTCCTGTCCCATGGTGTTGCGGAGCAGAAAAACCTTACAGAATGAGGGCCTTGTTGCCCTTGTAAAATCCTCGCTCACTCCTGCTACTTGGGCTGACCAGAGAGCATTGTGGGAATGGCTCAGCTGAACCAGAGGTGAAAAACAAGTGACAGAGCTGGAAAACAATTGTTAGAACCGATGGGTGCTCACAGCGTGGGGCTGGTGGTTGGTTACACCTGATGTGAGTTCCCATCGTGGTTTATGGGGTTGGTTCAACACATTTGTTGTGCCTCACAAGGATGGAAACTCAGAACAAAGGAACAGTTTAAGAGCCCTGGGTTTGTGCAATAAAATGTCTTCATTTATAACCATCTTGTGAAGTCCATGCCCTCAATCACGGCACCACAGTGTGAGCAGGGCCACAGAGCAGAGCTTGTTTCACCACAGCCTTGCAGTGCCTCTGACACTGATCCACACCCTCTGTGGCACCAGGAATATTTCCATCATTTCCCCACGCGTGGCTGTTCAGTCCCAGCAGCACAGTGGGGCTGGTGCCTGCCATGGCAGGAGGTTCTGTGTGCAATAAACACAACGAGCTCCCTGCCATGGGCTGCCCTTGTGGGCCAGCCACTCTCACAGGGCCCACTCCAGACCCTGGCAAGCAGCTCCTCCCTGCAGGCAGCTTCCAGCTCGGATTTGCAGCGCTCCTGATGTCAGCAAGGTCTGGAGCTGAATGCCCTTTGTGCACACAACACCAATCTCCCTGTGCTGCTCTGGAGAGGGATGTGGGATGTGACTGGATCAGCATTTCTGAACCTCTAACCCTGGTTAAACAGCAGGCAGAACAGCCAGCTTTAACCTGCTCACCTCCCATGGCTTTGGTTAGATCTCATGTGTCACCCACCAGCCCAAAAACAAGGGAGCCAGAAATAGAAATCAACTCAATCTGACAAAGTCTCCCGATGCTGCAGTGGGAAGTTTGATTCTGTACCAAAGGGGCCTTTCTGAGGATCCCACATTGGGAGAAAATTATTCAACTGGTCAAAAGTCTGGTGTCCCTTGAGCTGCTGCAGAAAAGAGGAGTCTCAGGATCACCCGAACCCTCTCTTGGGAAAATCAGTGCTTGCAAAGAGATCTGAGCCAGGCCTGTGGGGCAGAGCAGAGACGGGTGTTGGACCCCAAGGCTGTGTGATGCAAGGGGACTGGAGAGGCAGTGTCCATCCTGCTCCACGGAGCTCCAGCGTGGGCCCCACCGTGCTCCTACCTGGCTGAAGTTGTCCAGGGCCTTGTGCAGGTTGGCGTGCATCCCAGTGGGGGCCTCGCTGGTGATTTTGATGGAGTTTTCCAGGATGCCCTGGGGAATGATGTGGCTCTCGGGGCACGGGGCCGGCTCCGCGCTGATGAAGACACGGAAATCCTGGTGGCTGCCCTCGCCGTGCTGCTCCAGCTTCTTCTCCAGAGAGCTCAGCCACTTGGCCACCAGGTGGATGTTCTGGCAGGGACAAAGGGGACAAGGCTTGGTCAGTGCCCCCATTACACCCCCATGTGCAGAGCAGGCACCAAATCCATCCCGCCAAGGGATGCACTCTGGAATCTGGGACTTGTCCCAGGAGCGCCTGTGTGCAGCTCCCAACCCCAAAGATCCACGTGCACCAGGAACACTTTTCAATTCAAAATAAGCAATATAAATCAGCAGTAGAGCAGCAAGACCCAGCTGGGCTGGTTGGGCTCTCAGTGCTGGAATTCTCCTCATTTCAGCAATACCAGCCGATGTTATTCCTGGGGAGCAGCACTGTTATTCCTCACCCCCCACCCACCAAGCTCAGATGAAAACATTTGTTCATTTTTACCAGAATTACAGTGAGGACCCTCGATAACAGTTCCTGAGCAAGGAAGTCAAGCAGGTGGTTCCACAAAGTCCTCAAACATGAAGGATTTATTTATTAATGCAACTAATTGGACACATCTCTCAGAAGATTAAGCAGAATTGTGGGGAGATGGTGAAATGGATGAAGCCAAGCCTCAGTTTTCCCCCTAGAGTCCAATACAGCGTTACAGTTTCCAGGCAAGAAAACAGCTTTTTGTTGTATTAGGAATGGGATTTGTGGGCTAAACTACCCTTCTTTTAAAGGCAGGTGTGCAATCCAAACTGGCTGTGTTCACAGGCACTTGGGATGGTGATTTATCCCACCCAAAGAAAGGACAAGGAACTTGCTAAACGTGAATTAAAAGCAGCCGCCAGAAAGATAAACTGCTTGGAGTTGGCAAAGAAATTACATAAAGGAACCATATTAGAGGCTGAGAATAAAAATACATCACCTGTAAATGGGGCCAGAAAGGAGATCTCATGGTTAAATAGCAGAGTAAAGGAGAATATTAGGAATAAAATTACATTCTTCAGAAAGTGGAAATTTTGTCCAAATGAGAAAAACAGAAAAGAGCACAAAACCCAGCCATGGTAAGGTCAAAAAATACTATAAGAAGCAGTATTTTGAAAACCATAAAAGCTAATAATAAAGCCTTTTCCTGAAACCAGGAACCTACCAGAGAGTCTATAAAACTACATGAGGATCAAGGTCTGCAGGGAGTGCCTGTGAGAGGCCAGGCCATCCCAAAGCAGCCCATATTTGCAGGAATATTCCCTGCAGAGCCTGGGGAGGGTCTCACTGGTACAGCCTGGTGCAATCACTCCAACACTGAGGCTGGTAACTGTGTCCAGCTGAGGGTTTCTGCAAGGCTGAAGTCTCCACAACCTGCCTGGGCAATATGTGCCAGTGTTCAACCACACTCACAATAAAAAGAAAAAAAAAAATATAGTATAATATAATGAAATTAAATTAATGCTTAAAGGAAATCTAGGTCTCAAGTTTAGTCCTTTGCTTCTTGCTCTTTCACTCAGCACCCCTGTGGAAAAGTCTAACTCCCATCTTCTGCACTTGCCCTGCCGTGAGGGATCTGAACACACAAATAAACCCCTCTGAGCCAAACCCCAGCTTCTGGGGGTTAAATAACCCCAGCTAATAACAGATGCTTCAATCAATTGTTGGACTCTTAAACTGAAGCAGCAGATGAAGAGCTGTTTAGAGAAGCTGATGAGGTAATAAATGATTAGAGGTCAGCAGGAGCAGCTGGTCCCCATCCAGGAGAACCCCAGCTGGAGAAGGTGTGCAGCACAGCTCAGGAGGCACCAGGCAGCCTGGCAGGGGCTTCAGCAGCGTGAGCTGGGAAAAACCAGGAATCTCAAAGTTCCGACCCATTGGGGAGAGCTAAACTGAGGCTGGCAAAGCCTGAGCTGCTGTGGGGCTGGGCTGGAGCTGCCCCGGGCTGGGTGTGGGGCTGGGCTGGAGCAGTGCTGGTCACTGGGAAGGGTCAGTCCCTGCTGAGCAGCACGGACACGGCCAAGGGACCAGGCTGGGGGCACAAGGAGCTGTCCCAGCTGACCCCCACTGGCCCCAGGGATGTCCCAGCCATATGGAATGCTGCTCAGCACAGAGCAGGGGAAGCAGCAAGGGAGGAATGTCAGGACTGATGGCCTTTGCTTTCCCCAGTCCCCACGGGGTGTGACAGAGTTCCTGGGGATGGCTGAGCCTCTGCCTGTCTGGGGGAATGGGGAATCAATTCCTGGGTTTGCTTCCTTGCCTGGGCAGCTTTGTCTTTCCCTATTAAAGTGTCTGGATCTCAACCCATGAATTTTCTCCCTTATAACCCCACATTCTGCCCCCATCCCAGCCCCGGGCAGTGAGGGAGCAGCATGAGGGGCTCAGCTGCCACCTGGGGTTAAACACAGCGGCTCATCCCCCTGAATTCCTTTTTCAGGGGCTGGAGAAGGGACCAGGCACCCACCCCAGCACCAGGCAAGGCCCTGCACAAAGGAGGGATTGCCTCCCTGGGGTCAGTGTATATCCCCAGGCTTGGATTTTCATCAATATTTATCTCCCCACTGCCAGCTTTGCTGCAGGTAAAAGGGAAGGTCTCAGAGGACACCAACCAGTCAAAACACAGGTAGCAGGGGTAGGAAGCTACTAATTCAGTTTCAGCTTCTCACCGTATCAAAAGCCATCTGAAAGAGCAAATGATTAGTGAGCTGACAGAATTACTCATAAGACAAAGTCATTTCAAGTCCTGGAAATAAAGCCTGCTAGTGAAGAACTGCAGGAGGATGCCATCACTCTAAGTGACTGGCAATGACACTGCAGAAGAAATTCAGTGGTGATAGATGCAAAGCAATGCACTCAGGAAAACAACCCAGCTACAGATACACACACTGATGGGCTCAGAATTAACCATTATCACTCAGGGAAGAGATCTCAGAGCCCTCACAGTTATTTCCTGCAAATAACAGTTCAATGCCGAACAATGCAAAAGCAATCGAATGCCGGCAAAGGAACAGAGGATAAAACTGCAAACATTATTTTGCTACTCTGTAAATCCATGGTGGCCCTTCATCTTAACAGCACCCAGTTCCCACTCCTCTTAAATCCAAAAGGATTGAACTCCCACAAAAGGAGACACTCCATCAATAAGGACTCGCTGCTTTGGAGGGAGCAGAGGCTGGGGTGGAGGGAGGGAGTGAAGGGTGAACAGAGCAGACTGCAAGCTTTGAAAGAAAAGTGGAAGTGCATTTTCACATGACACAACTAAACTGCCAATTTACCGCTTCAGGCTGTTTTGGGAGTTGAGAGAATCACAGAGTGGAGCTGAGCTTAAAGTGACAGAGAGAAACACAGGATCGTTAATGCTGGAAAAACCCTTTAAAATCACCAAATCCAACCAGCACCATGCTCACCACTCCACCACGGCCCCGGGTGCCACATCCATGTGGCTTTTGAACACTTCCAGGGATGGTGATTCCATGACTGCCCGGTTCCAACACCCTGCACACCTGCACCATTTCCACCCCTTTCCCTAGGCTGTGGCTGTGCCTGTGTCAGGCAGGAGCTGGGCTGGCAGCACCTCGGGCTGTCCGTGGACTGGTGCCACAGAGGGACACTCCAGGAGCTCCCTCATGGCAACACAGAAACCTCTTCTGGCTTTTCTGGCAGAGGGCTCAGGTTTCAGGTGCCTCTGGTGAGCTATGTATGGAGAGATCCCAGCTGGGGCTGGAGAAGAGGATGAACATCATGGAGAGGAAGAGCTGGGGTGCTTTAGGCACTGGGACAGAGCGGTGGCTGCTGGTGCTGCCTTTTGGCTGGTAGAAATATAAAGTAGACACAGCAGGAAAGGGAAAAAGGGGATTTGTTTCAGTTTTAATGGGATCCTGGGTGCGCAGCTCATCAAAGGTGGAAACACACCGAGAGCACCCCGTATAACGCGGATACAATTTTTATGGACCTCACAAATCAGCACATCTACCTAAAATCCCCCAATGAGAAACTTAACAGATGAAGTCATTGTCTCCCTATTCTAATTACCCCTAAATGAGATTCCAGTCCAGGTTACAAAATCTGTTCCAGAGAGAGAGAGACTCCATCCAAGGCTGGAGCCTCCAGGTCTGAGACAGTGCAGAGCTCTTGGCCTCCTGCTGTGAATGTTTGGTCTTCCCGCTTTGCAAAAGCCCCAAACTGAGCTGAATATCAGCCTGCAAGAATTCCAGATGTGTGGGGCTGAGGGACAGAGTGGGTGTAAAGGGTACAAGGAAAGGGAAAGGGCATAAAATGGATAAAAAGGGTATGAAAAGAAAAGACAAAATATCATCAAGCATCGCTGTCTCTGACTCTTCGGATTTGAACCTGCTAGAGGGACAGGTCAGCACTCAAATGGACCAAGGGACATGAGTCAAGAGAATTGTTGTTTGGGGAAGCCACAGACACTTCGCTGCCTCCAGTTCTGTTGCCCCAAATCTGATTCCCATGGCTGGGAGCAATATTTGTTATTGAGAACTGCAGAAATTCAGTCTCCTTCCCTGAAATGATTTAGGTTTGTGCTCTCATTATGTGGATGAAATGGAGTCTGAGTGTGGAGGGAGATGAGGAGGAAATGCACGGGCAAAGGGACTTTGCTGTGGGGTTGTTTTCTCACAAACAAAGTCTGTGCGAGGAGCAGCAGACAAAATGCAATTACACCTGAGTGCCGCTGCAGCAGCGCTGGCCTAATGCACTCAGGATTTCAGGATTTCAGGATTTCAGGAGATGAGATCATCCCCAGGGTCCAGGCAACCAACTCACTCTACAAACACAAGTCAAAGACAATCAGGTAGCAGTGGACTGAAACCTGCAGCCAAAGTGCTTCCAACACCACAGAGATTTAATAAAAGAGGGAAAGAGCTCAACAAAATATCAGAAGAAAAATCGTGCATTAAGTATCAGTTTAATCATAGTCTGCATATCTGACCTTAAGAGTTTTCATCTCTAATTGGTAGTTTCTTCCCACATCTGCTTTTGTGGTGTTAGATGGCTCAAAAATAATTGCTTTTGCTTGTGTTGACATGACACTGGTGATCATTATTTGTGGTATCACTGCCTGCTAACAGCCAACTTAGGGAATATTTGCAGTCCAGTGATAATTGAGTGCATTTATATCCTGTCCTTTTGTGATAGAAGGGATGAAAAAGAGGAATATATGCAGCAAAACATGGGCTGGTCCTAAGAATTCACGATTCAAATGAGTGTATCTGCCCAGGCCAGAGGGAGATGCAGTGGAAGGGATTCACAGGTTTGAAGGAAACTTTGGAAATTAATTCTCAGCAGTCAGATAACAAAACCTGAGAGAACACAGCTAATGAGAACACACAGGGTCACAGTCATTGAGTGATGTGTCAATTATCAATAACGAGCCAACACAGGCAGTGCTGCCTGAACACCAAGCACGGCTGAGCCACGTGTCCATCAAAAAACACCTTTTCTTGCTTGTTTTGGAACCCAGCTCCCACCGATGCCACGGGCCACCTCCAGGCCCTCTTCAGGTGAAAGAGGGGTTCAGCCAGCCTGTCCTGCCTTTTGCTCAGGGCTGCCTGCCCTCCCTGACCCCACCCTGCAGTGACACCGCAGCAGCCTCGCACCCTCTTCGCTCCATAACCCCCGAGGGCACATTCACCCAGGACACACCCAAGCCGTGCACTGCTTTATTATAATAATTTCTTAGCCAGAAAATCTGAATTCTGTGCAAGTGCTGTGCCCCCTCCCCAGCACCCCTGGGGTTTCCCAGCTCACACCCGGAGCTGAGGGCAGGAGCAGGCAATGGGAAATCATCACCTTGATGTACCAGGGAGGGTGGGGGACACAGGCTGCTGGGAAAACAGCAACTGGAACACCGTCCCTGGACTCTGACCATCCCTACTGACCATCCCCTGCCCTCTGACCATGCACACTGACCATCCACACCCTCCCTGCCCTCTGACCATGCATACTGACCATCCTCACCGACCATCCCCATTGACCATCCACACCCTCCCTGCACTCTGACCNCACCTTGATGTACCAGGGAGGGTGGGGGACACAGGCTGCTGGGAAAACAGCAACTGGAACACCGTCCCTGGACTCTGACCATCCCTACTGACCATCCCCTGCCCTCTGACCATGCACACTGACCATCCACACCCTCCCTGCCCTCTGACCATGCACACTGACCATCCTCACTGACCATCCCCATTGACCATCCACACCCTCCCTGCACTCTGACCATCCCCACCGACAATCCACACTTGCCCACCCACACTGACCATCCCTACTGATCATCCAAACTGACCATTCCAACTGACCATCCCCTGCACTCTGACCACCCCCTGCACCCTGACCATCCACACTTCCCATCCACACTGACCACCCACAGTGCCCATCCCCGGTGCCGTTTCCCCACTCTCCATCCCAGGTTACTCAGAGCAGCTGCTGCAGCCTGAGGCTCTGTGGGAAGAGCTGGGCGGGGGTGCACGTGCAGGAACAGGGGAGCACCAGAGGCTTTTCTTTGGGAGTTCTCTCGCAAGCACCTCTGTGTGTTTGTACTTCACAAGGCACAACGTATATCACAGGACGCAAGCGTTGCCTGGTAACCATCAGAAATAGCACCGCATGTACATAGAGCAGCACACGCTCCCCTCCCTGCGCTGACAGCGACTGGGGACCCTGCCCATCTCTGAAAGTGCCCCTGTCCTTCAGGCCTCGTCACAAATCACCTCCTGGAACAAGGAGAACGGGTTGTTTTTACAGTCTCATTCTCTGGTGAAATCCGTCGGAAAACATTCCCTGTTGTTCCATCCCTCTGCCAGCCAGAGCCAGCGCAGCCGTCCCTGTGCTCAAGGGAGAGGGAAGGGCACTGCTCCTCCCAGCTCATGGGGTGGGGCTGAGATGTAACCAGCATGGCCTGGGATGTGGTGTCACAGAACCACAGAACCATGGAATGGTTTGAGTTGGAAGAGACCTTAAAGATCATCTCATTCCATCCCCTTGCCATGGGCAGGGACACCTTCCACTGTCCCAGGCTGCTCCAAGCCCCAGTGTCCAGCCTGGCCTTGGGCACTGCCAGGGATCCAGGGGCAGCCACAGCTTCTCTGGGCACCCTGGGCCAGGGCCTCCCCACCCTCCCAGGGAAGGATTTCTTCCTCCCGTCTACTCTAACCCTGTCCTCTGCCAGTTTAAAACCATTGCCCCATGTCCTGGCACAGTCTGCCCCTACAAAGAGTCCCTTTCCCTCCCCAGTCAGGGGGAAGAACCCAGCACACAAGAGCAAATATAAATAACTCATCCTTCAGCCTCTCTTCTGAAGCCCCTGCCTGTTCCTCTTGTCCTGCCCATGAAGTTGCCACTTCCTTGTGCTGGGCCAGACTCATCAGCTCTGCCCCACAAACAGGGGCCTTCTCTGCTCCTCCTCACAGTGAAGGACTTGTCTCCATGAGAGGACATGGAAGGAAATGGCCTTAACGTTGTCCCGGAGGAGTCAGATTAGATACTAGGGGGGAAANAAGGATTTCTTCCTCCCGTCTACTCTAACCCTGTCCTCTGCCAGTTTAAAACCATTGCCCCATGTCCTGGCACAGTCTGCCCCTACAAAGAGTCCCTTTCCCTCCCCAGTCAGGGGGAAGAACCCAGCACACAAGAGCAAATATAAATAACTCATCCTTCAGCCTCTCTTCTGAAGCCCCTGCCTGTTCCTCTTGTCCTGCCCATGAAGTTGCCACTTCCTTGTGCTGGGCCAGACTCATCAGCTCTGCCCCACAAACAGGGGCCTTCTCTGCTCCTCCTCACAGTGAAGGACTTGTCTCCATGAGAGGACATGGAAGGAAATGGCCTTAACGTTGTCCCGGAGGAGTCAGATTAGATACTAGGGGGGAAAAAATCATTGAAAGAGTGGTCAAGCATTGGAATAAGTTGGCAGGGAGGTGGTGGAGTCTCTGTCTCTGGAGGTGTTCAAGGGGCTGCTGGATGTGGCAGCTGGGGACAGGGCTGAGGGGTGGTGATTGTGGTTCTGGGGTCACAGTGGGATGGATGATCCTGAAGATCTCTTTCAACCTTAATGATTCTGTGAACAGAGCATTTGTCCAAAAATGCTGAATGGGATCTGGGGGTTGGGTGGGCATTTCTCCCGCCATTCTTCCAGGAACGAGAAGGTGCTGTGGCTGGGAGGGAAATGAGTCTGCTCTGTACTGACTCAGAGGCTCAGTGCCAGGTGCTGGTGTGTGCTGTGAACAGGCAGTGCCACACACGGGACACCCCAGAACAGCCCTGGGAACCAGCACTGGCTGGGCTGCCCAGCTGGGGCAGCTCTGGGGGGGCAGGACTTGGGGGTCTGGATGACACCGAGCTGTCCCTGAGCCAGCAGAGTGCCCTGGGGGCCAGGGGGATCCTGGGGCCAGGAGGAAGAGCATTCCCTGGTCAGAGAGTGACCCTGCCCCTTTGCTCTGCTCCTGGGGCTGTGTCCAGCCTGGGCTCCCCAGCTCAGCAATGACTGGGAACCACTGGAGAGGCTCCAGTGAGGGCCACAGAGATGATGAGAGGACTGAGGAAAGGCTGAGGGAGCTGGGGCTGCTCCCCCTGGAGGAGAGACCACCCAGAGGGGACCTTTTCCCCTTTTCCATGAGCACGAACACCTCAGGGGCGGGGCCCAAGCAGCCGGGGCCGGACTGAGCCCAGGGGTGCCCAGAGACAGGACAGGGAGCCCGGGCACAAAGGGACCCCAGGAGCTTCTGCCTCAGCTGGAGGAGAAACTTCTCCTGTGAGGGGGACAGAGCCCCGGGCCAGGCTGCCCAGAGAGGCTGTGGGGGCTCCTTCCCTGGGGATGTTCAAACCCCACTGGATGGGATCCTGTGCTCCAGGGGACCCTGCTGGAGCAGATGATCTCCAGAGGACTTTTCCAATCCCTGCCATCCTGGGATTTTGTGATTTATGATGCAGTGATGAATCTCACACAGTTTTACTCCAGGAGCTCACTGTTACTCAATTTAATACGTGAATCTGACTCAGTGAAGCAGCAACCTAGGAAAATGGAAAGATGCTCAAGAATTAAATTAACTTGATCACAAAGAGAGGGAAGTGACATTTTGGCTAATGGATGAAGACTACAATTAAATTGGGAATATCTAATGTCTGAACTCTTCCCTGCATCACTGCATCTGAACAAATATAAACAAATATCACTGTGTCTTTGCTATTAAGCTGATAAACCCCATTTGGTGACTGTGATGGCCACTGGATCAGCAAAAGGCTTCTGAAGGGGAGACAGAGCAGACACAGTTTGTGCTAACTCGTAGCTTAGTGCTCCCCGGAGTGCAAAACTCCTTCCTCCTGCACAGAGGGATCAGAACAACCATGTCCATGGATGAACTGGCATGGAACAGCAGAGATTACAGAGACACTGAGGCTGGAGACACCTCTGGCATCACCCAGGCCCAACCCTCTGCCCAAAGCAGGGTCAGGAACATGTTCAGGTGCCTTTTGGATGTGTCCTAGGATGAAAACACCACAAACTCTGTGGGCAACTTCTCCCAGCATTTGGCCATTCAAAACGCATAAAAAATATTGTATTTCTGTTTAAATGTAATTTCCTGGATTTGCAGTTGTCCCCATTGCCCCTTGTGCTGTCAGCAGGCACCACTGGGAGAGTCTGGCCTTTACTCCCCGCCATCCAGGGCGATGGCTGGTGGAAGCCCCAGCCCATCTCACTCCCCAGCATTGCACAGAGCCTCACCAGAGCATCTCCAGCTGTGGGCCCCAGCTGCTCCTGCCCCGCAGGCAATGAGGAACAGACAATGAGCTCTGTCTGCACTTCCAAAGGGAATGCTCCCCCTTGGAGGGACTGGAAGGCTTCAGAGCAGAAGGAGGTGCCTGGTGCCGGAGGGAAGCTCGGTGTCTGTGCCACACCAAGCTCTTGCAGCCCTGTGTGCCCCTCCCACCCTGTGCTGGGTTAACAGCCTGCTCTGGCCAGCTTCTCCATCAATCCAGCCTCAAAGGCACAGCTGGGGAACTTGGCAACTCGGGGGAACCAGCAGGAGGCCAAGGGGTGATGGCCATCCATGCTGGAGACACCCAGGAGGTGCAGCTCTGGCAGGATGGCACCCCCAGGATGATCCAGGTGGATCTGCACAGGTCGTGTTCTCATCAGAGGCTGAGCTGCTGCAGCTGCTGGGCACCTCTCACGCATTTCTGAGAAACCCAAGCGATGGAACAGACTTCAAATGAATATTCAGCCAAATCTGTTCCCGCTGGAATGTGCCCCTGGTGCAATGTCCTCAGGTTTCTGCACTCCAGCTGCTGGGATTGTCCTCAGGTGGTGCTGCAGGGCCCTGCTCTGCCCACCCACTGCTGGGGAAAGAGCCTGGCTGAACCCACAGGAGGGGAAGTGCCTCTCATCCAGGGAACTCCATCTCACATCTCGCGAAACAGAAAGTTCCTTTGCTCAGGGCAAAAGGGATAGGAGAGCAAATGAAAATCCCTGAGAAGGAAATCTGCTTTCTGATTAAATGACCCACAGAGAATTCCACTTGACAGAACCTGCAGTTCTCCCAAACTTGCCAAGAAGAATACAAAACCTAATCAAATTTTCCTGCTAACCCAAGAGGAATATCAAGGTAGGAGGACTGAGCTACCAATATGTGCATTTGTTTTCATCTGCAGCTCTTCTGGTGCTTTTTGTGGATTCCCAGAGTGCCAGAGCAGTGGGTTTGCATATTTGACAAAACCTGCTTTAAAAGAAATTTTTGGGTTTGCTCTTTGCCTCAGTCCCCTTTTCATGGACATGAGCATGGACACTTTGAATCATTATTAACAGCATTCAGCTGTGACCTCCCCAGAGACCAGATCCTTGCAGCCTGGGGACCAGCAGAGAGCCACGGCCCAGGGAGAGCCCAAAAAACTGGCCAAGAGATTTCTGGCACTTCTTTTCTTAGGCAGAAAATGCCCGTTTGTCAGAGCTGAGGTCTACAAGCCAAGGGCTGACTTCTGTACCTTAGAATCATGGAATGGGTTGGGTTGGAAAGGACCTGGAGCTCATCCAGCTCAAATTCTATCATGGACAGGGACACCTCCCACTAGACCAGGAAAAAGCTTTCTTTTTTTTTCTGTTTCCTTTTTCTTTTCTTTAAGTTATTCTGGAGTAGTCAAACAGTCTGCACTGATAATTGCAGCATGAAAACCAAAATCTTGCTGTTTCTCCTTTTTTGCTAGAAGTGGTGATTAATGAGGGCTAAAATGATGGTTAAAAAAAATAAACACGAAAAAGCACCAAAACCCAAAAAACACTGACTGGTGCAGAAGAGGGAAACTGTTCATGTAGGAGCTGTGATTCCTGGAGATGTTTTGTGCACCTGCCTTTTCCATGGGACTTGCACACTTTCAGGAGTGGAGTTGGTGCCACGCACCTTCCCCAGGTTCCCTCACGCCTCAGCCTGGTGGCAGATCCACGGCTGCTCCCAGCTGCTCTGAACAGACTCCAAAACTGCTCCTGCAGCCTCAGTGCCCACTTTTTCTGCTGCTTCTATTTTGTACTGATGAGCCAATGCGTTCCCCTGGTGTGGAGCCTCTGTTTCCCAGCCCTTGGAATCAGATCCGTGGGGCCACATCCCAGTGAGGGGCACCGAAAGGATGAGCCATGCCCTGACCTCTGTCCCCTGCACTGCAGCTGCCCCCAGGCGTTTGTGCAGCCTGTCCCTTAAACCTTCTCCTGTGGGGGACACAGTCACATCAAGGCAGCTCCAAATCCTCCTGGCAACAAAAAGGGTCTTGGGAAAAATATGATTTCATGATAATACTAATATCTAAATCTGTGTAAAACTTTGTTCAGTCTTTCAAGCTGCCGTTTCATCCCTGTCCTGCCTCCGGAGCTGATCCCTTCCCACCAGTCCTTACTGACACTTCAAACTACAGGTGACGCTGGAAGCTCAGTGCCGACACCTGAGCTGAAAGTGTCAGGCCCTTATCATGGCCAGAAAAAGCTGCTTTAAAGCCCTCCAAACCTATGAACTGTTGCTAAGGAGACCCAGAGGCTGAACCCGCTATCAAATGGGTTTTTGTGGAGCTCAAAGATCAGGCTCAGCTCCTCAGTGCCAATGGTGTGGAAGAGAGCAGCTGCTGGGCTTGTGCTGGGTTTGTCTCTGCAGCCCTCAGGTAACAAAATCTCCTTTCAAGAGCGGCACTTTCGCCTCAGGGGCTCCTATTTTGCACTTGGGCCATCTGTAGAGAATAATTTTAGCTATGGGCTTCACTCTTTCCTCCTCTGTCACCACCCTGTACCAGGGCTCAGCAAAGCTGAAGCCAGGAGGCAGGAAAAATGGTGGTGCTGAAGGAGCAGGGAGCTGCTGGTCAGGCTCTGCCAGGGTGAGGGGGATTATCTTGAAATGAAGGATTGGGTGGCTTTCTGCTGTTCTCGCTCATAAAATTAGTCATTTATGAAAATCTCCATTTTCAGAGTGAGCTAAAAGACTTTGAAGTTCGTGGATGTTTTTGTCTTTATTTTGCCTCCTGCTGTGTCAGAAAGCAACAGGACTGGAGGAGCCGGCCCTAGGACAGCAGCCCTTCCCAGCACAGCAGTGATCCTGCTCCTGTAATCCAATAAGAACCTCCCAGCTGCCTCAACATCCTTCAATTCCCACAAACCCTAATTCCCCAACTCATTAGCACTCAAAGTACTCCACTCTCATTATGTTTGGTCCCAACCAAGGGCCAGTCACAAGCCACATGTGCAAAAATCACCTCAAGTGTTTTTCCTGTGTGCATGAGCTCAAAGGCAATTCAGGGGACAGAAGGGAAGCTCTGCTCCACATGAGCTGAGCTGTTGGTCAGGGGATAGCAAAATACAGAAGCAAACCTAGGAGTTGCTTTTAGTCTGCCCAAAAACAAATGGGAAGCCTGGGTATAACTGTGCTGTGGGTGGGATACAGCCTTCAAATAATGAGTTTAATTAATCTGGGTAAAATTACCCTGAGTGCTTCTTGAGAGCTGCTCTGTCCTCTCTTTTATTATTAACGCAATGATCCACAAATCCTGGGACATTTTCGTAAATTGAGTCGTCTGCGTCATTCCAGATCTCGTCCAAACAATCCTGGAACTGTTTGTGAGGTATTTGTCACCAAAAGCCTTGCAAGAAAACCATCAATGGATAAACCATATGGCAAATATTGCTGTGAGCCACCTCTGACTGTGATGGCAGGGGAACCCTTTGTGGGACCCCTCCTCACTGGCTCCCACTGGGATGAGTCTGGTTCCTGATTTTGCCAAAGGTCACGTTTTCAGCCTTGAGAAAGTGGCTTTGTCCAGCCTCCTAAAGCCCAGTTTGTCCCGAGGGTGCTTCCATGCCATGCAAGTCTGCTGAGCCTAAAGGGGTTTTGTTAGACGTGGGGGGTCATCAATGCATGGGACACGGCTTTAGCCCCTCAGGCTGCTCTCCCTCCTTCTCCTGTTCCATGAAGCTCCAGCCCCTGGGAGGAGTTGGGAATGAAAGGAACGAGAGGGAGATGTCTTTACGTACAAACTGTGAGGCGTCCTGGTAGATAAAGCCAGATACTGACAGGTGAAAGAAGCAATAGGAGGAACCATAAATTCCATAGGAATTCCATGAATTGACACAGACTGTTACTCACCCAAGGCAGTGTTAAATCTCTGGATTTAGAGAAAATTAACAGAGACACAAAGAAAACAAAATGGGGACGGGATGTACATTAGCAGGGTGTTTGTATCAGGGGATTTGGGAAGTCTGCACCTCTCGAGTGCCTCAGCCAATGGGGAAAGAGAGAGGGAACTGTGGCCGGGAAATTGGGATAAAAAGAGGCTGCGTCCTCCAGCAATTGGAGAGAGCCCATGGGAAATGGCCATGACCTCTCCCTTTATTCATGACTAAAGTTCCAGGACTCCTCTGTCTCCCTTTTAGACATGAACCTGTGGTGTTTGTGGATTCATTTTCCTGACAGGAGCACAGAGTGAGATGCAAGGAGAGGCTCTGGAGCTGAGCAGTCTGGCCACGCTGAGTGACAGTGAAGTGCCTTTGCTTTGCTGTCACTGCATGTGCCTGATCCAGGCACGAAATGGTGAAACTGCTGCTGCCTGCCCCAAAACCCTGCCCCAAAGCCCTGCTGGGTGTGTCCAGGGCTGTCCCAAGAGCGACTGTGGGGCCCTCGCTGCTGGATTGCTCAGGAGTCTGGGATTAGAAACCGAGGCAGAAAGAGCCCTGAACTCTGTGTTGAGTCACTCTTGCCTACATCCCATTCTTCCAAACCAAGCACAGCACAGAACTGGAATATTTGTGTGTGTGAGGTGTTACCAACTCTGTGACTATGCCAGAGGGAATCCCAGCTGTCTGCCCGATCCTGACCCAGCACTGGCACCTGGAATCCTGTCCCCAGAGCCACTGGGAGTGCTGAGCTTGCCCCATGCAGCAGAGCACCCTGACCTGAACCCAGCTGGATCAAGCTCCTCTCAAAGCTCAGGGGAATCTGCTCTGGGCCACCACAGACAGTCACACCTGGCAGGTGTTGCTGGAAAAACAACCAGCCCAAACACACATATTGTTCTTTTATACAAATCTAATTTCTGCTGCTCTTCTGATTTTATCACAGAATCATAAAATCATGGAATGGTTTGGGTTGGAAGAGACCTGAAAGATCATCTCATTCCATCCCCTTGTCATGGGCAGGGACACCTTCCACTGCCCCAGGCTGCTCCAAGCCCCAGTGTCCAACCTGGCCTTGGACACTGCCAGGGATCCAGGGGCAGCCACAGCTTCTCTGGGCACCCTGGGCCAGGGCCTCCCCACCCTCCCAGGGAAGAATTTCTTCTGATTTGACCTTCAGTGTGTATTGAGGCCTCTTACTGATCTCTCTGACCACCAGAGAAGATGGGAATGGATGAAATAAAAATCCTTCAGGCCCCCCGTGCTTGTGTGTTAGCACTGACCCAGCACATGGAGACTGGCACTGCTGACAGATCCTTTACAGCAGCACACCAGCAGTGGAGAAAATAACTTCACTTTGCATTACTGAATGGCTCCAAAAGCTGCGTATTTCCTTCTGCACCACCTCAAAGGCAGATGCCAGGATTGCAGCCCTCTGTATATTAAAAGCTCTAGAGAAGCTCAGCATTGTTTACCTTGGAGGGAGCTTGCAAAAAAGAAGCAAAAATTAAGATCAAAATATCAAGGGTATTTAATTTCAATTCATAACCAGGCCTGCGGGCTCAGATCAGGACTCAGAGCTTTGTCTTAATCTAATTTTATGCAAACAATTCAGTGATAATAAAAGTTGATATAATCCACATCAAGGAAATCAGAGGGCTTCCCAAAAGCTGTAATGAGAGCTGACATCACTGAATGCACATTAGCAAACCCAAACACTCACTAAATGAGTGGCTCCAGAGAGCACTTGACAGAGACAGAGCTCCCTGCACACCCTCCCAGGCTCTGAAGCATTTTGTGGAGCTGGGATAAGAGCTGGCAGCATTTCCCTGGTTTGGGATGCCCAGAGGAGCCAGCCCCAGCGCAAAGCCTCTCCTCCCTCTGTGCTCGTTGAGATACAGGAGGAGTTTTGGGCAGCAGGCAGAGAACGAGGCCGGTGCCTCTCAAGAACAGAGCTCTTCATTTATTAATGGAGCAAATAAGGACACAGGAAAATGCAGCACAACCTCCCCTTGGAGGCTCCTGCACGTGCACACCCCACAGACGGCTCCAGGAGGAGAAACCCAAACTGGCAGAGCCTGATCAAAGCAGGCTGAGGGAGAGGAGGCCGCTGAGGACACACAGGTGACAGCACGCCCCACGTCCCCTGGCGGCAATGGCAGACTGTCCCCATGGAGGGATCAGCATGGCACGAGCTGGGAGAAGGGCAGGACTGGCAATGACCCCGTACCTGAAGGATGACCCAGTGCCCCTCCTTTGCAGCCAGGTCCAGAGCTCGTTCAGCAACCACCTCTTGGCCTTGTCCAAGGGATACGTTGTGGAGGTTCCTGTTGTTAAAGGTGTAGCCCAGTTTCTTCCCTAGGAGAAAACAAGGAGTGAGTTCAGCACCCTGGCAGGCTGGGCGCTCAGCGAGGCAGAGCTCCCTCGGACCAAACCCTCAGAGATGAGCTCCTGATGCTCACTACTCCTGATATCAGCTCTCGTCTCGTTCTCTCGGCTCTCACCCACTCCTTGCCCAAGTGCTCAAACAGCAGCACCTTCTCCCAAACTATTTTAATTACAGAGCAGCATCCACACAAAGGTACGTTATTACAAAGTGCTTCTTGTTTAAAGAACGTTATTCCCCTGCAACCTCATGTAAAAACACATTTTACAGTGATAAGAAATTAAAATCTTTCCTTGCTGATTAACCAGGCTTTGAACACCCACATGGGTGGGGATGAGCCCCTGCAATGCAGTCTGGGAACCAGCTTGGTTTGGAGAGAGCAGCTGGAATGAAATCCGTGTGAGCTTCCTGTGGCCTCGAGCACAGCCTCCCAGCAGAGTGGGACCTGGAGAGCAGTGACCCCTCCAGATTCCTCATGGAACATCACTGGAGTTGCCTTCATGTGGAGAGACCCCAGTGTGTTGCAGAGCAGAAAGGCCTTGCAAAGCGAGGGCCTTGTTGCCCTTGTAAAATCCTTGCTCACTTCTGCTACTTGGGCCGACCAGAGAGCATTGTGGGAATGACTCAGCTGAACCAGAGGTGAAAAACAAGTGACAGAGCTGGAAAACAATTGTTAGAACCGATGGGTGCTCACAGCGTGGGGCTGGTGGTTGGTTCCACCTGATGTGAGTTCCCATCGTGGTTTATGGGGTTGGTTCAACACATTTGTTGTGCCTCACAAGGATGGAAACTCAGAACAAAGGAACAGTTTAAGAGCCCTGGATTTGTGCAACAAAATGCCTTCACTTCTCACCATCTTGGGGAGTCTGTGCCATTAACCACCGCGCCAGTGGAGTCAGCCAAGCCCATGGGCAGGGGTGGTTTGGGAGCCACTGAGACAACTCCGGTGTCCCTGCTCCATCACTGCCCCTGCAGGCTGGGAGCCCCTGTCATTCCCCACCCTGCTCTGGAGGAGGGAGGGCAGCTCTTCAGTGTCTCTTCATCTGTGATGGTCTTTTGGCCTCCCCCGGTCTCTCTGCAGCATCCCAGTGGCTCAGGGCATTTCTGTGCTCATGGCTGCCAATCTCCTGGCCTCACAGGAGGAGCAGCCGCCTGGAATCAGCTCTCCCTGCTGTGTGCTCCTCAGAAGACAAACCCCAGTTTGTGATGCTGGAGGGAACAGCCCCACAAACATCCCCCAGGATGGACTGGGCTGAGCCAGGAATCCAGCTCATCCCCACGTGCTGATCCCTGGGGATTGCCTCCACTTATCTCTGCATGCAGGTTTGCCTTCCTGCAGATGGTGCACCCTTAATTCCCCATTCCTGCTAAAAGCAGGCGAGTTTTAGAGTGAAACAAGGAAAAGATTTGTCTTGCAAGGCTTAGAAACCATCTCGTGGTACAAGACAGGAAACAGATGGCCATAAGGAGAACAAACATCCAAACTCCAGCTCTCTGCTGAGCCTTATCCCCTGGGATCCAGCTCTCCCCATCATCTTTCCCGCCATCTCTGGCTGCTGCCAACTTTGAAAGCTGCTGATCTCCTCTGCCTTCAAGATCCACCGTCTCAAGAGGGGATGGGGCAAAGCACAGAACCTGGGCACTGCCCCAAAGCAGGTGATGAATGATAAATGAATGTTTGTTATTTCCACTTCACGGCACTGCAGAGGGGTGACAGTGAGCCTGCCCTGGCAATGCCGGCCCTGCTCCCTCACTGCTGGCTGCAGAAGGAAGGGGATGGACACTCAGGGAGGGCACAAAGCTCTCCCTGCCCACCAGTGTTTGCTGCAGGACCCTCCCCGTGACGCCAAGGACAGGTCTCATGAGTCAAGCATCTGCAAGGAGCTGACTTCCATTCACAGGAGTTACCTTGTTCTTTAAAAAACCTAAAGAAGGACACAGAAATTATCAATAACGAGCCAAATCCAGCCCCAGCGAGGGAGATTGAAGGCCAGTGCAGCTGCTCTAGAGCAATGATTTTATTTCATTACTTCTTTTTCACTTTTTCTTGCTGTAACTTTTCTGGCTGACTAACCCCAGGTGCTCAGCTACACTCATCTTTACAATTCCAATTAAACCACTCATGGTTTAATTTTATTGCTTCATTTCCCGAACAAGAAAACAACAGCGAGGGACAGGGTGACCAACGTGGCTCCAAAGGGAAGGCAGGTGTATGACAGGAGCGTCCCTGGGGGAAAAGGTCCCTTCAGTTCCTGGTTTGGGGGCACAAAGAGCCTGAAATGCCAAGCAAAGCCCAAGAATTCCCCACAATGAGCTGCCTGTGGCTGAGGCTGCCACAGGTTTAACAGCTCTGACAGCTGCTCCTGGCAATGTGGGTAAAGGCTCACTCAAACATTATTTTGGGCTGACCCAGAAGGTGCCTCGTGGAGAGGAAAAAGAACCCACAGGTCACTGTTCTCCTGCCGCTCCCCCGGGTGATGGCTGAGCTGGGGGTGACAGGTCTGTGCCGGTCTGGATGAGGTTTAGTCCTGGCACTGCCCGAGCCCAGGCAGCAGCTCTGCTGTGCACTGCGATGTGGGATTCACACAGTTTAAGTGTTCTCTGTGCTCCACAGCACCTGGGATCAGCTCCGGGATATGTGTGGAGCACCTTGCTGGGGAAGGAGAAAAAACCTCTGATGAGCAGAACGGCAATTAGGAGCAGCCCAGCGTCCAAAGGCATCAGGCTCCTCTGCTCCGGAGGGGTGTTCAGGCTGAAAATGGGAATTTTTTCACAGAGGAGCCAAGACCCAGAGCAAATTCTACACAGGGGCAGCTTTGGAGCACAGCAGTGGCTGCAGCCATTGGAGCACAAGGGGATCAGTGCCTTCTCAAGGGAGGCATCTCACAGCAGCCCCTTTGGCTCCGGAGCCAGCTGACAGCTCCAGTCTGACCATCCACATGGAAATCAGCTCAGGAAGGATGGGGAGAAAAACTGGAAACTTTGCCATAAAGCAGCAATCTGTTACAGGGAGCTGTTGCTTATTTTTAGTTATCATAAAATCATAGAATAGCAGGTTGGAAGGGACCTCAAGGGTCCTCTGGTTCAACCTTTCTTAGCAACAAGCATCTGACAGCATCTGAGATATCTCTGACGTAAATTACAGGTTGTGCACAAACCCAGCTCGTAGACCATTGCAGTGTGAACCACACTGGGAATCCACGCAGTGCAGGAAAGAGACAAGTTTAATTTAAACTTTAGATGAAAAGAAAAAAAAAAAATTAAGAAAAACAATAAAACCAAACCAAAATCCCATCACATCCTCTCACAATTATCTATTTTTAACATATTACTTCATTATCTACAAAGAGATGAGAAAAAAACCCCAAACAAAACAGGCATGTCGTGCTAAGATAATTCTGCAGCAGATAAATAGCAATGCTGTGGAGTGCCTAGAGACAGGATTTATTTACCATGTTTCTCCACGTCCTTCAGTGGGTCCACTCCTGGGGACAGGATAAAAAACATCGGTGTTGCAGGCCCTGATTCTTCAAAGGTTGTTGCAAAATCCAGGGATCTCCCTACCACGTATTTGCTGCCCAGCTTTTCTTCTACAAAATCTCTGCCAGAGAGAAAAGAACTTGTCAGTTTGTTCAGAAAAGGCAGATTCCCCTGCAATTAATTACCATGGAATCCCAGAATCGCTGAGGTTTGAGAAGACTTCCGGGATATCAAGTCCGACCATTATCAAGTAGCACCAACTGTGTCCTCAAGTGTCCCATCCACAGGTTCTTTGAACACTTCCAGGGATGGTGCCAGGGCTTGAAAACCCTTCAGCTGGAAAAGTTTTCCCTAATATTCAATCTAAACCTCCCCTGGCCCAGCCTGAGGCCGTTCCCTCTCCTCCTGTCCCTGTTCCCTGGCAGCAGAGCCTGACCCCCCCGGCTGCCCCCTCCTGTCAGGAGCTGTGCAGAGCCACAAGGTTCCCCCTGAGCCTCCTTTGCTCCAGCCTGAGCCCTTTCCCAGCTCCCTCAGCCGCTCCTCAGATGACTTGTCCTCCAATTCGTTTTCACTTTGATGATTCAAATGAATTAGAAACTGAATTAGGAGAACGAGCACGAAATAATTGTGGAGAGGATCTGTAGGCTGGGCTTGCAGGGCCGTCCCTCAGGAGCAATGCCTGGCACCCCGTACAGGGGTGGGTGCCACAGGAGACACCAGCTCCTGACAGACAAGGGGAAGGGAGAAGGGGCAGCCGTGGGAGCTGCCAGCCCAAGGCTGCATTCAGAAGAACAATACAGGCACTGGCTTCATTCTGGCTCAGGAACTCCAGGAGAAAAGAAATAAGTTAAGGTACAGGAACCTGCCACGTGTTTTGCAATCCAAACAGCCTTCCAGAGGAAGCACCAATCCATAGAAAGTCCAGATGATTTACACAATTACTTTGATCTGGAGGGTTCAAAGGGAAGAGCTCTAAGAATATCATGGAGCCTCGGCATGACAGTGACAAGGAAAAATACAAGGGAGTGAACAGGAAAAGGTTCAGCTCCACAGCAGCTGCCGGAACAGAACACGGCGCGTGGAGAATGTTCTGCTGGATCCCCCCAAGGCGAGCTTCTGACATCGCTGCTTTACAGAAAGAGATACACCAAACACTGATTCAAAGGTAGGAATGTGATATTCAAACCCCTGGAATGCTGCTGGAGCACAGATGGATTACTCAGGCCTTTTGAAGGCGGCCAAATTCTTTCTAAGAGAGCTGAGAACCTCCTTCAAGGACTGGTGAAAGGCAGTTGGAATAGAAATGCCTAAGGGATTGCAAAAAAATTTAAAAAAAGCTTCTACATTTGTGGTACCTCTTTCAAGTAGATTTTTCTGTTCAGGGTTAAGATTTGCGAAATTGCTGCTGGAAAGCTTCAGGTCACAACATTTAACAAAGTCCATCAGATCCGAGGTCACAACGCTCTTGTTTTACCTCACGTCTCAGTGCTTTGAAACGGTGCCTTGGGGGCTCAGAAACACAACTCAGGTGAGAGGGAGGCTCCCAGGAGGGAACCCACATGCAGGAGAGGCAAGGCTGCCCTCAAACAGGGCTGGAGGGGTCCCTACCCGTGGCATCTTTCAACCGAGGTGTCCAGGGGGCTGGGTCACCATAGCAGCAGCAGCAGCTGAGCAATGGTGCCAGAACAAATATAAAAATACCCCTGCAAGACAAAGGACTTGCTGAGAGCTGATCTGGGCTACCCACAGCCACAGCTGGCTACAACCCTTTGTCTGGGGAGTGAGTGCCATGACCATGGAGGCAGCAGAGCCCCGAGTCCTGCTGCACTGGCCCCAAGGACCTGACCTGAAGGCAGAAGCACTTCTGGAAGGATTTCACCATGACCAAGCCATACCTCACCAGTGGCTGCTGGACTGACCTGACCTCGTCATGCATGGAGGAGTGGGAGCTGCACGAAGCTCTTTGCTGATGTTCTTCCATCAGATTGAAGGATGGAATGGGAATTAACAGGGGGAAGTCCTTCGTGAGGAAATGACGGTTCTTGGTGCACTGCTGGCCCTGAAGCTCTAAGGAGTGAGTCAGGGTGAGAGAGGCTTCTCCTGATGACTCCTTAGGCCTTGGGAATGAGCCAGACTGGGCAAACATCCCCAGGGATCTGCTAGGAAGAGTGGCTGGAACACCCAATTTCCCAGGCAGTGAAATGCAAGAAACCTGTACAGGGTTGGATCATCTTAAATCCCAAAGAAATCCTATTCCATCGTCATGGAGCTGGCCCATGGGATGTGGGACATAAAGGGCCTTACACCTTTCCAGACAGCAGCTGGAAATGAGGTTGGGGTATTCCAGGGCACCCAAAACCCCCTGGCCACCTGTGGCTGGGCCACTGTGTCACTCCCAGAATACACTCAGCGACTGGTCAGGGCCCCCAGAGAGACGGGAGATTTGGAGTGGTCATGGTGTCCCTGGATCACCCAGGTCCCTGTGCTGTGCGGGGCTCCCAGGATCGCTGGCTGTGCTCCCCTCAGCCCAAGGAGAGCTGTTGCTCCTGACAGAGCACCAGAGCTCACTGCCCGACAGGAGCTGAACACATTGCTGTGCTGTCCAGTGAGCTGGATCTCCCAGGAACACAAATTCCTTCCCTAAGGAAGGAGGATCCTCCCAAGCCAGGTGGCTCTGAGGACTCTAATACCATTTGGGAAGCCAAACCCATTCTGTCTTTATCTTTGCTTTTGAGGTCTGAGGTTTCTCTCCTGAAGTCTTTTGGGCCTTGTGTCTGACTGCCCTGTATTTCGAGAAGAGTCTCCAAAGTCCTGGGGAAGGCTCAGTGAACATGGTTGTGTTCTAACCTACTTCGAGATAAGAAACAAAACAAAACAAAACAGTACAAAAAATTTAAATACTCCTGTGCAAACAGAAAAGCTCGATGTGCCCAGACCCTAAAAATATCCAGCCAAGCTTTTGAACTTGGATTCCCTTTTCATAAAGAAGAGATATGAAAGGGGCTGAAACTTGATGTTCCGGTTATTTCTGAGCTGTGTGAGTAAGAAAGAAGTGAATTATAGTTGCTTAAATAAAATATGCACCCAAAATTTCAGAAAGACAAGAGCTTATTTTACTCAAGCTAAACAACAACAGGAAAACCAATATTTTCAACTGACAGACACACGGAGAATCCATCCATAAGAGCAAGAAATGAAATAAGAAGATGGCTTAGAGTATTATGATTATGATAAATTCTAGTATTTGTTCTAATAAAAAAAATAATATTGACCATGGGGCGACTTCACTCAGTCTTGTCTTTTGTTTGTGAACTTTAAAGCACAAAGAGGTCTAGTTCATACCGCGAGTGATCCACCCTGCTACATGCACAGGTCAGGTGGAGCAGGAATATAAAATATTGGAGAAGCAGGAGCATGAGAGACATCACAGAAATGTCAAAACATTGGGCAGAGGAGGCAAAACCAAGTCCTAGTGGAGAGAAAGACCTTTAGTTTGTCTGGAACAAGCACGTTGCTTTTGCATAACTTCAAGAAGTTTAGCCTCACCCAGTTACCTTCAGTACATAATTTACCACTACAACTTTCAGAACCAGCAGCGCATAAATTTTGCATTTTACAGGAAAAATTAGAGAGAAAACCTCTGTAAGACTTTCCTTTACTTCTACTCTTTGTTCTGGTGTCTGAGAAGCAGCCAAAACCAATCTGGTAACTAAAATGAAGTTACTGAACTCTTAAGTGCTGTGATGATCACCCAGACTCCAGCAGGTGTGTGACACCTGAATGGTGACGTTCATTTCTGACTCTGCTCCTCACCCCGTGCCACTTTCACTGCTCCAGCCCTGCTGCTGATGGTGAGCTTTGATCCCCCTGAGCAGGAAATTCCACTCAAATCAAATGTGTTGATTGTCTTGCAGAGTTCAGAGATCATCGAATCACAGAACAGTCGGGGTTAGAAGAGACCTTAAAGCCCATCCAGTGCCACCCCTGCCATGGCAGGGACACCTTCCACTGTCCCAGGCTGCTCCAAGCCCCAGTGTCCAGCCTGGCCTTGGGCACTGCCAGGGATCCAGGGGCAGCCACAGCTGCTCTGGGCACCCTGGGCCAGGGCCTCCCCACCCTCATGGCTCATCCCCAGACCCCTTGGTAGGAAATCATATTTCAGAACTCACATTCTAAAAACGCCCTCACATTCCCAAATCCAAAGCCATTCCTGATTTCCTGCTGCTCCCCACAAAGCCCAGCCCCAGAGCTGCCCCTGGGCCCCACCTGACGGCGCAGGGGACGCGGTCGGGCCGCAGGGCTCTCATGATGCACAGGCGCTGCAGAGCCGATTTGTTCTTCCAGTCCTGAGGGAACCTCTCCTTTTCAGGACACTCAGACTCAACAAATTTCTTCCACCGTTTTGCAGACCCTTCAATATCCCGATCCAGGTTTCTGAATTCCTCCATGGATGAGAGAGCCTGGAAAAATTCAAGGAAGGTCAGGAAGAACAAGCCTATAGTGACTCTGCCATTTTTCTATCATTGCTCACTGTCCATGTTTTGCCCCACCAGGGAGCTGGAGTCTGGCAACCACAGTCAGAAACCCACCAGGACCAGACTTTGTCCGCTCTCCTTGGAAAGCACAGTACAGGGAAGGATGAAAGATTTTGGCATCAACCAGCATGCCCTGCTCACTACCCAAAGAGAAGAACTCTCCTCTCCTGTTTGGAAACCAGATGTGAAAAATCTCATTGACAAGGACTTGCTACTGCCAGTTATGCCAGAGATGACTGTTTTGGATGAGAGCTGGAAATCTGGAGCCCATGTGTGCTAGGAGAGTACATGGCTGGGGCTGGCATTCCCATGAGCCGCATCATCTCCTTACTGATCCCACAGCAATGAGAATTGTGCAGCAAACCCCACAACAGCTGCTGCAAAAATGTGCTGAACAAAGACTCAGATATGCCACGCTCACCAAAACTGGTTTTTAAAGGGATTTCACAGAAGCACAGAATGGTTTGGGTTGGAAGGGACTGGAAGATCATCTTGTGCCAAACCCCTACCATGGGCTGGGTCATTTCAGACACACGCAGTTGGTTTTCTCTCCCTGTTCCCCCGTGCACATCCCTCTGTGTCTGCAGTCTGGGGCACACCCTCTGTCAAATCACGACACTGAGCCTTCCCACTGATTTCATGGTGACCACGGAGCCAGGAATCTCCCGAAACACGGCAAATGGAGAGAGGTAGGTGCTTTCTCTCTTCAAGCATTCAGACCAACCAAGATGGTGATAAAAACCAAATCACTGGGTTTCTGCTTGCCAAATGCACACAAAAATTAACTTCTTGGTGCTGTGAGTCTGTAGCAGAAACAGGCAGCTGAAGAAAGACCCAAAAAACAGCCGAGCAAGGCATTAAACCAATTAAAATTGCAATGAAAATGTAGTTGGATTTTGTAGTTAGAAAGTGGCAACTATAAATGTTATGCAGGCAAGTGAAGAATCCAAATTCTCTTTCATACGAATGGTGGCAAAACACATTGCAGAGCTCGTAAGGCCCTTCTGGATTCGAGTAGAATTCTCACTGAAACAAACATCTTCATTTTGCACAATCTGGAGCTGTGAGCGGCTGAACGCGGAATGGAAAAGACAAGTGAAGGATAAAAGACAAGTGAAGGACAACAGCCAGTGAACGAGCTGTTTTCTGTAGAAAGAGAAAGGCAGCAGAGCGAAGCAGGAGCTTCCTGATGGGCCGAGGCGCTCCCCACACCGGTGCTCCAGCTCCCACCCCACACAGCTGCACTGTGGGAGCACCTGAGGAAGCTCTTTGGGAAATGCTCTTTTCACACCTTGTTCAGAAGAACTGGAAAGATCCACCCTTGCACAGGGCTTGGAAAGTCACAAAAGGGCCCTGGCAGAGGTGTGAGAGATTGTCTGGGGTATGGTGCTGCTGCAAAAAAGGAAGAAGACAATGAGGATCAAACTGTTTGGAAAACCCCACCTTCCTTCTGGAAGGGCTTTGCAGTGAGAAGACAAGAGCAGTGCAAAACTTTGGTCTTTCTAATAAATTGAATTTAGTCCCAGAGAGGGAAGAGAGGGCAGGAAGATGTCAGAAAAGTGGGCTTCTGATAACAAATGTCGTCACATTTTTAGCAGGGGGAATTACAGGACCACAGAATGATTTGGGCTGGAAGGGACCTGAAAGATCATCTCATTTCAAACCCCTGCCATGGGCAGGGACATCTTCCACTGTCCCAGGCTGCTCCAAGCCCCATCCAACCTGGCCTTGGACACTGCCAGGGATCCAGGGGCAGCCACAGCTGCTCTGGGCAGCCTGGGCCAGGTCTAATGCCTGTGGATGACAGAGAAAGAGGTTGTGGGCTGTTCCCAGAGGGTGCCATGGCCCAGGACATTTGCTGTGTATCCACTCACAGATCACAGTTTGGCCCAGGCCAAGCTCCTGCTCAGGCTGGCTCTGGCCATGGCTGTGTCCACAGGAACGCTGCCCTCCAGGGTGAAGCTCCCAGCCCCTCTGGGTGCCCTGCTGAGAGCTGCACTGTCCTTACAGTGAAGGAGATGATTTTTAAAAAAATATGCTCAAGCAGAAGCTCCCAAGCTGCAGTTTGTCACAGCTGATCCTCGTCACACACGCCAGAACACGGAATGTTTGTCCTCTCGTCGCTGGACAAATCCCCCCACCTTCCTTCCCAGGCCAGGCTCGAGGGCCAGAACCAGAGCTCTGGGCAGAGAAGGACCTGCAGATGCGACCAGAAATTCTTCTGCAGCAACCCCAGCCTCGCCCAAATTCCATCAACACCTCCACCAAGGCACAGGGCAGAGCTGAGCGTTTGCAGTGCCACAGCACGAACTGGCACAGCTCTGCACTGACCAGCCCCATGCCAAATGCCCAGGAATCCAGAGAATTTCATGAAGTCTGGGAGCAAAGGAGTGATTCAACAGCTGTTGTTTCCATGTGTGGATTTGCACTAACAAGGAGAAATGTCAGTGACAGAAGGACTTGCTCCAATTCAGTGCCATACCCTGCTTTCCGTGAAGAAACAGAAACCAGAGCACAGAACACGAGGAACTGAAATTCCCAGGAATGATGCTACAAATTCTGATCTGCCAAACTCTGGTTCTCGCAGCAATAAATGTGCTCAGTGCACCTCTCGTGGCTGAGCATAATACAATGGCAAATGTTGAATTTGGGGAATTCTCAGTGCAAGTGCTTATATAAAACATCTTCTCACTGTTGACTTTTGACGTGATTCACTTAAAATATCACTTCAGAACTTTGGCTGCTGCTGCTTTGAGAAGTCTCTTGGTTGATGTTAACAAGGGAGACTCTGAAAAATTGCTTTTTTCTTCCTAAATGACAGACATGTAATCAGGAATGATAGTCTCCCTCTCCCTGAACAACATATTGCAGAATCAAGAAAGCTCTAATTGCAAATAAAAAGTCTGTATTATATAAATTAACACTAAAATTTTCATTAGTCAACAATTTTAATAGCGTTTATTAGGAGTGATGGTATTAATGGGAGATGCTTCTATTTAAAAGCCAGTGGAGCGAAAGCTCCCTCAATCAGTAATCTTTCTGTGAATATTAATTGCTTTTCAATACCTCTGTTGTGAACTTTTCCAAGAAACTTATTCCAGCCCTAACACATCTCTGTTCCCAGGCAGGAGTGGTACATTGGGGCAGCAGATGGGAACTGCACATCAACCTGTGCAGGGCATCTATTTTTGTCCACATAATGAGAAGTACATTTGTCACTTAGAGTTGTCATGGAAATTGAGAGAGACAGAAAATAATGGTCAAAATAGAAAACGATTCAAAGGGCTGGAGGACTCGAGCTCTCATCTTTGCAACCCACACTGTGATCATCTCTGATGGCTGCAAACAGGAGGGGCTTGAGTTTATATCTCAAAATGAGACCTTTTCAGCAAAACAGGGCTCTTCACACCACGTCAAGGTGAGGATCATCATCTCAGAGAAAATGGTTTTCCTTTCACTGAATCACAGACAAGTTGCTTTATCACTTCAGGTTTCTGTGCCAGTTCCTCGTCCAAGTCAGCAGCAGCGTTACCGAGGAGCTGGTGTGTCAGCAGCTCCGTGGGTTTCACACATGGGCAGATGCAGAGTTCTCTCCTTCCCCCACAGCTGCAGGAAACACAGCAGGGATCAGCCCCTGGCTCCTGGGAATGCTGGAGGAATGCTGGATGCCATGGCAGAGCAGCGCTGCAGAGCCCAGGAATGTCCTCCACACACGGCCCGGAGCCAGCCAAGGATCCCAGGGAACGGGATTTTCATGGATCTTTTTGGTGACAATATCTGGGGGGACAGGGAGGAGAGGCACGGAGGAGAGGAAACCCTCAGAATCCACAGGAGACTTTAGAGAAAAGAGCAGCTCCAAAGGGCTGCTGGGGCTGCTGCTGCTGCACACGAGTTATCTCCTAGTGCCAGACACAGCACAGCGAGTCCTGTGCATTTATTAGAGGGAACACTTGCTCTGATCACTGAAGGCAACTGTTCCAAGGAAGCCGTCTGCTCAAACTGGCCTCGTGTTTACGTGTTGCTTCATAAGATGTTATAAAACCTAAAAAACCCCCAAGCACTTACAGTATCACCATGAATTCTTCCTCTCAGTTCCAAAAGGAACTATCCTTTAAAAAAAAAAAAAAAAAATTGTTTTGCATTTTAAAATATTTCCATCATTTAAAACACCCCTCCTCAGAGTCACCTGATTTGAGAACAGCTCTGGGGCAAGGCAGGACAAAATCACCTCCCTGCTGTGCCCTGTCCTGACACAAACAGGGTGAAAATAACACAGAGCCAGTAAAGGCAGTGCTGCCAGAACAGTCCTAACCTCCCCAGCAGCCATGAGACTGCGTTTTAAAAGACATAAGGAAATCAAAATAAAGGAATTTGAGGGTTTTTGTAAAAGCTATCATTATCTTTCGAGGCTTCAGGTTATATCTGGTTTTTACTTTCAGTTTTTACTAATATATCTTGCTTTTCTTTAAAAAAAATTGAGCCTCTGCTTTAACAGAATTATGTTCTGTAGGGAGCACACTGAACATCAAACATCTCTCTATAAAAATCACACAACTTGACAACTCTGGGAAGAAATGATATTTAATATTCTCACAGTTTTAATAATCTGTGAGATGATTAAATCCTGATGATTAGTCACGATTTCACTTGCACAGTTAAGGAGCTGTGGCGTTATGAATTGCGTTACACAGTTTTTAAGCAGAGATCCACAAATGAGAAATTCTGAGCGCTCAGCGGTTGTGCCACTGAGCCAGAGCTGATCGCAGGGACAGGAATGTCACCTGCTCCAAGGGGTCCTGTGGGCAGGGGTGGCACCACTGCCAGGGAAAGAAAACAGGACAAGGGCTCTGTCACACCACGAGGAGCAATGAGGAGCGCCAACAGATCCCTTATCACAAAATCAGAGAAGTGTTTATGTTAAAAAGGACCTCTAAGATCACCAGGCCTCCCCATCAACCCAGCACCACCGTGTGCCCAAATCCCACATTCCCGTGGCTGATTCCTTTCATCCTGGGGGATAGAGCAGCTCTTGGAAAGCCAAGCCTGTAGGCTAAGGACAGAAAAAGGGAATATTTCCAGTGCCAGGTGAACAGAGCTGCCCAGGCTCACCTGAGTGCCTGCAACCCCAGCAGCAGCACCAGACCCCAAGTGCAGAATCAGCCCAGGAATTAAAGCACCTGAGCTGTGCAGGTGCTGCTATGGCTTGGCCGTGCTGCAGGAAATTCCAGAGGGACACAGCCGCCGGGCAGGGCTGGATGGTGCCAGCACAGCCCAGCTCCCAGCTCACCATCTGCCCCTGGGCTGGAGGGTTTGAAGTGGCTCACGGGTGAACTTTGGGGTTTAGTGACCGTAGTGGGACTCAGGTTGGTCAAAGCTCGGACTCGAGGATCTGGAAGGTCTTTTCCAACCTCATCGACTTTACAATCTTGTGATCCCCCAAGCACTTTGTAAAGGTCTTACACTGTCCATGGACACAGCTTGTAAAGGTTTTTAGAGAATATTCATAATTTCTTTCTTTCATTTTCTGCAGCTGGCCCAAAAGTCTTCAGGAAAACCAGCATGCCCACAGCTGGAAAATGCCGGCTCCTGGAAGAATGGCAAAGTCAGACCTGCACCTGGCTTCCATTGACAGAGTGGATCATTCAGGAAATAGACGTACAGGCAGATGAATTGCTCCATTTAAATAATACTGTTAACTAGAGGAATTAATGTAGCAGATGATGGATTATTTGCAATCTCTCCCATCCTAGGTTTTGGGTTGTATTATTCATACACTGAAGGTGGTATTTTCTGTTTAGCCGCACTACTTGAATAATTTAACTCATAAGAAAAATCTCTAGCAAAGGTGAAAATAAAGATTTGATGGGTTTGCCAAGCTTCAATCACCTTTCAACACAAAAATGTTATTTTAACCCTCCTTATTTCCTTCATAAAAGCTGACTGACAAGCTCAAGGCACTGCATGCCCCTGTCTCCCTTCCAACACCTCCTTGCTGCTTCTACATTTTAATGGGGACAGAAGGTGTGCAGAGCAACAGCACATCACTGCACAAACCACCCTGTTTATCTGCAGGATCCCAGGGCAGCACAACATGCAGGCACCCTGTGCTTGGACAGCAGAAGCACTCTGATGAGTGATGGGTCGGATCTCACTACCTTTCCTTGGAAAATTTCCAGTGAAACCTGTATCATAAATTAGGGAACAGCGGCTTCAGCACTCATCTCCTTCCTACCAGTGCCTGCTTAGAGCCAGCTCCACTTGACGGGAAAGGTCAGTAACAGAAATGAGACTTAGTCATAATCTTTGTATTCTCATTGCTTATTGCCACCCACCATATTTTCCTCGTTTTGCCTGAGATGTTTCCCAGATGGGTTCATGCTGACATTTCCTGAGGAGGTTGTTCAAGTGGGTTTGAGAATGGGCCTTGCGAAGTCAGGCTGTTCTCCCAAGCCTCGCTCTCCATCTTCTCTCTGCACTCTTGGATGCCTCTCAGCAAATCGGGGACTCATAGCCAGAAGCAGAAGCTGGGCAGCTGAAAGGTGGGACTGATGTATTTCTGAAAACTTTCCTGGATTTGGTTGTTATAAATCCCAGATGGGCCATCCCCATGGGTCAGTGCACAGCAAAACTGAGAGAAAATATGTCCCGTTGTCTGCAAGGATTCAGCTGAAGCTTCTGTTCCAGATGTCCCCTGCTGGAAAGCTCTCAGGGTCCATGGTTCTGCCCTGATAAGTGGCCACAGACTCATCCCTTGATGTGACTTCTCCCAGCTCTTCACTGTGATGGTCTCACCTGAGGTTTCCTGGTGCCCCTGGAGCTGGACTGGCCTCACAAACAGGGACTGAGCTGCAGAGCTGCTGCACCCAGCCCTGAGATCCTCCCACCTATGGTCACAGCCCTGCTCAAAGAACCTCGGAATGGGAGCTGCAGCTCTCTGTGCCAGCCCTTCCCTGAGTCACAGAGACTTTCCAGAGTCTGCTGTGAATCCTTCTTGCACTCTGAGGTGCCCCTGGCTCTGCCCGTTACTGACACAGGGAGCCAACTGCTTTCTCCCTTCCAGAGGACACTCTTGGAGATTGTACCCTCCTGTCCTCTTCACCTTCAGCTCCTCAGACACAGCCCTTCCCCCTTCCCTCTCCTCAGTCTCTTCTCACCATCGTGTTTTCACGGCTGCCACTTCTCACTGCTCCCCTCTGTCCTGTGCCCACAAGCTCCACACCTTGGAATGCAACACTCAGAGATCACCCCAGGCTGCACCAGAGGCTAGGCCAGCTCTGAGTGAAGGGCAAGGTGTGGCCCCAGGGCTCCTGTGGGGTACCAGGGTCCAGTGATGCTCTGTGACATTGTGGGAACCAAACACGGACCAGGAGAGCCTCCACAAAGGCCACCTCATGTGCCCCAGTCCAGGGAAAACTTTGGTGTTACCCCAGGGCTCCAGAGGCCATTGCCACTCAAAATTGAGCTGAGCACTGAGTCTGCAATCCCCACAGCTCCTCATGTGAGCCACCACTGCCAGGGAAAGGAAACAGGGCAAGGGCTCGGTCACACAATGGGGAGCAATGAGAAGCCCCAACAGATGCTTTGTCACAAAATCAGAGAAGTGTTTAGGTTAAAAAAGATCACCAGGTCTCCCCATCAACCCAGCACCACCGTGTGCTCAAATGCCACAGCCCCGTGGCTGGGAAGCAGAGCCCAACCCCCCCGGCTGCCCCCTCCTGTCAGGAGCTGTGCAGAGCCACAAGGTTCCCCCTGAGCCTCCTTTGCTCCAGCCTGAGCCCTTTCCCAGCTCCCTCAGCCGCTCCTGGGGCTCCAGCCCCTTCCCAGCTCCGTTCCCTTCCCTGGACACGCTCCAGCCCCTCCATGTCCTTCTGGTCAGGAGGGTCCCAGAGCTGCCCCAGCACTGGAGGTGCCCCAGCAGTGCCAGCTCAGGGGATGGGCACTGCCCTGGCCCTGCTGCCACCCCAGGGCTGGCACAGCCCAGGTGCCCTGGGCCTCCTGCCCACCTGGGCACCCCTGGGCTCACGTTCAGCCACTGCCGCAGCACCCCCAGGGCCTTTCCCAGCTTCCAGCCCCTCTGCCCCAGCCTGGGATTGGTGTGACCCTAGGGCAGAATGAAGCCATTACTTCCCTTTCCCTCTGGAGGGTGTAAGAGCTTTGACATTCCAAATGCTCAGCTGACAGCAGGCTTTGTGTCAGGGTGGATTGAGAGGGGAAGACAGAGGCTGCAGAGCATCCAGAAAAACTCAATTTCCACTCCGCAATCAAACCGACAAAGTGCATCCTTAAATATTTGATGCGATCACAATCTCTGTTGTATTTCAGATAAGCATCAGATCGTTAGCCAGCAGCTTAGAAAAGAGAAGGGGAAGAAAAAGGTAAAATGTTCTCAAGTAGCATTTCTGTGAGACATCGGGAATATTTCTCTGAGGCTTGATACAGAGGACAGGAGAATGTCCTTAGAAAACTTCTAGATGAGAGCAGATAAATGCCCATTGAAGTGTCACAATCAATGTTTTCCATCAAAGATGCTCTAAAAGGCTGTACATCTGAAGAACTGAGCTAATGGGAGATATTTAATTAAGACTATGATTTTCTGGCTTAATAATAATTCTGAATGTAGAAGGGGAGCTGCGAGCTGCGAGCCCTTCCTGTCTGACCAGCCTGATCAAAGGACATTGTATATGCACAGAGAGCACAATGTATGCAGCAGATTGTGTCACAATGGATCCTGGAGAAGAATGAAAAATTTCCTCATCTAAAAAGTGCAAGAAGTGAAAGTTGGAAGAGACATTTCTGTTCTTTTGTCCAAAAAAAAAAAATAAATCCAGTTTTCTTAAATGCAAAATATATGATTCGGTAGTTTATCTCATGAGCCACAAACGCAATCTTATCATCTGCATTCTGCAAAATTATAAATATGGAGTTAATATACGACTTTGTCTAGGGCTGTTCTCCTCCTCGAAAGCTGAATTCAGTATTTAGAGCTCATTATTCAACGTCACATTTATTAAACAATGCCCTTTCAGTAGCATTTTCATATCTACATAATGAAAATTCTTCCTCTTCAGAAAAAGATGAGGGAAATGATTGGGATAAGAAGTAATCCAAGTTGGCCAGGTGTACTCCTGCTGTGTCTTAACTCGCTGCACTTATCCTGTGGGACACATCTGCATTCAGCACTGAAGAGGCACTGCAGGAAATATCACAAAGGAAATCAGGCTTGGGAAATGCGCATCCCAGCCGAGGCTCCGGCGCTGCTGGCACCCAGCCCGGGAACAGCCGGACATGGGGACAGCCACATGCACCACAGGGATCCAGGGCAGCACGGACAGGGCTCCCCATGGCATGGAGGAGCTGCAGTTCGGCAGAACTTGGCTGCTGGGATGACTGGGGGGCCAGGGAAGCCCTCCTGCAGGTGGTCTGTGAGGCTGGAGAGCAGCCCTCACCTTCTCCACACCACTGGCTTTGGCCAAGGCAGCCCTGAGCATGAGGACCACGAGGGCACAGCCACTGGCTCCATCAGCAGCTGCTGAGAGGCTTGAGAAGAGCCCAGCTGGGTGCAGGGGATGCTCAGATGAGCTCTGCCAGGCACACCCACCGTGTGTGCACCCCTGGGACACCAGCCTGGGCTGCTCTGAGCACAAGCTGTGGCTGTGCCGTGTGTGAGGCTGTGTCTGAGCCACTGATGGGCAAAGGCTCTCAACTCAGCCCCAAACCCACACCCACGGGGCTGCTCCAGGGCAAGGCTGTGTCAGACAGGGCCAGGAGGGGTTTGTCCCTGCGGGTCAGAGCCCAGCACAGCGAGGGGAAGATGCTGTTGCCTCCCTGCTGATCTGCTCCTCAGGCTGTGCCTGCAGGAGGTGGCCAGGCCAAGCTCAGGGGGAGCCACACCAGTTGCCAGCATCTTGCTGGCTCAGCCTTGGCTTTGGTGAGCTCTCCTGCTCTCGGGAAATGGCTGGGCACGACCAGGGTAGAACACTGCAGGGCTGCCCACAGGAAACAAGAGGTGAGGTGGCTGTGGTCTGGGAGGAGAGGGAGATTCCCTGCACAGAGCCAGGTGCTGCCAGGGCCAGCAAACAACTGCTGGCCCATTTTATTTGTTAGTCTGGACAAAGTCTGAAAGACAAACAACCCTAACACCCAGTGATGCCATTCCTATACCCGTGGTCAGAGAAGAGCCGTGACAGGAGCTGTCTGTCCTGGCCCTGGGGATGACCAAGAACAGCTCAGCAGGGCAGCCTGGGCTTCACACAGGGTTCAAGGCACCACAGAGCATCAATTCAGAGATCAGCTCAGAGAACACCCACCCTGCAGAGGACAATCCCTACATGGATTCTGTGTTAATTCAGTCACACAATGAGAATTCCCAAATGGCCATTTGTACCTGGCTGTGGCCACAGCTCCAGCAGCAGCAGCAGGGTGGTCTCAGGTGTGTCCACACATTTACTGGTGAGGAAACCACCAGCCAAGTCAGGAGAAACGGCCAACCTTGCATGGACACAGAAAATGTTTGCAGGAGTACCAAGAGAAATAAAAACTTTCAGGGCAGACACTGGGAACACAGAGGGGGAGAACAGTACAACAGGCTGTAATAAAGGAAATTGAAAAGAGACAGAAAAGCTCATTAGGAGTAAAAAATACTTTTGCCTTCTCAAGGGATCACTGCTAAGCCCCTGCAAATGAGAGGCCTTAGGACTGAAATGACCAACTCTACTGAGCACCCAAGCCAGGGGCTCAGCAAAGGCACTGCTTTAATTAAGTGATAGAGTTGTGTCCCTTTCCTGCTCTTAGCTCACCCTCAACGACCCAGAGGCAGGATTTGCACTGATGCTGATGACTGTGCCCTTTGCTAACATCTCCCCTGCTCCAGAGCCGAGTAATGCTCCTCCACAGGTACCATTCCCTCCCACACAGCCTGGCTGATGAACAGAACGCAGCCAAGCCCAGAGAAGCTTTTCTCAGCCTTTATTTAGCTTGAATTCAATTCCTGTTTCAGGTTTAAAGAAGCACCAAAGAGCCCGAAATGTACCTATTTTGCCAAGTCTATCAGCAGAAATAATAAAAGCTATAACCTTTCTCTACAAACCATGTCCTTCTGGCCAGGGACGTGGGTTTCTTCATCCAGGGGTAAACCCTGACCTTTCCTGACACACACTACAGCAAAAGGCTCTGTGAAACTTTGTACTGAACTTGAAAGAAGCTGGAAAACTAAATCATAAATGAGGGTTTCATAAATGAGATGCTCCAGCACCACGAGCTGCAAACAGCCACACAACTGCAAAGGATTATTGCCCTATATATATTATTAATCAACCCCCAACAATAAATAATAAGCCAAGTCACACAAGGCCGGTTGCATCCCCAGAGCCCTCAACATTTAATGAGGTTTCCTTGGAAGTCAATGTGCCTGAAGTGGGAGGCTCAGAATGGGCCACAAATACCAATATTGATTTCTTTTGGCGCTATCTTGGCCAGAACCCCCTGGCAAGAGGAGCCCTTTGGGCTGGAGCACTTTCAGTGTTTCTGTGAAAAATCAGCAGAAAGTTAAATTTCACTTTGAGTTTGAAATATAAATCTGAAATGTACTTTGCTCAAGCTTTGTTGAAGAAACAATTTATTATAGCACTTAATCTTCTTGATATAAGAAAAGGAGATTTTAGCCTGTTAATAAGCTGTGTAGAAGCCATGACTAATTAACCTAATTATAGCAGTCTGTGACAAAATATGATTGTACTAAACCCATGCCTCAAGTAACTGGAATTGCCAAAAACTCAAAGGCCAATAAACCAACAGACATCAACAGAACATAAACACTAACAAAGTTGACACCAACCATATTATTTATAGTAAAATCAATACTACAATCGTCACAAAAGACCATCTGAAGGGTATTCAGTCTCTGATAATGCAGAATTCACTATCAGAAAACCCTGAATTTCATAAAATGAATGCAGATCACTGGGCAGTGACTGCAGCTCCTGGAGACGTGCAGCTCCTGGGGCCGTGGGCTGCAGGCTGAGGCTGAGCACACCCGAGAAGCGCAGCACACCTGGAAAGCTTCACGTGCAGAGCAGCATCTCTGGGCATCACAGCTCCAACCTCAACCACAAACCCTCTTCAGTGGGGAAGAGAAAATTGAGCGGGAAGGGCTCGTCCTGAAGGGAATCACCTGGGAAGGGACTTGAGGTGACAGCCCACCCTCGATTCCTGCCTCCAGAAGAAGCCTCCAGGTGCTCCCCCCAGGAGGTGACCACCTGATAAACACCCAACCTTCACCCTGGGCTGGCCCAGGGTGACAGAGTGCAGGCTGCCTATCCAGGGATGGAATGGGAATTCCAGCAGCTGCTGGAAGGGGAGAAGCCCTTGTTCAGTGATAACGGGGTCTGAGCTCTGGCGAGCAGCTCCCTGCTGGTGTCACAGCAGCTCTGACAGCACAGATGCACTCGGGCACTGCCTGTTCTCCTGGCTGTGCCATGGATCACAGAATCGTGGAATATCCTGAGCTGGAGAGGAGAATATTTTGACCCTTTTCAGAAAACAAATCCCACCCTGCTGAATCAGGTCCAAACCTAGCACAACCCACATTTGTTGACAAATAGGAGCAAGTTTGGGATAACTCTCATCTCTTTGGGATGCTCTTCCTCCCCTCTCACTCCAAACACCTGGCAGGTGCCAGAGCTGACCGTTCCCATGATTTCCCTGCAGGTCTGGCAGCTGTCACAGCTCCAACCTCAGCCCACCTCCACAGAAATTCCCTCTTCTTCCCAAATACAGGGACATCTCCATGTCCTTTACAAACCACAGACCTCTGAGGGGATTCTCAGTCTGGTCTAACAGGGGGAAGCCTAAATCTCAGAGGGAAAAGTCACCTTCTTGGGGACACACATGAGGGTACAAGAAGAGCCCAAAATATCATTGTTGGACCTGCAGAACTCTCCATGTCCGTGGCCTGTTTGTGCTGCTCCTCATGTATGGGCAGAACTTTGCTCACCAAATGCCACAAGGACCCACTTGAAGAGCTGAAGGGCTTTTAGAGATAAGGGGAGCTGATTTCCCATGGTTCAGGTACCTTGATTCCTCCCCAGGAATGATCGGACAGGAACTCCACAGGGCTTGTGACTCCGGGCTGTGCTGGGTATCTGAGCAGGAAATCCAGCTCTGCTGGGTTGATTTCTTTATTCATCAGGAGTATCTGTAATTCCAAGCAAACAAGATATCCTTGAGCGGCCAGGATCCAGAGCAGTAACAAACTGCAGCAGATTAATTATTCAACTCATATACACACCAAATGTGTGGCTAAAATGTACAGGGTGTTGGAGGGGGTGTGATGGACACGCCGTGCAGGTGCTCTGAGTCTCTCAAAAGAGGACCAGGAATGAGTGTGGAGATTGGCAACAGGAGCAAGAGAAGAACTGGAAAAAAGCTGGGAAAAGCATGTGGTAAGGGCTGAGATCCAGGTGGGTGGAGAGCACCCTGAGGAGAAGGCCTGGCAGCAGAGCCTGAGAGCCACATCTGGAGAGCAGAGAACTTCCCTGCAAGGAACCAGAGCATCCCCGGGGATGCTCCCAGGACCTTGGCCATCTCCCAGTCACTTGCTCAATTTAGAAAGTAAATGGAGACATACTCAGAGTGTTTGGAAAAATGAACAACAACAACAAAAACCAAACCAAAATCCCAACCACCCTTATGGTTCCTGCACTGAGAGAGGCCCCTGAGGTCTCAAACCTTAGGAGAGCACCAGGGCCATTCCTATGTTTTTACCACCAGTGGTGGCTTTGGGGAATAAATGGAGTAAGACTGTCAGAAGTAATTCTGGAAAGCCATGGATAAGCCCAGCTGGAGCCACAGCTCCAACTGCACTGCCAGAATTCCGAAATCGCAAACTGCAAAACTCTGAACACCAGTTCTGGAGTGGAATAAAACCAGTGCTGGAGCAGTGAGTGTGTCATTTCCTCATCACAGATCCTGCTCTGTGTCCCATCGATGCTGACGGGGCACCTGAAGTGTGCCTGGCACCTCTCCAGCCACTGAGGGCAATGAGGCACTGGGATCAAGAGCCAAATCTGTTTTATATGGGAGCATCCTGTTCTCATCACTCAGCTGCCTGCACACACCGACACCGTGGCTGCTCTTTTTCCTGACACATTAAACTGCTCATTTACTATTTCCAATGCTTGGTGCAGTTACAAGCACAATGTGAGCTCCCTCAACACTTTACTTAGAGATATATGTTAGAAAATGTAGGTGCCCTGTGGGTCAGAATTATGGCTGGCATTGCAAAATATAAGCAGAGCTTTTACGCACACAGAAAATTAGTAATTGATTAATATTAATTTTTATCCTGTTAGAGTCCATTTTTTATGTCTGCATTTATCTGTGTGTATATATTCTTTCTTTCCCTTGTACACACTGTGTTTTTCTATGTAGAATTTAAAAAGTCACGGCCATCACTGGATCAAGGTTAACCAGACCTGCACAGCATTTCAGCAGTTCAACCTTGGTTCATATCTGCATTCTTGGAGGATTCTTCCAACCTTATTTATTCTATGATTCTATATGTCAGGGCATTCACACAGTCATTCACTGCACAAATTTCACATCAGCTTCACAGCTTCATTCCCAGCACTATTCAGTGCTTGGATTTGATCTCATAGGAATATACAAAGGTCTCCTTGCTCAGATTGTACACTAAGGGTTATACAAACACAGTGGACACGGTAGATCAGCTCTGTAGCATACATTTGTTTAGGTTAAATGCAAGAAGCCTTCCAGGCCAGTTTGTTTTGCCCTTTTTTCCCAGGTTCTGCAAGCAGGAATTACTCTCTCAAATAACCTTTGTCAGCGTAATTCAAATCCAACACAGCATCTGTGCCTGTTATCCACGGGAATAAATCCTGTGAGGAGCAGCTGAGGGAGCTGGGAAAGGGCTCAGGCTGGAGCAAAGGAGGCTCGGGGGGAACCTTGTGGCTCTGCACAGCTCCTGACAGGAGGGGGCAGCCGGGGGGGTCGGGCTGTGCTGCCAGGGAACAGGGACAGGAGGAGAGGGAACGGCCTCAGGCTGGGCCAGGGGAGGCTCAGGGTGGACACCAGCAGGAATTTCTCCATGGAAAGGGTGCTCAGGCCTTGGCAGGGGCTGCCCAGGGAGCTTTGGAGTCCCCATCCCTGGAGGTGCCCAGGGAAGGCCTGGCCGTGGCACTCAGTGCTCTGGGCTGGGGACAAGGTGGGGATTGGGCACAGCCTGGACTCCATGGTCCTGGAGGGATTTTCCAGTCTCAGTGATTCTGGGATTCTGGGATTCTGGGATCCTAAGAGTGGCAGAGAAGACAACCAAGTCCCCAGCCCCTGTTTGTGCTGCTGTGGCACTGAAGCCTGTCCCACAGGCTGCCCAGGTGGTGCTGTTACCTGGAAGGTGAGCTGGGCGCTGAAGGTCAGCTTGTCAGCCTCGAAGAGCCCCCGGGCCGTGTACTGGAACACGGAGAAGGTGATGCTGTCCGTGAGGCTCAGCACCCGCCCCGCCAGGCTCTCAGCAGGAGCTGCCCTCTCAATGGCCTTCTGGAACACTGTGTGGAACGCCTGGGAGAGGAGACACGGTGGGAATGGGGAGTGGGAAATGTCCTTTGGGTGCCCCTGGGGTGTCACAGTCAGGGATGCCAGCTCAGGTGCTGCATCCCAGCTCTGCAGGGCAGGGAACACACAGGGAGCAGGCCCTGGCTCTGCCTGTGGCTGCTCTTCGGGGACACAGAGCCTGGCAGAGGTGACATTCCCGGGGGCACTGTGCTCCCTGGGGCCCCAGGAGGCAGCACGGATGGGGCAGAGGGGGCTCAGGCACAGGCACAAGGCACAAGGCTTACAGGAAATGTTTCTGTGCCCAATGTGCTCCCATCGGGACACCCAGAGCACCTTCTCTGCAAACGTTGAGCCAGCACACATTGCAGTTCCCAGAGGAAACGCAGACTCCAGAATGGTTTCCATGGGAAAAAACTCCAACACAAGCTCATCTCATTCCACTCCCTGCCATCAGCACCTTCCACTGTCCCAGGCTGCTCCAAGCCCCAGTGTCCAACCTGGCCTTGGACACTGCCAGGGATCCAGGGGCAGCCACAGCTTCTCTGGGCACCCTGGGCCAGGGCCTCCCCACCTTCACAGGGAACAATTCCTTCCCAATATCCCGTCTGTCCCTGCCCTCTGGCAGTGGGAAGTCGTTCCCTGTGTTCTGTCCCTCCATCCTTTTTTCCCAGTCCCTCTCCAGCTCTCCTGGAGCCTCTTTAGGCCCTGGAATGGGCTCTGGGCTCTCCCTGGATCCTTCTCTTCTCCAGGTGAACACCCCCAACTCTCCCAGCCTGGCTCCAGCTCTTGGAGCACATCCATGGCTTCCTCTGGACCAGCTCAATCCTGTCCCCACCTCTCCCATGCTGAGGACCCCAGACCTGGACACTACTCCAGGCAGAGTCTCCCCAGAGCAGGGCAGAGGAGAAAAGCACACCTATTGCACAAATATTTCGACTTGGAGAAGAGAAATTCCTCTAAATAATAATAATTTTTAAAAGTCCCATGAGTATTTGACTGTCTGGATCCAGCAAAGGGCTGGCTGAGGAGGGCAGGGAGCAGTGGCAGTGGGCTGAAGCAGCCAGTGAAGTTCCCATCCAGGGTGGGTGTCTGCATCGAGAACAAGCCTCTTATATAAGAGATTAAGGATTCCTGCAACAACATTTCTGATCTAAATGGGAAAAGACAAAAAAACTTTCAGAATCGTCCAAATGAAAAACATAAACAAATTATCAAATGCAACTGGAAAAAGAAAATTCACAAGAACAGAAAACCCAAGTCTTGCTTAGCAATGCAAAGGCTCCACGTGCTGGGCCCAGCTAAAGGAAGTAACCAGGCCAATACACATTGATGGCACCGACTGGACAAGGCATGACCGTGTTGGCAGCCTTATTTCTAGGGTTCTACAAAGGAAAAATGATGCCTCAACAAATTAAAGTAACATTGATACCTAATGCATTATTAAATAATTGCAGAATGCATTTCCCTGCTTAACATTTCTTTAAATTGTGTTAAAACATGCTGCCGAGCAGCACATAAATCTTTGTGTTCTAATTTATGATGGGCTCCCAGCTGTGTGGCAAGTATTCTAAAATCATCTCCGTGCATCTTTACACAATGTTTTATGATCTGTCATCAAAATTTATTAGATAAAAACATTTCACCCAATAATTTTCTGTGTATTTATACACACTGCTAATGCTAACTGGAAAACATAAAACAAACTAACTACGGAAGACACGGATTAAAGGTGAAACCTCAGGAACCCCTGTATCTATTATGTATGTGTAAGGGATGAATCTTTCAAAAGGCACAAAAGATATTCTGTACATTTTTCTGATAAAATTACTTCAACAAACGAGTCGTAGATATCAAAAAAGAAAAGCTGCTTTGTGGATGAGGCTCAACATATTGTAGTCTCTTCTCCGTTCCTTTTTCCAGGTCACTTGTCAAGGTAAGAAATCGTTTGGAAGAAGTTGTAGACCAGGATGCCCATTTAACCCTCCATCCCCCAAAATACCTTTCTTACATGATGAAAAAAGGGTCTTCCTTTTATTAAAACATAAAACTGTGACTTTCTAACAGGGCTTGGAGCAGCCTGGGATAGTGGAAGGTGTCCCTGCCCATGGCAGGGGGTTGAACAAGGTGGGCTTTAAGGCCCCTTCCAAACCAAACCATTCTGGGATCTGTGATTCTGTGCTCCTGTGATTTCAGGAAGCCCACGAAGGGAGGGTGGGTACCTTGAGGGAGAACTGGTACATGGGGTGGATGGCGTGGAGCTGGTTCATGGTGAAGTAGAGCAGGGAGGCGCGGCAGGCCGCGGGCCTGTAGTGCTCTCTGGCCTCGTTAATCTTGGCTTCCGTCACCTTGAACTCCTGCACCTGCGGGGAAACACGGAGCAGGATTCCTGTGAGAACATCCCTGTGCAGTGAGGGCAGCCCAGGGACGGGGGACAGCGCCACAAAGTCATCAGGGCAACCCCTACGTGACCACCCCAGGACCAGCCTCTGCCCCACGGCCCCAGTGCAGCCAGGCTGGGGCTGCCCTCACCTCAGCCTGCCCCTCTGGAGGAACCTTCCATTTCACTGCATTTTCCACCCACTTGCCCAATCCCCCATTTTCCAGACTTCTCCCTAGGATCCCTGCTCTGTGCTAACTGCAGTTGATTTTCTCATCAATGAGTTTCTCCTGCTAATTGCCCACGTCCTGTGCAGATCATTAACAGCCCAGGGCTGAGCAGCCCTAGTGCTGCTCTCAGGCAGCTTCCCCAGGGCTGAGAGCTGCTCATTTGGAACAGCTCTTGGCTGCCTTTCCTCAGCGCTAAGCTCCCCACCTGGCTGGGCAGGGCTCTCTGTGAGGCCCATGTGCAAATCTTCCTGGCAGATCCAGCACCCCATCATCACCTCAGTCTTGTTCCTGCTTTCATTCCACCTCAGCAGCGTAAAGTGACATCCCTGAGCCCCCTGGGGTTAATTTTAGACTCTGGCTGAGGACAGACATGTCTTACACCGTGGCCAGCTGTGTCTTACACCATGGCCAGGAGCTGCTGAGACACTGCTGACCCAGCCAGCTCAGCAAACCATGCAATGGCATCACAGAATCCCAGGATGGTCTGGGCTGGAAGGGACCTTAAAGCCCATCCCATTCCACCCCTGCCATGGGCAGGGACACCTTCCACTGTCCCAGGCTGCTCCAAGCCCCAGTGTCCAGCCTGGCCTTGGACACTGCCAGGGATCCAGGGGCAGCCACAGCTTCTCTGGGCACCCTGGGCCAGGGCCTCCCCACCCTCACAACCAAGAATTTCTTCCTGACATCTGCTCTAAATCTGCCCATTTTCAGCTTGAAACCCTTCTCGCTTGTCCTAGCACTGCAAATGTCCCTCTCCAGCCCTTCCTAGGCTTTCTGTGGCAGAACAAGCAAGCACAGCATCCCACAGTCCCTGCTGAAACCTACCCCATGGGGTCCCCTGTGCTGTCACCTGAGCTGCTGTGAGCACATCTGGCTGGGACACCCGAACCCTTCCCAGGGAAGCCCAGGCTGAGCCTCAATCTGCTGTGTGCAGCACCATTCTGGGATCTGTGGGATGAGCCTGTTTGCACATCCCCAGCAGCAGTGCTGGACTCATTAACAGTTCTGGTGTTAATGAGCCAGAGGTGGGGCCAACAGATTCTTTCCATATGCAGAGCAGGGAGGACTTCAACAGGAAGGAAAATGTTGGCTGAACACCCTTCTTTGGGTAGACAGACCAAAAAGAGAGTGAGACTTAAACCTCTAATGGGGCTCTGCCAAAGCCTTCCAGAGGGGGAAAAACTCCTAAAATTCAGGTGCAAACTCTGAAATTCCTCCCCTGCTGGCACTGCTGGCAGTGACCAGCTGTACAGCACAGCTGATTTAGAAAGTGAAGCACTTGAAGAAGAACACCTACTCCAAAAAAATCCCTTCGACATCCCCTTCAGGGGTACACGGAACCCCTGCTCAGGGGGCTGAATGTACCAGGAATAGGTGGTAGAAATAATTCCAATTTTCAACACGGAGGGAGGATCACTCAGTGTTTTGGTCACTGGGGCTACAGCAGTGGGAAATGAGAGGCAGTTCCAGACCCAGCCCACCATGAAGGGACTCAGCCAGGATGAACATGGGCCAGTGGCTCAGGGAGGGCAAGTGCAAGCTCTGGAGATGGGGGGACTGCAGAGGGAAGCAGCTGAACAGCCACACTGGAGTCCTGGGACAATCCTGGTGTGGGAACTACGCTTCCCAAGTTTCCTCAGTGGCAAAGCCTCCGTGCACTCAGCCAAGCCCATGGAGCCAGCAAGGGGAGCTGGGCAGGTGGCAGCGCTCACACAGCTCCTACAAATGCTGATTTGTACTCTGAGGAATGGAAGGGTGTGAGATACCCAAGTTCCTGCAGATTTACTCGAGATCACAAACTCACCAGATTCCAGTCCATGGTCAGTACTAAAACCCAGCCTCACTGAGGCAGTGTGATGTACCCGGGATTATGCTGGGACAGTTTAAAGCTGCCTTGATACAGTGTGTAAATTTTATTGTCTTTACACCAGGCGCCGATGTTTTCTCTTGGTCTTAAATAGGTCATTTAACACAAAAAAGCTCCAAAGAACTAAATGGCCTGAAGCTCTCCAGAATGGAGAGCATTTACAATTTATACCAATTTCTATTCTCTGCTCAGCAGCAGGAGCAGAGATGGGCAGAACAGAGGTTACATTCCACCCAGAAATCCTTAAAGACAGACCACAGATGTGCTTTTCTCCAGGCTATCTCTGTTTTTGTACCTTCTCCACAATCTCTGCAGCTGTCCTTTTAGTGGTCTCCAGGTTCTCCACCAACGCTGTGTCTCCCAGGAAATTTCCAGATGCTGATGACAGTCGAGAGAGCAAGTTGTCCTCTAACATTTTCAAGGTGATCTTGAATCCGTTCTGTTGCTTTGTGAGATCTGACTGCAAGTAATAAATTCAGAAAGTTTGAGCTACGAAAGATGTGGTCAAGTAAGGATGAACCACCTCATGTGGGAACAGGCTTCCCAAGGACAATTGCCATAGTCCAGTAGTGCTTGTTCCTGCTCTCTGCAAATCCTGGTGTTGGAAAACACACCAGTTTAAAAATTTTTTCTGTAACTTTAGCCAGGTTTGTCCACCTTTGCCCCAGGGGAAGGGAACTGAAGCTTCTTCCCAGGGCATTGCTCCTCCAGGTGAGGCCTGGGGAGCTCAGCATCCCAAGAGCCTGGGAGCAGCACAGGAGATCCACGAGAGATCCCAGCTCTCAGTGGGCATCTACAAACATCTATCCCAGACACCAGCCCTGGCACAGGAGGAGACATCTCCCCTGGAAAGGATTGATGAGAAACTTGAAGAACGAAAATCTGATTAATATCAGAAGCAAGGAGATTCGGATCCAATGGGAAACTGAATCCTGGGGGGGTGCTCAGCTTGGAACCAATGAACACTGAGCCAATTCCTTTCTGTGGGTTTGGACTGGATAAAGTTTGGGGGAAAATCTTGTAAAAACACGTGTGTGATGGAATGATTGTCTGTGCACAGCCGGGCTGTGTGTGGGTGAGATGATTTCTGTGGCACATCCAGGCCAGAACAACATCCTGGGCAGAGGATAAAGCAATGCCTTGACTCTGTAACATTAAAAACGTTGTTGGAGGGTTTTTGTTTTTCCCACAGTCTCGGTGACAGTGGGAAAGGACGGAGTTCTGGGATCTGGGATCACTCCTTATCCAACAAGCTGTCAACTCAGAGAAACCTGGAACAGCACAGAAGGCACCAGAGAACTCAGCCCTGTCACTAGGAACGTATGAAAATGCTGGAAATGAATCAGCAAGAAAAGACCTTTATCACCATCTCAAACACGTATCCTGTATCTTTGTACCGCATTTCTTGGGCTCAAGTCAGCCTGGAGAGTCCCTGCTGCTCATCACCCCTTCTGCTGAAAGGAATCAGGGAGTGTCTTTACAAACAAACTGTGAGTCTGCTGATGAGATAAGACCAAAACTGAGAGACAGAGGAAACACTGGGAAGGATTTCCACAGGAATTCCCCTGACTGACTTGCCCCAGACTGTGTTAATAAACTGCAAGAACACAGACACAAGGAAAAGAAGAAAGGGGGGGATGTACATGAGCAGGGGCTCTGCACTGGGCGTTCCGGGAAGTCTGCACCTCTCGAGTGCCTCAGCCAATGGGGAAAGAGAGAGGGAACTGCGGCCGGGAAATTGGGATAAAAAGAGGCTGCGTCCTCCAGCAATTGGAGAGAGCCCATGGGAAATGGCCATGACCTCTCCCTTTATTCATGACTGAAGTTCCAGGACTCCTCTGTCTCCTTTTTGGACATCAACCTCTGGTGGTTGTGGATTCATTTTCCTGACACTGCTGAACCTCTGCTCTTGCCACTCCACACCCGCACCAGTCACAGCAGTCATGGGGGCCATGGAGCTAAAATCTGATGGCTGAACCAGCAGCAAAGTCCCTCAGGTCCCAAGGGGAGCACGGTGAGATCTCAGGCTCAGAACTGAGGGCAAAGCCACAGCCCCTCCTGCCCTGCTCCCGTTTGTACCCTGGCCTCGAGGTCCCACTGGGACCAGTGGCTCACTGGGCTAAAGCTGGGCCTGCACAAAGGCCCCCTGCCAGAGCCTTTGCAAACTCAGCACAAAGGTGGGCAAGCAGATTCAGGCCAGTACAACCATCCTGTGCCATGGGTAGATTTCTGATTTACAGAGCGAATTCTTCCCATGTCTCTGCAGAGCCCCCTCCACTCTCTGCAGGCGCTGGCCCCATCTGCCCCAGCCCTGCACAAGCACCACTCATTAACTCTGTTCACGGTGGAGACAAAGGCTCTCATCTGGCTCCTTTCTCTGCTCCTCCAGGACAGGCTTTCTCCCCTGAAATGCGATTGCCCTACTCTGTGTGTTTGCTCAGAGAAAACTCCTGGCTCTCAGGTTTATTGTGGCATTCCACAATATGTCCCTATTGTGAACACCTATTTTTAGCCTTATCACAGAAAATACCCTGTGGGAAAGCTTTCCTCTGATTGGGATGCTGCTCTAAGCCTGGTGAAGTCGGTGCTGACACCTGCTATGGAAAACACTGCTGGGGAGCACTCATTTTAAACCCTCAGACTGTGCTGAAGTGACACAACCAAGAAATTCAAGGAACTTGCAAAGGAGGGTTTTACAGCCCTGCAAAACCCAGCAGCTCCGTGAAACAGCAGACATAGGGCATGTGGAACTGAGAGAGGTCCTGGACAAGTGGCACATGACAGACTCAGAACCATAAGCCAAGGGATTTAATGCTCCAAAGAGTGTGTTGGGAAAGTGTCCCCCTGTAGGGTCTGGAGAAGCCGCAGAAGGAGCAATGTGAAACCCTGTGCCATTCCATCCAGAAGGGAGCCTGGAGGATTTGCTCTGTTGTCCGCAGTTTTCCCGCAGATTAAGAGACTCTTTCATTAATAACTCATCTCTCAATATTTGGGCTGAAATTCTGTGCGCTTGCTGTGCACGCCATGTTCATGGCAGCTCTGCTGAGCAGGCACTGGAGTGAGCCTGCTTTGGTATTCCAGCTGGAAAGGGCAGTTTTAAAGGCCTCTCCTCTGTGCTTTGCACACAGGAATTTGCTCCTGGTGGTGAATATTTCACAAGTCTTGAACCAGAAAACTGACGTGGCTAATTTTGTGCGTTCCTGTCATCCAAGCATGGCATGCCTTGGAAAATGACATTTTGCAAGCTCTTATTGCAGCCTGTGGACTGTGATCTCTGCAGTTATTAATGAGGAGGGGGTGGATTTTTGCTGCAGTGGCCTCCAATGCAATCCCCACGCAGGTTCTGGGAGCACCCTCAGCAGCTCAGACACCACTGGGTGCCCCCAGCACCCGAGGCTGCTGCAGCTTCATCCTGCCGTGGTTTGCAGCACAGCAAGGTCATCATCCCTGATTTCTGTAGTGCAGCTCATGAGCTGGCATTTCACAGCTGATATATAAAAGTGCTGCTTCGGGTTATTCCCAGAGCCTTCCAAACTTCATTCCAGGGAAAAAGAGAGCTCCAGGCCAGCTCTGCAGGATTCACTGCCAGAGCCTTCCCAGCTCAGCCACAGCAGCCACTTTTCCTGTTCCCTTCTGCTGGGTTTGTCGTGCTATTCTAACATCACAAACCAGAGGGGAAAAAATTCCCTGTGTTTTCACACAGGGTTTGGACTGACCGAGAGGGAAGGTCTTGGGATTTGGCTTCGCTTGCCTGGACCTAACGTGGTTTGAGCTTTTCTCAGCTGTGACTCTCACAGCCAGGCTCCTGCTGCCTCCCCTGGTCCAGCCTGGCTTTGATGTGGGATCAGAGCAAGGAGCGGTCCTGGACAGATTGTCCCTAGACCTGTTCCTAGAACCAAAGCAGGGCAGAGCCTCAGACTCTGCACAGAGAACTGCAACCCTGTGAAGCAGGAAAAGAACTTAAAAGTAAAGGAGGGACAGACAGACTGAACAACTGGACAGAACTGGGAATCAATGAAGAAAAAGATTGTGGAAATAGACTGTGTTGAGAAAACATTTTTTAAAGGTGAGTGTTATCAGAATTGGATTAATAATAGCTACTTGATGAATTTCATTAGGTTATCAGCAATGAATTCTGGGTTCCACGTCTAAAGTGTGCTTTGAGTTCAGTAAACGTTGTGCAGTGCTTTGGCAATCACCTCCTTCTGCCCTCAAACCAGAGCTCTAAACCTTCCCTGGACACCAAATACCTGTCCCAGGGTGGGGAGGGTGGACTAACACACACCTGGAGAGGTGACCTCTCCTTTGGGGAATCCAAACACTCCAATCTGGGCCCCCAAGGAGCGCCCCAGCCCCAGCCCCAGCCCCAGCCCCAGCCCCAGCCCCAGCCCTGGGGACAGAAGGTGCTGAGCTCCTGGCCAGGCCCTGGTCACAGGTGCCACTGGCAGCCCCTCACCGTGCCCAAGGAGACACAGCTCTGCTTTTAGTCCAGCAGGGACAGGGGTTTATGACTGCCTGTTCTCCTGCCCATGGAACATCCGCAATACCAGGCTGGTTTTCTCCTCCCTGGGACTGACCTCCTCCCTGAGGCAGCAGGGCTGTAGCAGGATGGAGCTGGGTGAGAGGGAGGAGAGCTGATGGCTCTGGTGTTATCTTGCTGTGGTGATAGAAATAATGAAATATTCTTCAAGGTAAGGAAAATGCCATCCCACAGGAATGGTGTCAGCCCAGCAGCGAGTCAGTACGGGGGGCACGGAGCAAGGGTTTGTGTCCCTGGTGGCCCCAGCACAACACCCCTGGCTCACACATTAAACCAGCTCAATGTGCATTTTTGATGCCATCTTTTGGCTCATTAGCACATGAGCCTGGTTCAGACTCGATGCATCATTAAGGCTGCCCAGCTATGGTACTTCAGAACCTCATTAAGTGGGAAGATTATTACAGAATTGGCCTGGCCTGACTGAACGTGTGCAGTAAATTTATTCCCACTCTCAGAAAATATTTTGTATTATCCATATTTGTTACATTGTTAAAGGTGTCATTAGTAGAGAGGAGTTTCTTTATAAAATTATCTTGAAAGTAAAGGCATACTTATTAAAAGAGAGAGAGAGAATATTTTGGCCTGTTACAAAGAAGTGGGAGGAAGAATCAGAACAGAAAAATGCCATTACCAGCCTCACAATATTTACAGAGAGAATCCTTTACCATAAATACTAAAAATTAAGTGAGATTAATCCGGCCTCCAAAATTAAATCTGTGAAGTCCAGAAAAAACCCAATGTAATGAGAATCTCAGCTTTCAGTCACAAGAGGAGGAGGAGGAAAATAAAGAGAATTTTTGGAGAAAAATCTTGAAAATGCAATACAAGAGTTCTCAAAATACTGAGAAAATAGAAGACTAAAGGAAAAAAACTCCTCAATGTTTGCCATAGAAATCTCCTGATTTCATGGTAAGCTCAGCAATCTCTGCAAGCTGGCATGTGAAATGCTGTTTGTTTTAAATTACAATAATAATGATGATGATGATGATGATGATGATGATTGGAACACTTGCTCCCAGTGAAAATTCCCAGGTGCTGACCTTCAGCTCCTCCAGATCAGGCCTCTTGGTGTAGACCAACAACAGTAGTAATTACAACAATGGTAATAGTAGTAATAATAATAATAATAATAGTAATAGTAATAGTAATAGTTATAATAATGATGCTACTGATGATTTCTCCTTGCTCTCTGTGAAAATTCCCAGGGGCTGACCTTCAGCTCTTTCAGGTCAGGCCTCTTAGTGCAGCCCAACAACAGTAGTAATAACAACAATAGTAATAACAAAAATCAAAATAAAAATCAAAATAATAAAAATAGTTATAATAATGATGCTATTGCCAATTTCTCCTTGCTCCCAGTGCAAACGCTCAGGTGCTGACCTTCAGCTCCTCCAGGTCAGGCCTCTCCATGCGCACCACGGCCGCCAGCAGCTGCTCCTCGAGGCCGTCGCGGGTGACGGTGAAGTTGATGAGGGTGCACTGGGCCTGCAGCTCGGGCTGGAAGTGCGGGTTTGCCAGCTTGGTGTGCAGGATCAGACGGAAGGCAGGGTGGAAGGCACACTCCTTGTCCCCAATCTTAACGTACCTGGAATTGCAGCAAACGGAGCATCAGCCAGGAGTCTGTGGCAGGAGCTGTCACACAGGACAGGGGTGGTCTCAGTCACTGGCAGTAGAAGGTACCTGGCACTCCTCACAGAAAGCACAGTTAAAGCAAAGTGTTTAACACTGGACACACTTGAATCGCTTCTCATTTAGGGTAAAAAACCCAGAGAGTCTCCCCCGAATTCTGGGTCCTGTTTAAGGAGGCTCAAAGTTTCCAGCAGCAGCATGGCCAGTCCAACCATGAACGCTCCTGGCTTTGGACAGAGGATGGATTCTGCCTAAAACTGGAGTTACAGGGAAAAAAAGCCTCTCAGCTTTGAGCTTTTCACTGGTCACAGCTAAAATTGTTCAGTGTGTTGGCTCTGACCAGGCCAGCTCTGAGCCAGCTCAGAGCTTGAGCAGTGAAGCCACATTTGGAGAGCGGAGGCTGCTGTTCCTGGGGGCTGACATCAGCCAGGAAAACACAGCATCCTCCTGGTCTGCATTGCTGATATGAAATCTAAAGCTCACAGAGACCCCGGAAATCAACACACTCTGAACCCAAATCTAACCCAGCCCAGAAATCCAGCCATGCCCTGGGCTGCATCCAAAGGAGTGTGGGCAGCAGGGCCAGGGAGGGGATTCTCTCTGCTCTGCTGAGACCCCACCTGGAACTGTGCCCGGTTCTGGTGTCCCCAACATGAGAAGGACAAGGAACTGTTGGAGTGAGTCCAGAGGAGGCCATGAAGTGGATAAAGGGACTGGAGCACCTTCCCTATGGAGCCAGGCTGGGAGAGCTGGGAATGTTCAGCCTGGAGAGGAGAAGGTTGTGTGGAGACCTCACAGCACCTGCCAGGGCCTGAAGGGGCTCCAGGGAAGCTGGAGAGGGACCTTGATCAGGAACTGGGGTGACAGGACAAGGGGAATAGGTTCAAACTGACAGAGGGGAAATTTAGGTGGGATATTGGGAAGGAATTGTTCCCTGGGAGGGTGGGGAGGCCCTGGCCCAGGGTGCCCAGAGAAGCTGTGGCTGCCCCTGGATCCCTGGCAGTGTCCAAGGCCAGGCTGGACACTGGGGCTTGGAGCAGCCTGGGACAGTGGGAGGTGTCCCTGCCCATGGCAGGGGTGGCACTGGATGATGTTAAAGTCCCTTCCAACCCAAACCACTTTATGATTCTATATCAACAAAGCCCACGGGAGTCAAAGACAAAGAAAGCAAAAATACTTTCAGGGATGCACTGGGACTGTTGTGGGAATGGTGATGTTCTCACAGGGCTTTGGATTCACTTCCCAGTCAAACATCACTCACTGGGTGTCATCTTGGCCCCCTCAATTGCTTTTAGATTTTTGTAAATCCGTCAGCACAGGCAGCTCCCAGCAGCACCAAAGATCCTGCCAGCCCCTAAAGAAAAACCATTCCTGCTCTGGATGGAATCTGTCCTGAGCTCTGGGCTTAAGGCCTGGAAACACAAAACCTAGGGACTTTGTGATTGATGACTTATTTTCCCTTTCTTAGGAAACACGTGATCTCCCAGGGGGTTTTGAGAGCAGAGACGTCCAGCCCCAGAAGGGGGTGAGTGAGTGTTCCGCTGGAGAGAGGCTCAGCATTGCCACGCTCTCTGCTGCACCCCCTCTCAAAATCCCCAATCCCCAAACATTTCAATCCTGCACTGCGACCAATCCTGCCCCTCCATCCTGCAGCCAATGCTCAGCCACCCTTCCCAGGATGTTTTCCCCTAAAAACTTTGCAGAAGAGCTTGCCTTGCCCACCAGTTTACAACACCCTGGGATGTTTTAGGCAAGAAAGGAAATAATCCTCAAGGAAATAAGGAAGAAACGAGCTCCCTCGCTGCCCCTCTTGCTGACCTCCTCTCGGCTGGAGGTGACCAGCAGCTGCCACGAGAACCTGACCTCATTAAGGAACACTTGATGTCCTTGCTGCTGAAACCTGTGGCTGGATTTCTAAATGCTGTGCAGTGTTTGCTAAAATCCAAGGCTACTTTTACTTCACAACAGCAGCAGCTATTTTGGTAATTATTTGGTGTCAGAACAGCCAATTACAGACCCCAAGGTCACTGTACAATGGGAGAATTACAGGTCTCCCTTTTACATGAGGTTTGAATGACTCTGTGAAATGAAATGAGAAACTCAGGTTGATTTCCAAGCCATCCTATGGCTGAATTACCTGTGATTGCCTGATTTAAAATGCCCTCACCCATGAAGGCAGGATGTTAATGCTGCTGGATGTGAACATTTGGAGCACAACAGCCCCAAATCCCCACCCAGATGTGCCCCCAAGGCCCCCTAGGCTCACCTGCCTTTCTTGATTGTTTCTCGCCCCAGTAACGGCCCCAGCACTGGATCCACAGATTCCTCCAGGTTTTCAATCAACACCAGTTCTCCTGCAGCCAGGGCTTGTTCCAGTGTGTCCAGATACCTGTGGGAAACAGCACTGGTGCCTCCTGCAGCAGAGCAGGACATGACACTGCCAGTGAGGAGGGACAGAGGGGACCCTTGCTGCGGTGGCAGCTACAGGCAGGTGCCAGCATTTGGAGAGAGAAAGCGGGGTCAGGAGGTGACAATGCCTGGTGCAGAAAGTGGCACTGGCAGGGCCCTGGCTGTCCAACCAAGAGAATGAGGTCCCAGACCCTCCAAGGGCAAGGAATAATCACCAAGGAGTAATCACCAAGGAGTAATCACCAAGGAATAATCACCAAGGAGTAATCATCAAGGACAGCCTGAGCAGCTGTGAGCAAAGCTGGGACAGCCTGGAGTTGTTTTCAGCCAATATTTTGTTTCCTCCAGAACCCACTGGTGCAGTTCATCTCGCATAAAACCAAGGACAAAGAGCAGCTTTCAGCTCCATTTTGCCCAGGCTTTAGGGTCCTGCTTAGGACAACTTGTTTCCTCACAAGGAAATGGAACCCTTTGCCCAGTGCCCAACAGTGAAATGGGGATGCTCTTGTACCAGATGCTTTGGGGTGTCCTGTACCAAGAAGGGCAGGGTCAGGTGCCTGGGCTCTGTCCCTCAGGGCTGCTCTGCATTTCACAGAACCCCTCAGCCCAGAGGGGAGCAGGACCAAAAAACCCAAACATTCACAATAAAAAACCAAGAACTCTATACTATCTCAAAATTAGAGACTCCAACCTTAGATAGTGTCTCTCTCTCTCTAAAACATTTTGTAAACTAAACTATAATCTCATTTTTAAAAAAGTAATTACAATAAAAAAACAATTAATTCATCTATTATGTTTCTTATTTAAAAATTTAAATAAATATACTAATTTATAAATTCCATAAAAATTGTATACGCATTATACAAAAATACTCTCAGCGTGTTTTCACCTTTAACAAACTGTGCACCTAAAATCCTATCAAAACCAAAATAAATACCCTTGTTCCCCTCCCCATCCCAGGGGAGGATGCTCCAGGCACTTTTCCACCATCACTGTTATGCTGAATCTGCTCAGCTACCTCCCCTGGTCAAAACTCACTCCTCAACTAATCCAGACAGCTTGGGACTTCAAGAGGTGACAGAAGGATCCGAAACAAAAGTTCAGAGTGACCTTTAGGCCTGACTTTTAGAGGTGTGTGCTGACACAGTGCAACCCCCACTCCTGATGAGCAGCCCCCATTTTTCTGAGTCCAGGGCTATTTTACACAAAGAAAGAGTCAGAGGGGATGGCAGAGCTGCCCCCAGAGCTGCTCAATGGCCCTTCCTGAAGGTGCACCCTCTGCGTGGGTTTAGACCTCTTCCAGCAGAGTTGAGAGTAAAAGGCTCCATCTCCCAGAGGATGAAACATTCCCTGAATTACTGTAATGGGGCACTGATGATGCTTTCAGCCCTCAGCTCTGAATCATCACAGCAACACATCAAATTCTCCTCTTAAAGCTCCTGCCAGCCCAGAGTGTGGCCAGGGAGGGAGGGGAAACACGGGTGTTGTATTTGCACAGCAAGCTGTGATGGCAGGGATGTTGCAGGGTCTGTTCCTCTGGTTCCATCGGGCAGGGTCAGATTCAGGTGCCTCTTCTGGGATCCTTGCTGTTCCACTGACTGCTCTGGTGGTAGCCAAGGTGGCTGGGAAACAGAAATCTCCTCTAGTGAGAAATGAGCCTCATTTGGATCCCACATGAGATCAGATCCAGTAACTCACTGTTATTTTCTGCGAGGAAAGCCCAGGAGGCACCAGCAAAACAACCTGGGTAACCACAGAGAGGAGGCACCCAAGGCATCTCACATGGGCAGCCCAAGGCATCTCCAAATCTCTGGGAATTTGCAAGCACCAGGCTTGGATCACTCTAGCCTGGTGCCAGAGCTTTGCTCTGAATTCAGAAAACAACCCCACTGCTCCAGGGGGATCCCACTTGGGCTGCCCCACCCCAGCTGGGGCTCCTCAGCAGTGGGTGCAGATGGGTGCAAGGGTATTCAGAGTGTTCCAGCCCAGGCTGGACAGAGTCTGGTGGGAGGTGACCCTGCTCATGGTGAGGGGCTTGGAATGAGATGATCTGCAAGGTGCCTTCCAGCACAAACCATTCTGTGATTCCATGATTTTTCAGTGGTTTCCCATTCTACAAAGTGCTTTCCATCTGGTTTTGTTTCCCAGTCCTGTTGTGACACAGCAGAAGACCTGTCTGCCTGACTGGAGATGAGAGATGGGGTGGAAAAGCCTTCCTGTGAAAGATTTATCCAGATCCATGCAGGGGTGCTGCAATGAGAATGTCCAGCTGGTGGGAGCTGCTCTGCAGGGCACGGTGACCCTCATGGTATCCTGGCTCTCCATGCCCAAGCCCTCTCTCTCTCTCCAAGAAGTAGGAAGCCCTGGTCATCCTCCTGGAGGAGACTAAATCAGGCCATGACACCTACAGTGAGCCCGATGGAGGATGCCACAGTCCAGAGAAGCTGCGGCTGCCGCACCCCTGAAAATGTTCCAGGCCAGGCTAGACAGAGCTTGGAGCACACTGGTCTGGTAGAAAATGTCCTGACCCATGGCAGGGGTGGAATGGGATGATCTTTAAGGTCCCTTCCAACCCAAGGCAGTCTGGGACTCTGTGATCCTCGAGCTCAGCCTCAGCACAGAGCTCGCTCCATCACCAGCTCAGAGGAGTTTCTATGGTAACTGAGGCAAGCACTAAACAGACCCTTGATCTAATGAGAAATCTCTGTCCTTTGGGTAATGAACAGCAGATAACAGGAGCAAATACAGTGACAGGTTTGCCTCAGTGTGGCTGGCTCAGACGGCTGCAGCTGAGTGCCCACTGCTCACCCAACACCCTGGGCAGGCCCATTCCCACGAGAGAAGGATGATTTTACCCCTTCTGCCCCACTCGGATCACCCGGAGCCCCTCGCTGTGGGTAGTTTTGATCCACTTGCTGCCCTGCAGCTGGGGATCCACCATGAGGGGCCAGCGCTCGCAGCTGCTCAGGATGGCGGCGTTCTCGGTGGACATGCGGTCAGCAGGAAGGCCCTGGTTCTGCCACGCCGCGACGGCAGCGTCGTCCGCCAGCATGGACAGCGGGTCCAGGCCCGGAGTCACGGGAATTGGCACCTGGGAGGGAAACAGAAAGGTTTCGTGGTGGGTGATTCCAAGGAAAGTTAGTGTAATTAAGAAGTGATAAATTGTATTTATCTGCGTTGCCAGCAGTGTGACCAGGAGGTTGAGGGAGGGGATTCTGTCCCTCTGCCCCTGTGCTCAGATGAGACCCCACCTGCAGAGCTGCCTCCAGCACAGGGGCACCTGCATCAGCAGGGTGTGGAGCTGCTGGAGAGAGTCCAGAGGAGGCCATGGAGCTCCTCCAAGGGCTGGAGCCAGGCTGGGAGAGCTGGATGTTGCAGAGCAGAAAGGCCTTGCAAAGCGAGGGCCTTGTTGCCCTTGTAAAATCCTTGCTCACTCCTGCTACTTGGGCTGACCAGAGAGCATTCTGGGAATGACTCAGCTGAACCAGAGGTGAAAAACAAGTGACAGAACTGGAAAACAATTGTTAGAACCGATGGGTGCTCACAGCGTGGGGCTGGTGGTTGGTTACACCTGATGCGAGTTCCCATCGTGGTTTATGGGGTTGGTTCAACACATTTGTTGTGCCTCACAAGGATGGAAACTCAGAACAAAGGAACAGTTTAAGAGCCCTGGATTTTTGTAATAAAGTGTCTTCGTTTATCACCATCTTGTGGAGTCAATGCCATTAACCACTGCACTGGAGGTGTTCACCTGGAGAGGAGAAGCTCCAGGGAGAACTCAGAGCCCCTCCAGGGCCTAATGGGGCTCTAAGAGAACTGGAAGGGGACTTGGGACAAGGGATGGAGGGACAGGACACAAGGAAATGGCTTTGCACTGCCAGAGGGCAGGGAGAGATGGGATATTGGGAAGGAATCCTTGGCTGTGAGGGTGGGGAGGCCCTGGCACAGGGTGCCCAGAGAAGCTGTGTCTGCCCCATCCCTGGGGGACATTCCATGATCATAAAGGATGCTCAAAGTGTTCCAGACCAGGTAGGACAGAGTCTGGTGGGAGGTGACCCTGCCCATGGCATGGGGCTTGGAAAGAGATGATCTGCAAGGTGCCTTCCAGCACAAACCGTTCTGTGATTCCATGATTTTTCAGTGGTTTTCCATTCTACAAGGTGCTTTCGATCTAGTTCTGTTTCCCAATCCTATTGTGAACAAACACAGCCTGTACAAGCAATCCCAGGAGTTTTGTCCCCCACAGCCCAGCCCCAAAGGCTGGGATCACAGCCTGCCCTGCTCAGTTCCCTGAGACAGCTCAGAAGGACACGATTCACCGCCTCCTAAGGCTGTGTTGTGTTGCAAACCAGCATTAGCAGGTCCAGAAACGCTGCTCTGACAGGGGTGGCCATTTCTGGGTGACACAAACAGAGCTCCGGGTGCCAGGTGTCTGAGCAAAATGGGCCTTTCATTTCCATTGGAATTACAGATGCTTCCTGACATTTCTAATCCCAGAGTCAAGTCATTTTTGAACAATATTGCATCTCTTAGCTAAGTTTCTGACTTAGTATTAAGAAATGCAAAACAAAATTTCTCCTCTCAGCCTAAGGAACTCTCTGCTTTGGTCAGCCCTTTGATTTGAGCATCTCTGCCCCACTGGGACCTTATTTAAAAGCTTCTTGGCATCATTTCTATGAGAGGAACCTGTTAAAATTAGTGAAATATTAAACAAGTTTCAAGCACAATGATCTCCATCTGGTCTTAACAGCAAGACATGGATAAAACCAGCTGAGAGTCATGGCCAGCACGACCAGAGCTTGTGTCCAGAATGAAAAAACACCTGGAGTTTTTCCAAGCCTACTGGAGGGCTGGCAGCAAGCTCTGCCTGCTCCAAGTAATTCCTTCTCCATATTTCCCGCTCCTTCATGGCCATGGCCGACTTCTGCAGAACTGGGCTCTGTATTTGGGATTTTCCTGTGGACGTGGAGGACCTCGCACGGAGCAAGGACACCACGCTTTCCCCAGGGAGGAGCAAATGGAGGAGCCAAGTCCTGATCCTCAGCCCAGCTCAGGGAGGACACAGTGATGTCTCTCATTTGAGAGAGCCCCTCCCCTGGGGGATCCCCTGTGGGCACCAGGATTTATGGCCACATCAATGCCAGTAAAAATGGCTTCTCACAGGAATCAGGACTTACTTTTAGCTGGTGCAGATAGGGCCTCCAGATGCCATCCAGGAGGTCCTGGCGGTATTTCTTGGTGAAATAGCCCAGGTAGGAGACGAAGGCCGTGCTCAGCAGGACATCTCCACACAAGGTGCTCTGCTGCTGTTTGAAGTCCTGCACGGCCTCAGCCCATCGCACATTCTCAGAGGCGAGACCCCCAACCTGCAAATTCCCAAGTCAAATTGATCATTCGTACAACCACGGAATGGTTTGTGTTGGAAAGGACCTTAAAGCTCATCCCATTCCACCCCTTGCCATGGGCAGGGACACCTCCCACTATCCCAGGCTGCTCCAAGCCCCAGTGTCCAGCCTGGCCTTGGACACTGCCAGGGATCCAGGGGCAGCCACAGCTTCTCTGGCCACCCTGTGCCAGGGCCTCCCCACCCTCCCAGGGAAGGATTATAGAGGTGTTTAAGCAATGCTTCCTCCTAACCTCAGCTGTCATTTGCTAAACTTTAGAACCTGGGGAACCCCATTCCATGGCAGGGTCGTCCTGCAGCCAAACTCAGCTGTCTGCAAATCATCCAGGGAGGATGCATCACTGCCCCAGGAGGAACTCCCATAAAGAATACCTGCACAGGGATTTCTGGGACAGCCCATCAGCTGTTAATTGCCTTAATGCCACAGATTCCCACCTCGTTACACCCCCTCCCACACAGAGCACTCCTCTCCACAGCCACAGCCTTCAGTATTTCACATAATTTATTGTCACACCAGGTATGTGAGATTTGGATCACAATTCCCTTCAGATTCTGTCCAAAAAACGCTTCCTTGTACCTATTTTGTATCAGCACCCAATGCCCAGACAGTCCAGCTGGGGCTTTGAAGAGGGTTCAGCATCTCCTTATAAAATAAGATTCCTCTACATGCTCAGCTCACTTATTTGACCATCAGTACTTTTTGGGGTACCACTGGAAATAGGAATGGAATGCAACCTTCAGCTCACAAGCCAGAAAAACCCAACCCAGTTTTGAGCTGACCTCATGGATTGGAGATGGAGAATGCCAGATCTTCTGGTGAAATTCCCAATCAGTGTCCTGCTGCCAAGGAGAAAGGGCTCTCAATGGACATGGTCTGGGCACAGCTCCCCTCTGCTCACAGCTCTCTGCCACCAGGGCCAACCAGCACCTTCTATTTTCCTTCCTCAGTCCACAGTCCACATAAGCTTATGGCTGTTATTTCTTCATATTTCTCATTTTCACTAAAAACTCCTCTATATCCTTCTTTTCTGCATTTCCAGGTATGGAATACTGACGTGACACTGTCCCTTTTTCTAGGTCCCTGTTCAGTGTTCAATAGGCCAGCTCTGACACTAATCCCTGTGACAAGCCTTCTGAACACCTCCAATAACTCATTCCCCTAAGCTGGGCTATTTTGCCGTTTCAAACTGCTGTGCACCCAGCATGGGGAGGCAACAGCTGCAGACCCTCACAGAATCTCACTGTCACACCTTCCAAGCTGACCAAGCCCTGTTTCCAGCAGAATCTCGCTGCTTCCTGAGGGTCAGAGCCACATTCCCATTCCCGTTTCTGTGGCGTTGGTTCTCCTGCAGACACTCCAGATCAAACGGCTCTCCTTCCACCCTCGTGTGCGTCCATATCCTGTGACAGACAGCCAGGATCCTCTAGAGAACACACTGTGCCTGGCTGAGCCAAGAAGTTGATTGAGTTCCCCTCTGAAAGCCCTCAGCACAGGAGCAGCTCTGCAGGGCAGAGCCACAGGCCCACAGCTGGCAGCAGCCCTTGTCCCGGGAACGCTGCCCACACAAGCACAGCTGTGGACACAACTTCCAGCTTCCCACAACTGCAGCCTGCAGCACCTTCTGACCCAGAGCTGATATCCTTGTGCTTAACAGCCACTGATGATTTTTGACTTCATGACTGAGCCTAAGCTGCCGTGGATATCAACCCAACTTTTGACATCGACAGCATCCCATGGGCAGGAGATCCACAGTTCAGCTGAGCCTTCTGTAAAAAAGTACATCCTTTGATGTGCTGCCTGAACTTTTCAATTGCTAAAGCGTTTGTCCAGTGCAAAACCAGGGAACAATCCTGCTGGCACCAGCTTCTCTGCAGCACTCAGGATTGCAAGCCCTCAGTACCCCTCTGCTGTCTTCTTTTCAGCTTGAAGGGCTTTAGGCTCTTCAATAATTCCTCACACAGAAGCAGCCTTTTGATTTGCCTTGCAATCTTTATCTGTACCGAATGATGCAATCTTTATTATCTGGTTTCCTTTATTGTTGCTGTCTCTGCACCATTTCCCATTCTCCTCCAGCCTTTGAGGTGCAGCAGAGGGGGCGGCGGTAATGCTGCACATTCAAGATTTATTTAGAAGGTATTCATAGAGCAGGATGGGGATTTTTTCTGTTTTGTTCTCCCTTCTTTTCCTAATAAACCCTAATATCCGGTTTCAGATGGGCTTTGGGTTTGGTGAGGGCGTTTTGCTTCTGGGAGCACAGAGCTCACAGAACTCTTAACTCCATCCTTTCATTCCTGCGCGATAACAATCAGCTCAGCATCAGTTACAGGCCATGTGAAATAAAACCTAATTTTGCCAATATACTTCACATTACATTTATCTACCTGGTGTTTCATCCCTCCATCACTTGGGATCATTTTTACAACTCTTTATAGACAGTTGACATCATCACTGCGGAGCTGTGCGATCTCCTACACACCAGCTCATCCAGCTCATCTATGATCCATGGAGTCACAGATTCACAGACTGGTTTGGCTTAGAGGGACCTTAGAGCCCCTCCAGTGCCACCCTGCCATGGGCAGGGACACCTTCCACTGTCCCAGGCTGCTCCAAGCCGTGGCCAGCCTGGCCTTGGGCACTGCCAGGGCTCCAGGGGCAGCCACAGCTTCTCCAGACAATCAGTTTATTGTGATGGACACAAGGACTGGCAGACACCTGCAACAACACCTCTGATGGCGTTTCTGTCCTGCCAACACTGCCTCTTTGCATCAGGGCAAACTGCCTCCGGGAATTTTGACCCCTCCCAGGAGCAGAAAGAGCAGCCTCAGGTGTTCTTTGCCCCTCCCAACCTCTGAGCTGTCCCTAAATCTGCCCCAGCAGAGCTGCTCTGCACAAACATGAGCCACCACCCTCCTCACAAAGCTGCAGAGCTTCCCCAGTGCCTATTGCTGCTCTCAAACGGTGCTGCCGTCCCTTAGCCCTGCTAGAAAGCCACCCAGGATAGGATTAGGACCACAGCTGCCTTCCTTAGGGCTGCACAAGATGCAGGGCAAAGGCTGATGGAACACATTGCCATGGTCCTCACTGGCTGCTGCGCTGGGTCCTGGTTTAGAGGTGAGCAATGTGTCATCAATCCATAGCTTTGCGCCTTCCATCACTGAATTTCATCCCATTCCTGTGGTTCCCATATCCGCACCATCCAGCCAGTTTATCTACAGCAATGCTTCCTCTTTATGGAGGGCAATTCCCAAGTTTATCTTCTCAGTCTTGTCAGTTTTTCTTATCATGAAGATCTTATCTAGGAAACCCCTATTCCTCACAGTGGAATGAAGGTTGGAAAACATCACCGATCAGGCAGCACGGGCTGTACCTGCCCTGCTCCTCCTCTGCTCTGGACATCTGCTGGAGTCCTGCTGCAGCTGGACAGGCCCTGGTCCCAGCCCACGTACCTCATCTTATCCTACTTCTTGAAAAAGACGCAGAGCTCTGCTTTTAAGTTACTGGTCACTTTTAAGGATCATACATAAATTATCCTTAATCTCAACTACAGCGCACAGAGTCCAGTTCTTCCATCTTCCCTTTGTAGTTTTTATAGATGAAACATCTGTAGGTCTTCCCTCCAGTCTCCTTGAGGCCAACACCCATATTACTGCCACAGCCCCTCTAAGACCAAGAAATCCTTATTGCTCTGATTTTCCTGGTACTCGGAGGTGCTTCCATGCTCCCAATTAATTTTTTCAGGTTGCTTTTTATCTGCTTACGTCCTAGAGGTCTTTTCTTCTCCTTTGCTTGGATCACACACAGTTTTAGTGTGTTCGAAGCCACCCAGGTGTCTCCCACCTCAGATCCTAGAAGTCATTGGAATCTTTTTTATTTAGCAAGTAGCAAATTAAAAGCTGCTCGTTCCATTACCTTTGGCGCTCTGATAATGACAGAGAGTGAACAACCATTCCCCATCCACCTTCGGCACACCAGTCATGGTTTTAGAGGCTTCTGTCACATCCATCCCCCCTACACCTTTTCCAAAATGAAGAGCCCTAATCCCTTCCCTTTCTTCTCATATGGAAATGCTTATATACTTTATTGTAGCTTTCCTAGGTTGCTCCCAGCCTTCTGAGACAGAGTAACCACATGTGGGATGTAGGCACTGACAGACCCAAAACAATGATGCTTAACTTCTCTTCCCTGGGCTTTTTTTCCACCAATTAGTAATATTGAATTTGTCTTTTTCCCTCCTGTCAAGTGCCACGTTGCTGCTCCTGAGAACTCTCTGCAACAACTCCAAGAGCTCTTCTGTGAGTGATAATAGTGCAATTAGGCCCTATCCATGTAACTGCATGATTACAGTTTGTTTTTCCTGCACACGTTATTTAGCATTTGTCATCGCTAAATTTCTTCTCTGCATTAGCATTCACCCACTCACAAACACCACTCATCAGTCAGCCTCCCCTTCTGGTGCACAGATCCCTGCTCCTGTCCCGTGGATCCTGGAGCATCTTCCTGAGGTCATCTGAAGTTCATGAGATGCCAATCTGGCACTGTCAGAGCTGTGCTTGCCTCAATCCCCCGGGTTCGTTTGTCAATCCAAAGCTTCGCTCTCCATGTTCAGTTCCATTCTGTATACAACCTCAAATGTGTTTGTTTCAAAGCCTGGGAAATTATTTCTACCCACAGCCACACCAGTGACACTTCTTGAATGTCAAATAAACGGCACATCAGTGAGGGCTGTCAGGTTCTGTGCCTAGATCAAAGCCAGGGTGGCACAGGAGACGGTGTGCAGTGCACAGCAGGAAGCTGGGATGCACGGAGTTCCTTGCCTGCACTGCACAAATGATGGATTTTTGACAGTATAGAAAGATAGAATTGCTGAGCTTGGAAGCTGCTCCTATGTCATGGGGTGGGGAAGAGAGGTAACCAGCACGGCCTGGGACGTGGTGTCACAGAACCACGGAATGGTTGGGTTGGGAGGGATCTCAAAGCCCACCCAGTCCCACCCCTGCCATAGCAGGGACACCTCCCACTGTCCCAGGCTGCTCCAAGCCCCAGTGTCCAACCTGGCCTTGGGCACTGCCAGGGATCCAGGGGCAGCCACAGCTTCTCTGGGCACCCTGGGCCAGGGCCTCCCCACCTTCACAGGGAATGATTTCTTCTGGATACCTAAATTAAATTTTCCCTTTTTCAGTCTGAACTCATTCCCCCTTGTCCTGTCATGACAGTTCCTTATACAAGTCCCTCTCCAGTTCCTTGTAGCTCCTTCATGTACTGGAAGGGTTTGTGAGGTCTCCAGAAACCTTTTCTTCTTCAGGCTGAACAGCCCCAGCTTTCTCAGCCTGTCAAATATGAAGTGCATCCTGAATTTCTGTGTCTCTGCTTCTCCATCATTTCTCTGCCTTATGGAAAGCATAAACTCCTCTAAGGGAATGGATTCTCTATTAACCCACAACTCAAATGCTGCAGCTCCTACTCCAGCCACAGGCCCAGTTTCCAGGCTCTGAGGGCTTGTCCTCTGCCAAGAACTTGTATTGAGCTCCGATGATTTCCTCCCATGGCCTTGTCCAGCTTTTGAAACCCTCCTGATCCCAATCATTTTCCTGGCAATTCTGCCTCTCCTTGTGCTGCAGCACGCTGACAGCGTGAGGAGCCCCTGCAAGAGGGACACTGGAGCCCTCAGTGTGGCAGGAAGAGATGGAAACCCCCCAGGAAAGTCATCCCAGCTCTGAGCCTCAGCTGGGCAAGCCAAAGGCGTGAGTGCCTTCCCTCCACCCTGCCCCACGAGCATCCTGGGAGGGCCTCTGCAGGAAGCACTGCCCATGGGTCAGCACCACTAAAGGAGCTCCTGTCTTTGTGCCAGTGTTTTTCTGGCACAGCTGTGTGGCCTCAAAAGGGTGAGGGCAGCAGAAAGTTAATTTATGATCCTATTTGCAGCATTAGGAGAGCTCCAAACATCACTTCCCAAATCTTTGCGCTGAAAGGCACGGCAGCAGCAGCCACAAATGGGACAATATCTGGGTTTCTTCCCTTGTTTGCTGTGACAAACTGTTCCTGTTCAGCCTGTGCATTGTTTGGAGCAACAGGAGGCTCTCGAGGGTGTTCTGGGTGGTTGGGTGTAGGTGGGTGCATTCATCTCTCAGCAAGGCACAGACCCCAGCAAAACACAAACAATCCCACTCCATCCATCTTCTCTTTAAAAGAGCTCAGCATTGACATCAGCCTCCCTGAGAGCTCAGCCTCTCCTCTCTCATTGGCACTTGTGACTATCAGGCTGAAAAATGAACCCAGCGCCAGTGTTTGATGCCTCCAGAGATCAACAAAAACACCTTTTCTTAGCAGAATCCAGGGCACTGCCCAGACTCATCTCCCTCAGCACTGCCAAGGCTGTGCCAGACGTGTGATGCTTCAGTGCTGGGTGATCCCAGAGGCAGGAGCAGAGATTTGCTTCCACCTGGCTCTGCTTGTTCTCTAAGGGAAAGATGGTCCAGGCTCCATCCTGGGCCATGGAGCCTGCAGCGGGGTTTCTGTGGAGAAAACAAGGTTCAGCCTGTCTCATCTGTGCAGCTGCAGCATGGGAGGCTCTCCCTGCTTCCAAACATGGAATAAACCCTTTCCAGCCTCCCCGACCATGTGAGCATGGCAGGATAGGGCTGGTCACAGTCCCCACTGTGTGCCTGAGCAGACTCCAAATCCAATCTAAATTAAAATGGCTCAGAAACCCCAGCAGGGACTGCCAGGACTGGAAAATAACAATCACACTCAAAAGTAGAAAGATTATCCATGAGTGTTGTCCTTTATCTGCCCCAAAACATCCAAGTCCCCTCCTCCCCCAGGTCTCTGGTCACAAACCCATCCTGCATCCTTGGAATCCTTGGGGTTCCCTTCAACAAGGGTTTGAAACCCAGACATATAAATATTCCGCCCAGACACATAAATATTCCCTTCTCCAATCCATCTAACAGCCTAATGGAGCCCAGAGGAGGCACCAGGATGATCCGAGGGATGGAGCAACTCTTCTGGGAGGAAAGGCTGGGAGAGCTGGGAGTGTTCAGCCTGGAGAGGAGAAGCTTTGGGGTGAGCTCACTGTGGCCTTGCAGGACCTGAAGGAGCTGATGGGAAATGTGGAGAGAGACTCTTTACAAGGGATGGAGGGACAGGACACAGGGAATGGCTTCCCACTGCCAGAGGGCAGGGACAGATGGGATATTGGGAAGGAATTCCTCCCTGTGAGGGTGGGGAGGCCCTGGCCCAGGGTGCCCAGAGAAGCTGTGGCTGCCCCTGGATCCCTGGCAGTGTCCAAGGCCAGGCTGGACACTGGGGCTTGGAGCAGCCTGGGACAGTGGAAGGTGTCCCTGCCATGGAAGGGGTGGGGTGGGATGAGCTTTGAGATCCCTCCCAGCCTGAACCATTCTGGGATTCTGGGATTCTGATGTAAGAGACTGCAATACCCACAGCAGTGGCGCTGGGGTTTATCAGTGAAGGATCACATCAAGCCCCATCAAATCCTCCCCCAAAATGCACGATTTTTCCTTATCACAGTATCACAGTTATACCTGTTCCTGAATGAAGATTTATGCTTTAAGCCAAGAATTCATATGCTGAGCACACATCTTTAGGCAGTCCCATCCTGTTCATTAGAGCGGCCCTGACTGAGGTGAATGAAGCTGTAATTGGTGCACAGCACACACACACACACACACATTTTTCCATGTAGACGAGTGAAGCTATCATTCCTATGTTTCTTCTTCATGAAGTATTTTCTTCAGGTGTTGTGTTTTTCAGTCCTACCAGAGCCACAATCTACCTTCACATCACACGCTAAGCAGGATTTTGTTGGGCTCTGGAAAGACACAGGGAGATACTCACCCTGCTAAATCTTCCCTGAGAATAAACAGCTCTTTCCGATGAGCCAGTGACTTTCCTGGCTTCATTGCAGGTTTTGGAAGCAGTTGGTGTGTGGCAGTTTACCCCAAGACCATGGAAGCACAAAACTCCTTTGGTGGAAGGAGCTCACAACAAACACAGGAATGGACCCCTCCCACCTGGGCTCAGACCTCGTTCCTGTTTGCCAATGAATGGAATGAGCAGGGAGTATCTTTACAAACAAACTGTGAGTCTGCTGGTGAGATAACACCGACACTGAGGAACAATGGAAAGATTTCCACAGGAATTCCCCTGACTGACTTGCCCCAGACTGTGTTAATAAACTGCAAGAACACAGACACAAGGAAAAGAAGAAAGGGGGGAATGTACATGAGCAGGGGCTCTGCACTGGGCGTTCCGGGAAGTCCGCACCTCTCGAGTGCCTCAGCCAATGGGGAAAGAGAGAGGGAACTGCGGCCGGGAAATTGGGATAAAAAGAGGCTGCGTCCTCCAGCAATTGGAGAGAGCCCATGGGAAATGGCCATGACCTCTCCCTTTATTCATGTTCATGACTGAAGTTCCAGGACTCCTCTGTCTGCTTTTCGGACATCAACCTCTGGTGTTTGAGGATTCATTGTCCTGACACCAAGGAGGCAGCAGAGATTAAAGACAGAAGTTTTTTCCAGAGGTCTCCCAGTGCTTAGGCACGTGGCAGGTGAATGGAGGAGTTCTGGAGAGCACTTGGATGCCCCACCAAATGCACCCTTTCTCTCCTGCCCATGAAAACCCACTTGAAAACTAAACAGGGCTGAAAATCCAGGCTAAAGCTCTTTGCTGAGGTCACCTAGGGAGGTTTGAGAATAGATTCAGAGTCCCAGAGCGGCCTGGGCTGGAAGGGACCTTAAAGATCATCTTGTTTCAGCCCCTCTGCCATGGACAGGGACACCTTCCACTAGATCAGGTTGCTCCAAGCCAGGTTCAAACTGGCCCTGAACTTCCAGAGAAATACAAAATGGGGGAAAATGAAGAACTGAGCCCAATTCTGTGTTTCCCAAACAAAAGGCTCTCCCTTTTGGCTGTCTTCCTCTTCTCCATCTACATTGGGATAGATAGAAACAGGCACTTCACACACACATTACAGTCTCGAGAGCTGGTAAAACAGAGACCTGCACCCAGCATCACCTCCCTAAATCCCTTTGTATTCTGACTTGGAGGAGACAGAGGCTTTTAGAGAGCTTTTCACTCTAATTCTTGTCATTTCAAAACCTGCAAAGCTACAGGCATGTTCTCACCTTTGTTTTCACAATACCATTTTTGAGCCATTTGCTTCTGGCCCATCAGTACCTGATCACACATTTAAGCACCAAGAAGGAGGCGAGAGCTGTGATGGCAGCAGAGCCAGGCGCTTTAACGCGCAGAGCTGCCCCAGTGCATGAAAACAGCCGGTGCAAAAGCATTTTCATGACTGAAACTTGCTGCAGAGCAGGAAACATATTCCAAAAACATGAGAGGATGTGAGATGCTGTGTGCCCAGGGTTCATCCCAGCCCTTGGGCCCTCCCTCGTTGGCACTCACCAGGCGGTTGGCGAGGGCAATGGTGCAGGCTGTAGCTTCAGCTTCTTGCTGACACTTGAGTTTGTCTGAAGTGGCTTTCTCAAACTTGGCTGTGAGCTTGCCCAGGTTCTCATTGAGGCGCTGCGTGTGAAAAACAGGAGGAAGTCAGGAACAGCACAGTTTTAACAATACAAGAACGATGTGAAGCTGCTGGAGTGGGTTCAAAAGAGGCCATGGTGATGCTCTGAGGGCTGGAGCCCCTCTGCCTGGGAGCCAGGCTGGGAGAGCTGGGGGTGCTCAACCTGGAGAAGGCTCCATGGAAACCTCAGAGGCCCTTCCAGAGCCTAAAGGGGCTCCAAGAGAGAGACTCTTTACAAGGGCATGCAGTGCCAGGACAAGAGGGAATGGCTTCTCACTGCCAGAGGGCAGGGACAGATGGGATATTGGGAAGGAATTGTTCCCTGTGAGGGTGGGGAGGCCCTGGCCCAGGGTGCCCAGAGAAGCTGTGGCTGCCCCTGGATCCCTGGCAGTGTCCAAGGCCAGGCTGGACACTGGGGCTTGGAGCAGCCTGGGACAGTGGAAGGTGTCCCTGCCATGGCAGGGGTGGCACTGGATGGGCTTTGTGATCCCTTCCAGCCCAAACTGTTCTGGGGTCCCATGATCCCAAGGCAAACCCTTCTCCAGAGCTGCCCTGCCCTGTGGCAGGGCTGGCCAAGCTCCAGCCCAGCTCATCCCACCAGGGCTGCCACGAGCACCACGAGCCAGCACAGAGCAGCTGGGCTGTGCCACTGCTTGGAACTCACACCCTCGGCACAGGCCAGAGGCAAAGGACACAAAATGAATTTATTTGGAGCTTCTGGCTGAGCCCTGCTGCCGAGTGCTCTGGCTGAGCAGTGAGCAGGCAGCTGAGGAACCCAAACTGACATTTCCTGACGCTGCAGCCCCTCATCTCTCACCAGTCCTTGAGGCTCTGCTGATTCCCCAAGTCGAGCTCAAATCCCCAAAGGGCTCCTGGAGTTCTGCCTGCACCATCTCGAGTCCATATCCTCCTGCTGTGTCCAGCAGGGATATAACAAGTCTATAACCTTGTTCTGCTCTACAAGCTGCCCTAACGTGTGCCAGGAGCCCCAGTGAGGTGGGACCATGTCCCGGGCAGTTCACTGGGCTGGGAGGGGCAGGAAGGGGCCAAAGCAGCTGCAGAAAAACCTGGAGAGCCCTTTGCTTGGACAGAGCTGTTCTCACTCCCATCCAAACCAAACCAACGGCTCCCACAAGCACTTGAAGCATTTCACTTCTGGTAAGAGAAGTAATAATTGATTTTATCTGCACCCAGTGCAGACTGCTTAAGGCTAAACTGCTTGTAAATCACTTTAACACTGAGCTACACACTAGAAACAAACCCGAAAATGAAAAAGGATTATATTGGAGATCTCTGCAGCTCTCCTGGATGCTGGCAAACACAGAGCAGCCTCTCCTTGACCTGCCTTGAAACAATAACACAAAAAGTTTCTCTCCCTGTGTGCACATGGATCCGTGAGCCTACAAAGGCTCATATAAATCATATCCCACTGTGCAAGCACGATCTGATAATTGAGTTTCTATAGAATATCTACATATATCTGGTCTGAAGAACAGAGCAGCCCTGCAGGGCCCCAGCAGGCACACCCCAGTGACACCAAATACAGCTGTGTGCAGCTGGGAACACACCTCTGGCTTCTGCCTCCACCAGCCCCAGGTGCAGAGCACTTAATCCCCAGGCAGGCAAAGGAGGAGGAAAGGTATTTAATGTTTTGGACAATCTGAATTTTCTCATTTGTTAATAAAAATGAGCTTGGGGCCCAGCCGTGAGCAGGTCTGAATCACCACACAGCAGTGAAGCTATCCAAGATATCCTAGCTTGATAAGTGAGGATATACCTCCACATCTATCCCACGCTCCCGTGCATCATTGCCATCTGCAGGGAGGAGAAGGCCCCTGAACCAGGCAGTTTTGTAAGTGCGTGCCAGAGGAGCACCAGTAATCTCCCCAAAGATTGCAATTTGCTTTAACAAAATCCCCCTCCTTGGGAAAAAAAAAAAAATGCAGACATAAAAAGCTTTGGAAAAGAGCAGCATAAAGGGATGAAAAAAGTTCCTCAGTGCTGTATTGCACATCTGAGGTGGGAGAATTAGACACCAAAGCCATCTAAATCCATCCCTGCTTCAGGTGCTTCCTTTCATCTGCAGCAGGAAAGGGTGACCAGAGAGCTCGGCACCGTTTTTCTGTATTTTTAGTTAAAAAGTATAGTAAGCTTTTTAAGAATGATAAGCCCATGAAAACATCAAAAGAGTGATGTGTTTCCTGGCAGGGTGAAGTGCTGGTGGAAGGGGGGAGCACTGGGGTGAGGGGAGCACAGGGACCTGCTGGTTCTTGGTCACTCAGTGGGACCCTGCCCCAGCTGTGGGTCCAGCCCGGCCGTGGAGGGGATCCCAAAGAGAGATCCCAGAGCCAAAGCACCCTAAAACCAGACAGGTTCTGGAGCAGCTGGATCCCACAGCCTGTTCTGAGCAGGTATTGTGCCAGGAGGGAGCAGGGAGAAAAGCAGCATAAAGCAGGATGTGTTCTCACACAGAGATAATTTTCTGAAGGAAAATGAGAATGGCCTCACTCTACTCTCTGTGGAAATACACTTTTAATCACGCTGTAATTTCTTCTATTCAGAGAATTTTTTTTTATTTATTTTTTTTTTAAGTAGTGAAAATCCAAGTAACATCCAAGATGTGCTGCCAGGGAGCTGTGCCGTGACAAATGAGGCTCCAGCTAGAGCAGTTGCCATCCTGCAAAACCAGGAGCTGAGTGTGGAGCCAGCCCAGCTCTGTGCTCCCAGCACGGAATCAGCCTCCAGCCCGTCCCCTGCCCTGTGCAGCACTGGGACACACTGGTTTGAGATGATGACTTTTCTGAGGAACCAGGAGTAGAGGAAAATTACATTTTAAAAATTAGGTGAGAATAATAAGAATTCATAATTAGCTTTCCTCTTCAGGAGCAAGCAAGTTTGGAGAAGAAGAGAAGAAATTTAGAAAGCAGCAATATCCTGTCAGAAAATCACAGAATGGTTTGGGCTGGAAGGGACACTAAAGCTCATTCAGTTCCAGCCTCTGCCATGGGCAGGGACACCTTCCACTGTCCCAGGCTGCTCCAAGCCCCAATGTCCAACCTGGCCTTGGACACTGCCAGGGATCCAGGGGCAGCCACAGCTTCTCTGGGCACCCTGGGCCAGGGCCTCCCCACCCTCCCAGGGAACAATTTCTTTCCAATATCCAACCTAAATTTCTCCTCTTTCAGTTTGAAGCCATCACTTCTTGTCCTGTCTCTCCACCCCTTGTCCCCTCCAGCTCTCCTGGAGCCCGTTCAGGCCCTGGAAGGGGCTCTGAGGTTTCCCTGGATCTTTCTCTTCTCCAGGGCAACATCCACAGCTGTCCCAGTCTGGCTCCATCCCTCGGATCATCCTGGAGCCTCCTCTGGACTCTCTCCAGCAGCTCCAGCTCCTTCCTGTGCTGGGCCCCAGGGCTGGGGCAGCTCTGCAGGTGGGGTCTCACCTGAGCACAGGGGCCCAGGGGCACAATCCTCCCTCCCCTCCCCTCCCCTCCCTGCTGCCCACGCTGGGGGCTCAGCCCAGGGCAGGCCTGGATTTCTGGGCCACCAGTGCAACAGGAGGGAGAGAAAATCCTGAGATCCCCCAAAGCTTTGGATTCCCACTCCCTGCTGAAGACCGTGAGCGCTGAGCAGCAGCTCTCCCCAAAGGAGAGAATTTCCCCCAGGCCGGCACAAGTGGGCCAGGTCCCCCCAAGGGCACTCACAGCAATTTTGGCCTTGGCAGAGGCCAGCTTGTCCTGGGCTGCTGCCAGCTCGGCGTTGGCCCTGTCCAGCGCCTGCCGCTTGGGCTGCACCTCGCAGAAGACGCAGTGGAAGCGCACGATGTTCAGCACCCACGAGCACAGCCCGGCCGCCGCCGAGGACTTGGTGGCCACGAACTCGGGGTTGAACTTGGGGTCTTGCAAATAGGGCTGGAGGGCTTTGAGGCAGTTCTCGTGGATGTTCTCCTTGTTGAACTTGATCAAGGAGTCCAGGAAGCCATCTACCCTGGCCATGGCCACCTTGGCTGCTTTCCAGCTCCTATCCTTGGGGATCTTCCCTCCGGGGGCTGTCAGCACCATCACGGCTGCGGTGACGTTGCTGACAGCGGAAGGAGGTGACCCAAAGGACCTCAGTTCCGTTAGATTGGTCTGAAAAGGGGAAAACAAGGTTGTTAGATAAAAATGAATGGGCTTTCTTTTCACTTTGCCGCTAATAGAGTCAGGCTCTCGGGCCATCAATCTGATAAATTGGGCTCCTCTCAGCCCCAGCAGTGCTGCCTTTAGATCACTGCTCTGCATGTCTGCAGCACAGCTGCTCCATTCCCTGCTCCTGACATCCCACCTGGGGCCAGCACACCACTCTTCTCCTCCCCAGACTCCCACCTCTTCCCTACTGCCTGGGGGAGCAGGACATTTCATGTCCACTCAGAAGATTGGGATAAAGAAAAAGGAAACCTATGGAAACAGCCCCCATGCCCTCTAAACCAGCCTTCAGGGCTTCCCTTCATGCTCCCACCTACCCAAGCTGAGATGACAATGCCAAAGCCATCCTCTGACTCCCGTGTCCTTCAGTCCTCAGGGTTCAGGGAATGCAGCTGCCGAAAGGAGCCCAGGCACCCTCACAGGGCAAGCAGCCAAACCGCACTGGAGGAGCCGAAAGGGCATTTTTGTTTCTAACCCCTGTCTCTATCCACTGATTTCCCAAGTTTTCAAACTCGCTGTCACATCTGACTCTGCAGTTTTTTGTTCTGCAGGTTCTCTGCACTGGGTCTGTCACAACTCACATGCCATTCATCATGGTCCATATAATAATTAGCTTAATTATCTTCCATCTACATGTAATTATCTGACATATGTATAGACTTATCTCTCCATAACACTTTAAACCGCTTCTCAGTTTGCCTCAGTCACTCTCACTGCCACCAGCCCCTGCAAAACGCATTACCCCTACAGCAGGGGACAGCAGGGCTGCAGCAGGTCCCACCCACACAGCCAAAGCCAGGCTGAGCCAGTCCATGGTTGCTTCTTGGCTCACATGGAAAAAAGAAAGGAAAAGGAAAGTTTAAACTGTCGGGAACACAGAGAGAATTAACCCTGTCAAGGCTGAGCAGGGCCAGCTCTCCTGAGAGCAGTGTGGGCATGAAGGGCTCTGGAGGCACCAAAAGGGATTATATAAAGCATCAGAAGGGTGATCCTCCCACCACAAATACAGCAGCAGAAATCAAGGTGGGTTCAAGTTGTAGCTGATGAGGAGGAAACGCGCGTGGTGTGGTCATTCCACCTGGTCAGACACCGAGCAAGAGAAGCATTTATACCTGAGGGCACGGCTGGAGCTGGGCCAGGGCAGGGCCAGGCTGGAGATCAGGGAAAGGTTCTTCCCCCAGAGGCTGCTGGGCACTGCCCAGGCTCCCCAGGGAATGGGCGCGGCCCCGAGGCTGCCAGAGCTCCAGGAGCGTTTGGACAGCGCTGCCAGGGGTGCCCAGGCTGGGATTGTTGGGGGGTCTGTGCAGGGCCAGGGGTTGGATCCGTGATCCTTGTGGGTCCCTTCAAGTTCAGACTATTCTATGATTTGATGGTTTCCAGTTTTCCTGGAATAATTTGCACACCAAAAAACATCCCAGGCCCTTGTTCCTTGTACCTGCCCTGGCCAGGGCCTGCTCTGGTTGCAGCAGTGATGGGTGAAAAGTGCATGGGTTCAGCAGGGCTCAGGTGCTCCTTACCAAACACACAGAGCCCTGCAGCAGCAGCCGGGGAGCAGGGGATGTCTGGGAATCCCAAGGGAACCCAGCTCTGTGTTCTGGGATCTCCCATGGCACGGCCATGACCCCGGCAGCAGCAGCAGCAGCAGCAGCAGCAGCAGCAGCAGCAGCAGCAGCAGCAGCAGCAGCAGCAGCAGCAGCAGCAGCAGCAGGTCCCCATTGCACCAGCCACCCACCAGGCAGCCCCAGGGAATTCCCATGGGGGAATTCACAGGGCAGAAACTGCTGTGGATGCTCATGAGGGAGGGTAACAGCTCGTGAGTGCCACCTCTGCCTGGCTTTGCCCCGAGGGCTCTATGTCTCTGAAAGAAACATCCAGCAATGGCTGCCCCATGTTCCTCCACTCGCTTGCACTGCCCCACGCCCTCCCCTGCTGCAAACCCCGGGCAGGATCTCTGACCTGCCAGAGTCTGATCCCTTGGGCTCCTGGAAATGAAACAAAACCTCCCTGGCCCATTCACCTGCGTGGATCTTGGGTGTCTCCACGCGATGCCCAGCCATGCAGCAGTGGCAGAGGCTCGTGGCCTCTCAGGAGCTGTGTTATCCAGTGAGCCAAGCTTTTCACAAAGCTCATCCCAAAGAGGGCCCCTGGCTGCTGCTGACCCACATCCCTGCTCCTTTCCCTGGGATTAGCGCTGAGGCATCTGTGTCTCTCCCTCTCCACACAGCCTGGACATGTCCCAGTGGCCATGGCTGCTCTTCTTTTGCACTGGCAGGTGACACTGGCACAGAAATGTCCATGTATCCACACCCTCACTGACTGTATGGATTTATTACTGGATTCTACTCAACAGCTTTTCTCACTGTTTTCTTATTAATGTTGCTGCAGTCCAAGTAAGATGACTGAGATAATTGGGCAGAAACTCAACAAACACATAAACATTGTTGATTATTCATGTCAGCGAGCAGGTCGGACTCCCCGATACATTTCCAATCAGAAGGTAAAGGAGACCGCAGCTTCCACTGCTCTGCTACTGCTGCTTTACAGCTCCCTGGAGAAAATCCCAGCATTGCCCCCATCTTTGCCTAATGAGAGATTCTACAGCTCCAGCACAAAACTGGAACTAATGGAGAGACAAACGTTTTCCTTTTGCACACTCCTTTCCCTCCCATGGAGAAAAGCCAGAGCACACATGTCTGCAGCAAAGCTGCCTCCCTCCCAAAAACAAACCCAACAGAAACCCCATTCTTGATGACTCTGAGCTGCTTTCTCGTCCCCCAGCAGGGCTGAGATTGAGCCATTGGTTTGAAGCCTGGCTGTGATTGTGGGAATAGCTGTGGTTTTCCAGCTGTGTGCAGTGGGAGGCTGCTGCTCCAGGACACTGCAAGAACTGCAGACCAGAATAAATTACATTTATTAATCTCTCCCGAGTCCATCTCTCGGGCACATCTCAAAGTCTCAGGCTCCAAACGGGAATCCCTGGATCACCCTTGAAGGACAAACCTTCCAAGGTACAAAAAGTCTTCCCAAAACCAGTCTACTGCAATCAGAACAATGTTTATCTCGTGATTATAAATTTTCACAGCAGCATCTTCCTTTGGACCAGCTTTGCCTGTTCCTCTCCATGGTGATGAGTGAAGGGGAAGGGAACGTGGTGCAGTCTCAGGGGTGCTCTGAGTTCCACCAGGAACCCCATATCACAGAATCCCAAAATTAACCAGGTTGGAAAAGTCCTCTGAGATCATCAAGTCCAGCCTATGACCTCACACCACCTTATCAGCTAAACCATGGCACTGAGTGCCACATCCAGGCTTTGTTTTAAACACTTATGCACCAGCAGGGAGGAAGCTGGAGGAGAGACAATACAATGCGCAAAACTTGGGCCATCAGATGAGACAGCTCCTCTCCCCCAGTGCAGAGAAAAAACACTGGGTTCCCATGGGAATCCTCACCCTACCTTGTTGAGTGTGTTGAGAGCAGCCTGGGCAGCTACCAGGGCAGGCTCAGCCTTGGCCAGGTCCTCTTCACAATCCTTCTGCTTCTGCTCGACCTCCTGGGTGATGAGTGCCACCTTCCGCTCCTCCTCATCGGCCACTGCCTTCTTCCTGCTCACCTTCTCCGTCTCCACCCCCACCACCTGGATCAGCTTGTCAGCATCCTCGTTCTTCTGCTTCAGCTCCACCTCTTGGGCTGCCAGCTTGGCCTGAAGCTCATCCACCTGCAGGGAGGAGACACGAGTGGGAGCACAGGGTCACACTGCAGCAGGAGCTGAGAGCAGGGAGGGCCTGGCTGTCAGGCAGTGTCCCGATAGTGCAGGGAGGGAATATTTCCAGCTGTTGGCAAGAGCCTGCTGCTCCCTTTGCTTGTGGGTGCTGCCCCACACCAGAGCAGCCTGGCAGCAGCGAGGATCCCGGTCCTTGAGCCCAGCTCCGGCAGCAGGCACAGCTCTGGGAGCTGTCCCACCCCTGCTCCCAGACACAGAGACACTGCTCTGGGCAGGATCCAATGGGAAGGAGGAGGAAGCCTATTTCAGATATCCTTGGCATGGTTTTGTACAGCCCAGGAGCCCCATCACACACCAGGCACTTGCAGGGAGCCTCTGTCGTTGTAAAACCAGAGCCATCAGCCTTGGACACAAACTCTGATGCCCCATGCCCCTGAGCAGAGGTGTGCAGGTGCTGAGCCTTGCTGGGGACATCACAAGGCCTTCAGTTCAGCCACGCTTGAGCTCCTCAAGCTCGCCACCAGCAAACTCAGGCACAGGTGGTTTGGAGGAGAACTGTGCCCCAGGAACTCCCTGAGCCTCCTGCTCACCCAGGCACTCCCTGCTCCTCCAGCCAGAGGCAGCACCTGCTCTGCACCCAGCAATCCTATGGGCTTGTGGCAGGAATCACAGACCCATGGAATGCATTTGGTTGGAAGTGACCTTAAAGCCCATCCCCTCCCACCCCTGCCATGGGCAGGGACACCTCCCACTGTCCCAGGCTGCTCCAAGCCCAATCCAACGTGGCCTTGGACACTGCCAGGGATCCAGGGGCAGCCACAGCTTCTCTGGGCATCCTGGGCCAGGGCCTCCCCAGCCTCACAGGGAGGAATTTCTTCCCAAAATGATTTTTCACCCCAGAAAGATTGCAGCTGAGATCTGCTGACAGGTCCAGCCCTTGGCAGAGCTCTGAGGCTCAAGGGGCTTTAAATGCCACATCAGTTGAGCCTGAGAAGGAACCTCCCCTTGAGCTGGCAGCCAGGAGCCCTCCACCGTGGCCATGGTGGCAGCTCCTCACACGCTGCTCACACGCAGGAGCCCTCACCAGCACTTGCACAGGGGAAGCTCACACAGGCTCTCACTTGCAGACAAAAAATCTGCTAAAATGCCCATTTCAGACTTTACCCAGACTCTGGGCAGACCACAGAGGCTTTCACTGCCTGATCTCAGGCTCATAAAGGTTCACTTAGAGCTCCTGGGGCACGTCTTTACCTACACAAAAATACTCACTGGAAGGGAAGACAGCCTCTTGCTTTGGTAATACCCATTTTGATACCAGAGGGGAAAGCACAATCTGCAATCTACAAACTGAAGCTACTGACATTTGGCATTGGCTCCATGTGGAGAGCAGTTTCTCGGGACTCTCCACGTGCCCTCCATCCATCACCATCCCCTGCTGCCTGGCACCGTGGGACTGCTCTCACCAGGACAAAGGCACGGCTGTAAATCCCGGCTCACATGAGCACATAATCCCTTCATGTGACAAACCCAGCGGCAGCTCCTTGTTCAGCTCCGCTCTTCGGGGGCTGCAGGAAATTGAAGTGGGCTCTGCTGATGGCAGATATGGCTGTGACCTTCTGCCCAGCAATCAGCCTTTGTGCGCTGGATACACACACAAACGGTGCTCCAGGGGTTTACACGATGGGGACAAAGCAAGCAGGGGATTAAAATCCACGGGCACTCAACACTACAAAGAGCAGGTGTAAGCTCAGCCCAGGGGAACAGACAATGCCCTGCCAAGCACACACAGCAGTGGAAGGGGGAATGACTGGAGACATTGTCAGGATTTTAAAAAAGCAAAAATGCGAACTATTTGCAAGGGCCTGCAGTGATAGGAAAAGGGGGAATGACTTTAAACTGAAGGAGGGCAGGGTTAGATGGGATATCAGGAAGAAATCCTTCCCTATGAGGGTGGGGAGGCCCTGGCACAGGATGCCCAGAGAAGCTGTGGCTGCCCCTGGATCCCTGGAAGTGTCCAAGGCCAGGCTGGATGGAGCTCGGAGCAGCCTGGGACAGTGGGAGGTGTCCCTGCCCATGGCAGGGGTGGGATGGGATGAGCTTTAAGATCCAACACAAACCATTCTGTGATTCTGTGAGAAACCTGTGAGCAGCTTCCTGAGCGCAGAACAATCTGATAAGCAATTAGTAATGTGAGGTGGAAAGGGAAAGAGCAAAGCAGATGAGAGATTCAAGGGTAATGTGCTGTGACTTCATCAGGGAAAGGAAGGGAGAAGCCCTTGCCTACCACCAGAACAGCAGGAGAAAAATTATTAAAGAGAAGAAAACCTGGAGGGCAGGCTCCCAGAAGACTCATTTTATCTGATTGTCCCTGCCTTGTTTCAAGAACACAAAATACATCAAAAGGTCAGCGACTAATTGATAGCAGCAGCCAGCCTCGAATCTGGAATCCAGTGATGCAATATTAACCCAAGCCATCCTCAGAATTACTCAGCAATGGGCGCTGACCTCTTGGTGGCACACAGAACTCTGGAAAACAAATGACTCATCCCACACATCTTCCCAATCCATTATGTCCTAATAGGAAGGAGGCTCCAGCTTCCCTGAGTACTGAGGATGCTCCAGGGAGAGATGGTTGTAAACTGAGGGAAAACATCGCTGTAGGAGGAAAGGTGGCCGACAGCATCAAGGTGTCCAGATCTCCAAAGGGGGAAAAAAAGGGGTGGAGGGGAGAACAGGAAGGAGGCAGAGAGGTTGTTTTGACACTGGAACAGCAAAGTCAAAGATACCTGCACCTCCTGGCACAGCAGCCCCTCGTGCTGAGGCCACTCCGAGCCTACAGAAATACACAAACCTCATCCTTAGCTTGTCATGAGCAGCAGGACCCTGGAGAATGCCAGTGATGAGCACCAGCTCTCAGAGCTAAGGCACAGCCAGGTGATAGCCAGGGATCAAAATCCTCCACCTTTACTTTGAAAATACCACCCAACCCCTCAGCTCATCACTTCCAAGCAGCAGGAGCACAACCTGCAGAGGACACAGCTGAGTGAGAGAGAGGACTCATCTTCCTCAGCCCCAAGACCAAGCATTTCCATGGGTGAATGTAAAGTTCAGCCTTTTAAACCCATATTCAAGACTGAAGATGCTGATACGATTTCCAGTACTGATAAATATCCACACCCCGGTTTCAAATCAACAGCAGTTTTGACTTTAGCGCACAGCTGATAATTTAGGTGTTTAATTTTAGGCCCCCAGTGCTAATTTTGGATTTGAATTTGACATGTTTGTCCTCACTGCTGTGCATCTTAATCACCTGCACAAGCAGGTACCTCTCACCCCAACCTCACTCCAACCTTGTGCTCTTTCACCCTTCTTGCAATTTGATTTTCCCATCCTTCCCATTGCCTCCAAGCCCTCCACCACTGCTCAGCCACTGCGTGGTGGCTCTTCAGAGAGCCCTGCCCTCACAGCAGCCACTGGAGAGCAGCCTGAAGAACACAGAAGGGTTCCCACGTCTCACAACAGATGTGTTCCCTAAAGATTCGTTTCATATCAGTGGCTCCCAATGAAAAATAATCCTAATCCATTTTCAGGAGTTTTAGGAAATCCTCAAAAAACAGCAGCACGCCACAAACCATGAGAACTATTGCCTGCATGGGAGAGGGAAGG
>VZRN01001715.1:815050-857656 GCA_013397935.1 Dasyornis broadbenti
GAAGGGAAGGGAAGGGAAGGGAAGGGAAGGGAAGGGAAGGGAAGGGAAGGGAAGGGAAGTTGTTCTGGGCAGTGAGGGTATGGCCTTGTCCCTCTGCTGGGTGCCATGGGTGCTCTCTGCTACCCCCTAATCACAAAGGAGATGTTGAATCCTGCCCAGGGGACGTGGCACGTGCTCACCCCCGTGTCCTCGCAGCCCTGCCCTGCTCTGTGAGCAGAGGCTGTTTGTGAAGGGAGATGGAGATATCAGCACTGAGAGGCACCAGCCCAGCCCATCCATCACCCTCAGGCAGGCGTGTGTCCCCTCGAGCGTGACAGACGTGATTGATGCCCCCAGCACCACCCAGAGCTGATGTGTGGAAGGGCATGGACCTGCCAGTCCTTCATTCTCATCACCGCCCCTGCATTCCTCCAGAGCAGCTGCAGGAGAGCCCCATTTGCCACTGCAGAAGTTTCGTAGGTAAACATTTTTAAGCGTTAATAGAATATGAAATGGAGAGAGAAACGGGAGTGTAGAAACAGATGCAGGTGTCAGTGCAGAGAGGTTTGGGAAATACCCAGAACAACTTCTAGTCGTTACCTGAGGAGAGTGCCAGTGTGAGTCCTCGGCAGGGGGATTTTGGGATGACTAATGTGCATTTCAGACGTGTATTAGCTTTCCTTAAAGATGGATAACATAAAGGAGGCAAAAATGAACTTCAGCCTCGTTTTAACAGCATGCACTATTTAGTTTGAAAGAGTCTGCTGAAGTTATTGCAGATTTCCTGGATGCAACTCCAAAAATCGGTGACTGTCCTGTATTTTCTAAGCTGTTTTGTCACCACAGCTGAAATTTAACCATTAGAAGAGGATGACAGAGTCAGCTGGATCCTAATCTCATTTTATTTACTGTGATCTTTCAGTTCCCTCCCAAACAACAGAGACTGGACACACATCTCTCCATTCTTCTTTCCAGTGCAGAGCATCACTTCTGCTCCTCCAGGAACCCAGCTCCAGCCAGACTAGAGTCAGGATCCAGGAACAAATTTTTTCCCCTGTAAAGCTCTCCCTCGAACCAGACAAAAGAAACAAGGAAACCCAACCCCTTCGAACCCCAAAGGTTTTTACCTGTGCAGAAGTGCTCTTGAGCTTCTCCAGGCCGTTCTCCAGCCGCTCCATTTTCGCCTTTAAATCCTTGTCCTTTCTCAGTAGCAAGTTCTGGTAGAGTTTGATTTGCTCCAGGAAGGACTTGGGGGTGGTGTAGTTGTAGCGGCGCTCGTTGCTCAGGTACAGTCGGGACATCTCATTGACACTGATGTGGACGTGGGCCATGAATTTGCTTATTGAATCTTTCACTGAATCCTAAGGGTGGCATGGGAAGACAAGGAGAAACTATTTTAAATAGAAAACTATATATAACACAGGTCTGTGCTGAATAGAAGGGAATTGGGTAACTTTTCATTCTGCTGCAGCACAATCCAGGATGTAACACCTAAGCTGATCCCTGTTCACTGTTATCTCTAAAATAACTTTGTTGCTCATGTACTTTATACCTCTTTTTATATCTTTTTATCTCACACATTATCTTATTCCAAGCAACTTCTCTACAAAATAGCAGCTCTTTTAAGTATAAATTTGGGCTTTTCTTCTGTACAAATGGGAAAAGTGCATACACTCCTAAAAAGAAGCACTGTGGCCTTTATTCTTCCAGAAAAACTAAATAAACAGAAATGAATCTCTATTCTAGTAGCAGCCTGTCATCACTGAGAACTTGACCTATTTTTGCCCTTGAGAATTCCAGAGGCTGAGACACAAGTGGGAATAGCAGAGCACGTGTTCCGTGCAGTGCTCAGGAGCACCAGGGGGTTTTCTGGGCAGGTTTGGGACTGTCCCTGTGCTGGCAGAGCCGTCCTTTCCCTGGCAGTGCCATCAGCTCCCAGTAACGCATCAGCTCCCAGTAACAGCTCCCAGTAATGCATCAGCTCCCAGTAACAGCTCCCAGTAACAGCTCCCAGTAATGCATCAGCTCCCAGTAACAGCTCCCAGTAATGCATCAGCTCCCAGCAACAGCTCCCAGTTACACATCAGCTCCAGTTACACATCAGCTCGCAGCACACAGGAGGGTGATGCCAGTGGCTCTGCTGCTGAGGTCCATGGCCCTCTCCAAAAAACCTGGAATGTGCCTCAAGGATGGTTTGGATGAGTTTAACGCATTTCAGTGCACCCAGTGCTGCCCCTCTGGACTGACCCTGGCTGTCCTGGATGTGCTGGAGCAATCCACCCCTCCCTGCAGTAGTGCCCACCTGGTGAGGGGCACGGAGCCACTGCAGCCTGTGGCCAGCCCTGTGCCCTGGCTCTCACCTGCAGGGTGCCCATGTCCCGCAGGAAGCAGAGGCTGACGGACTCCAGGGCGTCCCGGGGCCACTGCTGGAAGCAGTCGATGGTGGTGCAGCTGACCAGGGCCGGGAACCTCCTGCTGCGGTGGCGCAGCCTGGGGCCCACGGGGGACAGGCACAGCGCGACCTGCGGAGCACGGCACGGGAGGGAGGAGGCAGGGCTGAGAGCAGGGCTGGGATCTGCTCCTGCAGCCCCTGGGGCTCCACCAGCCCCTTCCCAGGGAGAATCCCACCCCAGCAGCTGAGGGAGCAGCGGCCTCTGTGCTGCACCCACTGCGCTTTTGAAAGGCCCCCAGGTGATGACACAGAGAGTGTCCCACACTTTGGTCACCTTCATGGCAGGACAAGGCAGCCAAAGCTGTCAGGCTGCAGCCCAGAGCATCCCCAGCCCACACACCTGCACCACGGTGGCTGGGGGCAGCGGCCCCTCCTGCTCCATCTCACCTTCAGCTGCCGTCGAACGCGCTCGATGAAAAACCTCCAGCAATTCTCCCTGGAGTCCACCAGCCCCCGGCCTCTGACTTCATTCCGCACACTGCTGATGATGTTTTCAACTTCATCGTCAGGGAAGAGATCTGGGATTTCCCCTGGGAGAAGAGGGCACATTTGGGTTTACAGGTCTGGATGTTGCTGTAGAGCAAAGGGAAGCTGCTGCCTCCCTCTTCAGGGACTCCCCTGAGTCCCTTCCTCAGATAAAACCACTGCACCGGGTGCCCCGGGGCCCCAGCAGCACCAAAGGGGCACACAAGGTCATTCTGCTGAAAAATAAACACCTGTGAGAGCAAACTTCCTTATAAAACACAAGGGAAAGGAACGTAGAATAGAGGCAAAGTACATAAAATCCAGGTTTTTTTAGCTCTACAGTCTAATTAGATTACAAAAGAAATATTTAAATCCCTAATATGCTATACATGATATAAAATGATTGCAGTTTTGCAAATGCATTTATTACATGTAAAATTTCTGCAGCTGTTCAGGACCATTTCCAGCAGTAGCCAAATAACTCTCAGATCACCAAAACATTTTAAAAGTTAAAAATCTTGAAAAAAACTTTAAAAAGTTAATAGTTAAGCGGTTGGTTGCCAAAAATGCATGCAACCAAATATTTTTTTTAAGCGTTTCCTTAATTTGTCACATATTCACTTCCTTTCTGGCTTCTGATTTGATTAAAATCATCATTATTGAGTCAGATACTTTCCATATGAGCACTAACCACTTAGGGAAATACACTAATCAGAAATCTGCTCATTTATAAAAACGATTAAAAGGTATATTTTGTTCTGGCTTTCTAGATGATGATAACGAGGGAAACAAGTGAGGAAGGAACGCCAGGCTGCAGAGCAGAGCAGCCAGAGCCATTTGTCAGCAGCCACTGGGCAGCCCTCGCTCACCTCGGGGCGAATCTCAGTCTTCTACATGGCCTCTGTGTTTCTTCCTAACATCCACTCTAAATCTGCCCTCTGCCAGCTTAAAGCCATTGCCCCTTGTCCTGTTCCTCCATCCCTTGTCCCAAGCCCCTCTCCAGCTCTACTGGAGCCCCTTTGGCACTGGAAGTGGGTCTGAGGTTTCCCCAGAGCCTTCTCTTCAGGCTGGAGAGCCTCAGCTCTCTCCTGAGCTTCACCTTCAGTCCTCAGGTGTTTGTGCATCTCCACCACCCTCCTCCCCACCCTCCACAACAACCCCTGTCCTTGCTTCTGCCAACAAAATCATCACAGGCAGAGTTATTTTCTACTGAAGCCACCTGGCCACCAATTTACAGCCACCTCTGTCACCTCTGGAGCTATTCACAAACACTTATGCTGCAGATTCCTCATCTCTCCCCATCCCTGGAGGGACCTGACCCAGCTGGTACCTTCCCCACCTGACTCATGAGCAAGGCAAAACGCGGCAGGCAGGCAGTGGCAAGGATTTGCCAGGAAAAGGCTGGACATGGCCAGTCCAGGTGTCCTCCCGTGAGGCCGGTGACACACTTGCACTCCCAGGTGCCCGAAACTGGAGCACACCTGGCTCAGGGAATGCTCATGCACACACACCTGAGCTGTGTTCTGCAGGGAAACTGAGCACTGGCATGGACACTGACTGCTCTGCAATGGTTTGTGTGAGCAGTGACTCAAAAACCTAAATGCATCTGGAAAAACAACAGGGAGAGGACTGGGATGGGATGAGCAGCCAGGTGACACACACAGATAGGGTCACCCCGAGGCTTTGCTTCATCCTCCAGCTTGTAGATATTCCAGTCAAATCCTCCATCCAGAAACAACCTTAATTAATGAGGTGGAGGCATGAGATCCACAGGCGAAACTCCTCACCTGGTGATACATTCCTTTGGCTCTGTCCCCAGCTGCAATATCCCAACAGACACGTCCCACAATAACTGTGTGCAGAATCCCATGACATATGGAAAAACAGGCACAAGGCACGAGGGAAAGACAAGAAATCTCCCAGCTGATGGAGTGCCCCTCCCCAGGGAGGCCTCGGCACGGCTTTTTCTCGACAGCTCAACCCATGTAACTTCCAGCTCATTTCATCATCGCCCCTCTGCCTATTCTAGAATTCCAGGTGCGGCCAGGAGTAACACTCCATTGGAGAGGAGGAGAGGAGGAAGCAGAGCACAAGGGCTGTACCTGATGCCAAGAAGTCATTGACCAGCACCAGGAACTGCTCGTCCACCACCTGCGCGTCGCTCAGCAGGAACACGGAGCTCACGTTCTTCAGCCCCGCCTTCAGGTACAGGTTTGCCAGGTCTGCCTGCAGGTGGGAAACCAGGAGGGCTTACACCTGCATTCGGCAGAGCGCAGCTCAGACCTACCAATGGGATTGTTCAGAGCATTCCCAGTCAGTGGGAAGAGAACAACTGCAATTTATCAGCAGGAAACTGTACGTTGGCCACTCTCCACCCTCGTGGTGGAGCCCTTTGGGCCAATGGGGCCGTTCATGGCTGTTGTCATTGTCAGATGTCACCAGGTCAGACTTGGCATCATGGCCAGGTCCGCCTAGCACGGATGTGAGGAGACTGTCCTGCTCAGCACCGCAGTGTCTGTGGTGGAAACACTGAGAGGTCGGCACTGACCTTCAGGGATGTGGCTGAAGACTCAATGCAATCCCTGGCTGCGGAGACTGGGCTTGTCCATGTTCCCCTGCCTGCTCGCCTGGAAAAGCTGTTTAATTTCAGAGGCAACACCATCCTCCTGATGGAGGACACCATCTTTTTGAAATCCAAATTGTGCATGAGATAAATCATCACAGAATAGTTTGAGTTGGAATAAGATGTTCATCCAGCTGAGCCTCCATCCTTTCCTTCCTGCCCCTCCAAGCAAGGTACCAGGCATGTGGTGGGGGAGGATCCTGAAGGAATCTGAACCATTCTGGACAATGGTTCAGAAACTCGCTTAGAAATTAGAAATCTCTCTTAGAAATTCAGCAACCACACGTGTATTTTCCAAAAGAATAATTTGCTACTTTCATTACTGGAAATTTGGATGAGATCAGTGCTAACAGAGGGAAGCGCCAACTGTAGAAAGGGAAATCTGTCACTGTCTTGCTCTTGCACAGCTGAGAAAAAAAATTAATCTGTATTTCATCTTAGGAAGAGATTCCTCCCTGTGAGAGTAGGGAGGCCCTGGCACAGGGTGCCCAGAGAAGCTGTGGCTGCCCCTGGATCCCTGGCAGTGCCCAAGGCCAGGTTGGACACTGGGGCTTGGAGCAGCCTGGGACAGTGGGAGGTGTCCCTGCCCATGGCAGGGTGGGATGGGATGAGCTTTAAGGTCCATTCCAAACCAAACCACTCTGGCATTCTGCGCTTCATAAATTCTTTGAAAATTAATACAGAGCGAAGGGAACATCAACTTATCTCCCACCTGCACAGACAGAGAAGCAAAGAGATGCTTTATTAATGCCTGTAGTGTTTATTAATGCCTGCAGTGAGCTCTATCCCTAGCTGGGGGCACAGGCTGCTGCAGGAAATGGACAGGTAGGGGCTAGAAAATCCCAGGAGTTGGGCTGAAAATACCCAACAGATGGTGGGACATGGGGGAAAGAACCTGTACACAACCTCAGGTCACTTCAGATTGTGCCTCTGGTGGGGAAGGAACCCGGGGGCATCAATCATCGCATCTCCCAGGCAGAAAAGAGAGAAGTTACTGTGATTTGCACAACATTTGTGGTACAAAGCATTTAGTCAGCAGCTAAAATACTTTAACAGCATTCCAGTGGTATTCCAAATTGTTAATTTACAACTCCTAAGTTGCCTAGCCTGTGCAGAAATATCAGCGCAGGCAGATGTTGTCTGTAGTGAACCATTCACAATCCCCTCAGTCCCTTCCACACACAAGAAAACAGAGGGAGAACTGCATATGATCTGGGAACTCTCCTACTCCCTCCTGCTGCTGCTTTTCCACCTCCAAATCACTCCACAACAGGCACTTCTCAGATGAGCTAATTACCATGTCTTGGTTTAATTAGAAATAACTGGGGTTCATCAGCACAGCCCAGGGCTGACACTAAGGCCTGGCCAGCTCAGAGCTCTGCCAGGACACCCCAGCTCTGGCTGCACTCCTGAGAAGACACACTCCAGCCAGGCATTTGCTCCTCTGCACAGCACCATGTCCTGTCTGGAGTTTCTCAGTATCCCAGGATCACAGAATTATTTAGGTTGCAAGAGCCCTCCAAGGTCATCATGTCTGACTGTTCCCCCAGAGCTGCCAAGGCCACATCCACTTTCAAAGGGCTTTTAAATCCCTCCAGGGGTGGGGACTACAACACCTCCCTGGGCAGCTGTGCCGGGGCTAACAGCCCTTTCAGTGAAGAAATATTCCCTAATATCCCCCCTGAGCCTCCCCTGGCCCAGCCTGAGGCCGTTCCCTCTCCTCCTGTCCCTGTTCCCTGGCAGCAGAGCCCGACCCCCCCGGCTGCCCCCTCCTGTCAGGAGCTGTGCAGAGCCACAAGGTTCCCCCTGAGCCTCCTTTGCTCCAGCCTGAGCCCTTTCCCAGCTCCCTCAGCCGCTCCTGGGGCTCCAGCCCCTTCCCAGCTCCGTTCCCTTCCCTGGACACGCTCCAGCCCCTCCATGTCCTTCTGGTCAGGAGGGGCCCAGAGCTGCCCCCAGCACTGGAGGTGCCCCAGCAGTGCCAGCTCAGGGGACGGGCACTGCCCTGGCCCTGCTGCCACCCCAGGGCTGGCACAGCCCAGGTGCCCTGGGCCTCTTGCCCACCCGGGCTCATGGTCATCTCCTCCATTCTGTCTCTCAATATACAACACATTTTCAGGGCAAGTTCTGCTCTTTATTTCCTCCCCTTCCATCTCAGCCTTTCAAGTCACCCACCTTCAGGTCAGGGATGCTGTAGCCTTTCCTCAGGGTGATCTGGAAGACCTCCAGGGAGCTGAGGAAAGCTGCCAGCCGGGTCAGGCTCTGCTTCCCACTGCCACCCACGCCGACCAGGAGTGCGTTCCCCCGGGGCAACTCCAGGATGCGGTTGATGCGGCAGCTAAATTGAAGCACACACGATTTCTCATTAATAACAGTATTTTCCTATTTCTCTGCCCACTGCTTTTCAATACATATTTTATTCACTAAGAAATTGTATTCTGAGCGGGATGAAGAATGTCAGTCCAGGAGACGTGGCAGCAATCGATGCCCATCTCTGCTGAGACCCGTCCAGAGGACGGTGCTGATGAAAAAAACCCCAGTTTGGTGGCAATTCAGAATGTGCCCAGTTTTTTTCTACTTGCCAAGTCCTGCTGCACAGAGCTGTGCTTAAGTGGAGGCCTGGACATCTTCGCAGGAAGGGCAAGAGGAAAGGGGCATTTGCATTGAGAGCAAAATTCAAGGCTCTGATCCACATTCCCAGGCAATTCTCTCTTCTCAGGCATTTAGGATTCCTGGCCAGGTGAGGAGCCCTGCTGTGCATGACAGTGCATTCCCACGCGGCTGGAATGGCACAAACCCTGCCTGGAAAACATGGTCCATGTTCCTCTGTTATCCACACCACCACCACCACCTCAGAGTGAGATTTTCCCACTCTTACAGTGAACTTGCTGTTATTTCCCAGCTCTGCTCACCTGTCCTGTGGTGAACTTTGCCTCCCTTTTATCCTCTTTCAGCAAATGCTGACACCCCCACACGTTACCTGCCAGGTGAGAGGGGTTCAGAGGATCCCACCTGTGGAACCCTCCCTGTCCTGTCTGAAACACAAGCTCCATTCCCCTCTTCACAGCCTTGCCTTTATTCAGCTCCCTTCATGATTTTCCTAGATTGATCTAATTATTTTTCAAATAAGACTGTGAGAACCACTGCACTGCTTTATTACAACTCAAGTATTTTATAACCTATGCACAGATGCCAACTGATTTTTTATAATTTTATAATCATAATTTAATAATTTCTGTGAAATTATTTCCATAAAAGCAATCCAGGCTGTGAGGAGAGCTTTAGCATTCCTGCTCTGGATTCCCCAGGCCAGCTCTGCCCATGGTCCCTGTCTTGATGTGCTGTGACACAGCCCTGGATGAGGTGACTGACAGTTATCCCCCATGGCCCTACATATATTAAGTCATCAAATTTCCTTTTTTCTTCTTTTTTTCTCCCAACTGAAAATCTTCAGCAAATTCAAGCTGACAGTCAGAAGCTATTTGAGAAGGAAGAACTTGTGTATTTCAGCCAAATGCAATTTCCAAATGCAGTCAATGGGTTTCACTCAGCTCCAGCGAAATTGAGAAATTGTGCTGGATATTCAAACCTTGCCTTCCTGGTTATTCTCAGTGTGAACTGCAGGGACAGTGCTGTGTTTCACTGCAAATGCCAATTTACGTAAAGTGCAAGAGGAGCACAGGGTCAACACTCCTGCAGCCATTCTGCAGGCAGTGCAAGCAGAAATGCCACAGGTTGTACAGGATCCATGAATACAGAGCAGGGGATGCCCAGACTGGTGGGGAAAATTTGCCCCAGCCCAGTGGCCAAGAAGGCAGGTTGGGAACTCTTGGAAGAGACAAAATTTGTTAAGAGAAGTAGTATTTAGAGATACATATATATATAAAATTAGCCTGCCAGTGTGAGAACTGAAACCACCCACCCTGGTGTGCAGCAGGTCAGTGGCTTCCTTCCAGTTTAGAGTCCCAAATCTGCATCTCTTGGAACAACGCTGCCGTACGAAATCAGTGAAAGCTGATTGCCAGGGCAGGTCCATCTCCTGGAGCCATCTGAGGCCAGCTCTGCATTTCAGCCCCCAGGAGTGACTCTGCTGGATCCCCACAGGCTGTGTGTGGAAGCTGGAGGTTCCCCAAGGCATGAAAACAGCTTCATAGAGGCTTATCTTCATAGAGTCCCTCATGTCCAATTTCCAGCAGCAATCCATCTGCACCTGCAGGCATCTCCATGCAAGCAGGTTTTCCAAAGGATCAAAGCACTTGAAATGCCTGCATCCTTTAAGAGTAGTAGCCTGAATGCACATAATCCTACTTTATACAGAGGACAATCCCAGTAAGGACCTGTGTAAACGTGGCTCTAAACCAGCTGTCAGCATTTAGGGAAGCCCCAGCACAACCAGTTCTGTCGCTGGCTGCCAAGGGAAGACAACAAAGGGCCTGAGTGTTGTCACATCTGATAAATGTTTGTGCCATGTGCAGAGCACCAAGGGCCAAAGATTTCATGACAGAAGCCAGACCAAAAAACCAGCAGCACGCAGAGCCTTCGGCTGGAAGCCCCAGGGTTTTGGACATTCCCTCCAAAGACCAGTTTGGAGCAGTCTTTGTGCTGGACATGACACCTGGGCAGGTGAAGCTTTGGCTCCTCTCCAGCTGCACAGCTGTGATTGTCACAGAATCATGGAATCCTTAGGGTTGGGAAAGATCAAGTCTGACTGTCCACCATATTCACTAAATCACATCCTCAGGTGTCCTAGCTACATGGTTTTTGAACATTTCCAGGGATGGGGACTCCACCACTTCCCTGGGCAGTTGTGTCAAGGCTGGACAGCCCTTTCAGTAACGAAATATTCCCCTAATATTCAATCTAAACCTTGCTGCAACCTGAGGCCGTTCCCTCTCCTCCTGTCCCTGTTCCCTGGCAGCAGAGCCCGACCCCCCCGGCTGCCCCCTCCTGTCAGGAGCTGTGCAGAGCCACAAGGTTCCCCCTGAGCCTCCTTTGCTCCAGCCTGAGCCCTTTCCCAGCTCCCTCAGCTGCTCCTGGGGCTCCAGCCCCTTCCCCAGCTCCGTTCCCTTCCCTGGACACGCTCCAGCCCCTCCATGTCCTTCTGGTCAGGAGGGTCCCAGAGCTGCCCCAGCACTGGAGGTGCCCCAGCAGTGCCAGCTCAGGGGACGGGCACTGCCCTGGCCCTGCTGCCACTCCAGGGCTGTCACCAGCACCCTCAGTGCCTCTTCCAAGAGATGCTTTCCAGCCACTCTGCCCCAGCCTGGGGAGTTCACTGAGGTTGTTGTGCCCCAAGTGCAGGACCTGGCACTTGGCCCTGTTGAGCCACAGATGATTGGCCTCGGCCCATGGATCCATCTTCCCACATCCTGCAGGAAACTCCACCAAACAATCCACACAGACAAATGATGAGAGCATAAAGGCAGAAAATCCCCTTACACGTGGCACATGGCATCCTCAAACAGCACCAGGTTCATGGCAGCATTGACTTCATTGTAGTTGTCCAACGCTTCCATGAGGATCTGGTTCAGCTCCTGCCAGGTTGGAACTGGCCTGTAGCCAGGTTCCCCGAGGCCTTTGGCAAAATGGCAATAAATATTCATGCACTTGGCCTGCTCCAAAGTGTCCTCAATGTCCTGTAAAAGAGAAAAAAAATAGTGTAAAACAAGTATGGGAAAACCCACTGCGGCTCTGAGCTACCTTCCCCGGGACCTGTGGTGCTCCAGCCTTTTTATGTTCATGTAATTGCACCTGCATGTTGGAAAATGGGAAAGAGGTACAAGAGGGAAAGAGTGGGGAAGGAAAATCCCTGAGTTCCCTTCCAATAAACGCATTCTGTTCTGTTGTCATCAGAACCAGACCATATCAGACCTCAACACTTACATCATAGCACTTCTTCACCACCTCCCGCTGGATTTTGTCAAAAGTACTGTAATCCATTTCTTCAACCATCTTATCCCGGTACACCCGGTTGGACTCATGCAGGTAGAGCTTCACGAGGTCTTGGGGTTGCTTCAGACATTCAGGAGTGGAGAACAGAAGGCCCTGTGCAGAGCAAAGAGAATCAGGAAACCCTGAGGGGCCTCACCCAGCACCCCCCGTGCTGAGTCCCCCTTACAGCAGCCTGAGCTTCTGGGCAAACCCACACCACACAGCCCCAGGGAACGTGGCATTGTTGACCCAAAACTCCCAAAGCTGCTTCTCAACCCAGCCTGGTTTGGGTGGGAACGGACCTCGAAGCCCATCCCATCCCACCCCTGCCATGGCAGGGACACCTTCCACTGCCCCAGGCTGCTCCAAGCCCCATCCAGCCTGGTCATGGGCACTGCCAGGGATCCAGGGGCAGCCACAGCTTCTCTGGGCACCCTGGGCCAGGGCCTCCCCATCCTCACAGGGAACAATTCCTTCCCAATATCCCATCTAAACCTACTCTCTGTCAGAGGGAAGCCATTCCCTGTGTCCTGTCCCTCCATTTCTTGCCCCAAGTCCCTCTCCAGCTCTCCTGGAGCCCCTTCAGATACCAAAAGGCCACAGTGAGGTCACTCCAGATCCTTCTGTAGGCTGAACAACCCCAATTCTCTCAGCCTGTCTGAGAACTAACAGAGCTGCTCCATCCCTTGGATCATCCTGGTGCCCGCTCTGGCCTCACTCCAGCAGCTCCATGTCCTTGTGCTGGGACCCCTGAGCTGAACAAGTGCTCCAGCTGGGCTCTGACAAAGCAGAGTAGAGGGATGGAATCACCTCCCTCAAGCTGCTGCCCACACCCCTGGGAATGCCTTTTTCCCACATCCTTTTGAAGGTTTGTACTCATTACACCTGTTTTGATCCCACCCAGCCTCCCCTGGCCAGGGTTTTCCATCCCCACCCCATGCCCATGGGTGCTTTGTCAAGTAGGAAAAATAGTTTGGAAATGTTAGTGGTGGAGATTTCCTTTTAATCAATTAATTTTAATTAGGTGCATTCTGCCTGCAGGAAATATCAGTTGCTGTCTGCTTAGCACAGTATGTTTACCATGAACTCTATTAAAATGCATAAAAGAATTATATTTCAAAGATGTGTGGCCTATACTAAGCCTATCAAGAGCACACTGGGTTTTCAATGGTATGAATTAAACAGACAGCTTTTATTCCTAACATCTAATTATTTATACATTAACTATTAAATGCATTGAAAGCAGTGTAAAGCAGGCCCTCTCAGCTCACTGGTCCACGGCTCAGATTGTTTGGGGTTTACATCTGTCATTACAGCTGTCAAATTATTCTATTTATTCTAGAAAAAAACCAAAAATGGTGAGAAAAGCTGACAACTAAAAGAGAGGAAGCAAAAACACATCAGATCCTAAACCGGTTAAAATAAAATTCAAAATCACTCAATCCCTCTAAAGTCCTTCTAAAGCGACTGAGACTGAAGACCCCCACACCCCAAAAGCCGTCATGTTCTTGATGCCAGCACACGTACGGGGAAGGAAATCCCCACCTCACAGACCTGAAACCACTCATTCACTGGACATCCCTGCAGTTGTTGCCCTGCAAAGCCACCCTCCTCAGGCCAGAGCAGCCAGGCTCCTCCACCAACAGCCAGCTGCATCCTGAGGAGCATCAGCATCCTCCTAGCAGGGAGAGCTTCCAGGAGGAGCCCGGTTGCTGCAGGGACACATGGCTCTGGGTCACTGCACCTGGGAAGGGTGTGGGGCCAGCACTAAAAAGAAACAAACAGAAAAAGAGGATGGGGAATCCCTGGAATGGAGAATGAGGAGCATTCTTGTCACTGCTCCTGTGCTCTGGCCCAGCTTCAGGATGTTTTCTAATAGCCCCAGCCTTGGCACATCCAGCAGTTCAAATTAAAGCTTCCCATGGAAATGCTTCTGTTCTCTCCCTGCGCGTCTCAAAGCGCAGATTAACTGGAAGGCAGGATTTAACATGATCCACATCTCGCAGCAGAGCTGCTGAAGTTCAGCTGAGCACAAGCGACAGCCCTGATTCCTTCCTGACACAATGGAGTTATTAACTTGTTCAAGGTTCTGTTCCCAGATTTCCCTGTCCTGTCATTCCTTCAGCTCTTGTCTGATGGGCAGACACAAGGCGCTGAACCTCCATGTACCTACTTTGTATAACAGATGTTAACAAGGACAGTGACAAATTGCCAGCTGGGGGTTTAGAACAGGTTATGGTGCTGACCCTTGGTTTGGCTGCTGAGAAATTGATCAAATTTTATTAATCAGCCTGAAACTCTGAAAGGCTCTTTTGAGCAGTAACACCAACTGCTTCAAAGTGTGAGATTGCTGGGAAAACAGAAAAAAAAAATCTCACCAATGATGGAAGAAAACATTTCTGAAGCTGAACAACTTCCCTTTGGTACAGTGCCTGGTAATTCAGTTTCAATGATAAAACCAAAGCTGGTTTTGATTGATTTATCAGCTCTTTAAATGGCACCCTGCATGCACAAAGCTGAGCACCTGAGGTGATCTGCTGGTAGAGGCCACCAAGCTGTCCTGGCTCTGGCACAGCAGCTGAACCATCTGCTCTCCTCTCCTCAGGGCCAGCAGCCCACAGAGCATTCACCTCCTGCCCCAAGCACTCAGAGCTTCCCTGGATGCTGGGGCGCTGCCATCGACCCCACACTCACACCCGTGGGGCTGGGGCTCACCAAGACAAGCCCAGCTCCATCCCACTCACAACAGCTGCTGCATGAAGGGCTGAGCTCAGGAGCCCAAAGCTCCCTCTAGCTGGTCCTTTTCCAGCCAGAGGACACTTCAAATCCCTCAAAATCTGCACCTCCTTCTGGACCTGTGCATCCCTCCCCACTGGCCAGAGGAAGCTGGAAAGTAAATAAGCTTTTAACTGATCTTCCCCGAAGTCATGGGTGATGGCTCTGGAATCCATTCCAAACCAATCAGGAGTTAGGGAATGGCCCCAGGTCACCCCCTGTACGCAGGGAACACGTGCTGTGTCATTCCCACGTGGGACATGGTTTTGCTCACCAAGGGCCACAGGGACACGGGTGACATCAGGACAAACTGCAAGTGCCACAGCACAGGAGCTGCACTTACTTGGAAGATATTGGAGAAATCTCGCAGGTTGAAAACGTAGTGGAACTTGACAGCTGTTGGCAGGAAAGTGGCAGCCACCTTCCGATGCAGCCCCAGGGCCAGGGCAATGAGCTGCTGGGCTGATCTTTGCACAGCCTCTGGGAAATTCCCACTTGCCAGGTGCTGCACTAAAATGGTGCTGTAGATCCTGGACAAGGCCTCCTGATCCGGGTTGGAGAGAGCGAAGACACAGAAGTGACGCTGAGAAGAGGAAGTGAGACATGGAAAGGTCAGAGAGATGGGCAACCACATCCCTGGTCAATGCCCTTTGGGGATTTGCTGTGGCTGAGCACAGCACTGAACAATCTCATCTGGGTTCCACTTCCCAGGAAAGCTTGGCCCAGGTGATCTTTTGAGGTTGGGATGCTCTATGATCCCATGACTTGCAGTCCACCAGAAGCATCTCCCCATTCCAGTTTCCCAGCAGAGGACAGCTTCAGGTGACACCTTTTGCTGGCTGAACGAGGGATTCTCAATGGCATTTCACAAGGGAAGCTCAGCCCATTGACGAGCTGAAAGGTCTGAAAGTCCCACTGACCCCTGATGATGTCTCTGGTAGGAGCAGCCCCTGGATGCTGCCACCTCCCACAAGATCCTTTATTGATTTGGAGCTTGCAAAGGAAGAGGAGATCATAGAACAGCTAAGGTTGGCGAAGACCTCCAAGATCATCAAGTCCAACCTTTGACCAAATCCCATGTGCCCACTAAACCATACTTGAAGTTCCACATCCACTGGATTTTGAACCTTTCCAGGGACACTGAGTGCCTGGGCAGCCAATTCCAGTGCCTGACCACCAAAAGACTTCAATCAGCTATGGTCCAGCAGTAAATATCAGCTAAAGGAAGGGAAAATCTGCCTGTCTGAACCAGAAGTTTTCCTGAGAGTGGGAGTCCAGCTGGCTGGGACCTTGTGACTTCTTCCTCCTGCTGAGCAGCAAAATGAGAGGAAACACAAAGAAGGGAGAAAGGCAGCGACTCTTCTGCCTGTCCACCAGGAATTACAGTCCCTTCACAGATCCATGCTGTTTCTACTGATTGAATGACAGCAGGATCTGCCACAGGTTCTCCTGGAGCCTTGTGCCTGAACAATCCACCCAAAAATAAAGGCAGGGCTGTACCTGGAGCCGGGGATTGATGGTGAAGCTCCCCGCGGTCGGGTTCATGCAGGACACGTACTGCACATTGCTGATCTCCTTCAGGGACAGCCGGCTCCTGTCGTACCTTGGGGCACAGCAAGAGCCACAGATGGTGACCGCAGCCAGGGTAGCCACTGCTGCTGCCCCTGAGTGTGTCTGTGGGCTGCCAGGACCCTTTGACTGTGGTGGGTCATGGTCTGCCCCTCTCCAGGGAAGGGCCCAGGCTGCTGCATGTCTGCACATGGCCCTGCACACAGGGTTCTGCTCCTGGGGAAATCCTGTAGCTGACATTTCCATCAGCTTTGAGCAAAACTCTCGGGTCAGACTCGGCACGGGCATGGAAATTGTGGAAATCAGACGAGTGCCTCTGGTTTGGGCCAGCCTGGGGTGGCGGCTGCTGGCAGAGCCAGGGTGCAGCAGAGCCCCGAGGTCACTGCTGGGGCTGGGGCAGCCTGAGGGTACAGAGCTGTGTCCCTCTCCCTCCTCAGCACCCACCGAGGGTGCAGCACCCCAGAGATGCTGCTGAGAGCAGGGCAGGGAGCCTGGACCAGTCTGGGAGGGGACAGGGGCACATGGTGACCCCCACCACGTGGCATTGCTCCCACACACCCCCCGAGCCCTCTTCTTGCCCAGAGCCCTGAATTTCTGCTTCCACCCCCCTGTCCCCATGGTTGGGAAGCTTTTGTTCCAGTCCAGGCACACACAGCTGAGGAGACTGGGAATGGCTCTGGGTCTCTGCCTTGTTTTCCCCATGGGAGAGCTGCGAGTATCCCTGTCCCACACAGCGCCGCTGGCTGCAGTGTCAAACACTCCAATCTCCTTCCAAAACACTGCCACTGGTTTTCCTACAAATTACCTCTGCCTGGAAAATACCTGCTTGCTGCTGCCTGACTGAGAACAGCATCAGGTGCTCAGAGCAGGGGCAGCTCATCCCAGCTGAGGCAAATCCCTGTCCTCCCTCCATGCTCAGCATCAGAGCAGGAAGCTCCCCTCAGCCAGGCAGGGACTGTTTGCTGGGGACATGGGACACCCCGGGCTCTCTTCACCCAGAGCCTCCCAGCCAGCTCCAGCCCAGCCCATGGCCAGCATGGGATGGGAAGAGGGATCTGTGCTGTGACTTCATCTCAAACCCCATTCCCAACACCAGAGCTGCACAAAAAGCTCTCAGCCCAGCCCCAGCAGCCTCGTACCAGTGGCCATAGTCCAGGTGCTGCCTGAGCAGCGTGTGGGGCTGCACTGTCCCGTACGCGTCCACCTCGGGTGTGTTCAGGTCATCGATGAAGTACACCAGCCTCTTGGTCCCTGGAGGGCCGTAGTTCCTGCCAGCCTTCTTGTCCAGAGGCTTCTCCAGCACACCTGTAGGGGCAGCAGGGACTGGAAACAATGGCTCAGCCCAGCCCTCTGCCCGCTGGGAGCAGCTCCTGCTGCCACGGGGAGCCCCAGCCCTCTCAGCTCCATGGGATGTTCATGGCTTTTCAGGAAGGAAGAGCTGGCACAGGACACTGCTCCCAGCAGGACAGTGGCTGTTCTCAGGCCAGGGGCCCTGTCTGGGGCTGTCCCCAGGCTGTGGCTGGGAGCTCTGCAGGGCCCCTTAAGCAGATTTTTGGTCCAGCTCAACCCAATTCACAAAATTCTCAATGCCTCCTTGCAAACAAAAACCAGCAAACTGTATTTGCAGCAAACTCTGCTACAAGCCAGGTCTACTTCAGAACAAACACAAGCTTTTCATGCGAGATAAAGCCTTTCACAACCCTTCTGCATATTTGTTCAAACTCAATCCTCCTGGCTGAGATTATTCTGATCCGTAGCACAGCACAGTGAAGTCTCCTCCACTGCCTGTGTCCCTGAGCACGGACAGTGGTGGCTTGGCACTGGGATGGAGCAAAGGAGATGCTGGAGCAGAAAGCCAGTGAGTAAAGCTAATTTTGTGAAAGAAAATACATTTTTTACATCTTTTAGACAAAGGAAAAGGGTTGGGTTTGGGCCTGGGCAACTTTAGAACAATCAAAATAATGTTATATATTTAAATGAACCAAAGAGAATCATAGAATATCAAAATTATTTGAGCTGGAAGGGGCCTTAATGACCAGCTAGTTCCAAACCCCTGCCATGGCAGGGACACCTTCCACTGTCCCAGGCTGCTCCAAGCCCCAGTGTCCAACCTGGCCTTGGACACTGCCAGGGATCCAGGGGCAGCCACAGCTTCTCTGGGCACCCTGGGCCAGGGCCTCCCCACCCTCACAGGGAGGAATTCCTTCCCAATATCCCATCTGTCCCTGCCCTCTGGCGGTGGGAAGCCATTCCCTGTGTCCTGTCCCTCCAGGCTTTCGTCTAAAGTCCCTCTCCAGCTCTCCTGGAGCCTTTGAGTCCAGAGAAGGGCAATGAAGCTGAGGAAAGAGCGGCTGAGGGAGCTGGGAAAGGGCTCAGGCTGGAGCAAAGGAGGCTCAGGGGGAACCTTGTGGCTCTGCACAGCTCCTGACAGGAGGGGGCAGCCGGGGGGGTCGGGCTCTGCTGCCAGGGAACAGGGACAGGAGGAGAGGGAACGGCCTCAGGCTGGGCCAGGGGAGGCTCAGGGTGGACATCAGCAGGAATTTCTCCATGGAAAGGGTGCTCAGGCCTTGGCAGGGGCTGCCCAGGGAGGTTTGGAGTCCCCATCCCTGGAGCTGCCCAGGGAAGGCCTGGCCGTGGCACTCAGTGCTCTGGGCTGGGGACAAGGTGGGGATCGGGCACAGCCTGGATTCCATGGGCTGGGAGGGATTTTCCAGCCTCAGTGATTCTGTGAGTCACTGCTCCAGACTGAACAGCCCCAAACACCTGCAAGTTCCCTGATCCCCTCCCCAGCATCACCCAAACTCCCAGATAACCTAAGGAGACGCAATTCCAACATGAGCTGTCCCATTCCCACGCAGTTTTAAGCAGGGTCCCGCCTGAGTAAGGGAGAGCATGGAGACAAAACTTCTCATCTGGAAGCTCTGGAAAATTCCAATTTGTTTTAGCAGAAGGCTGGGGTTATATGTTGCTCTAGAGAAGCATATTGGGAATATTTACAATGCTGGAATGATATTTAATGCAAATCACCCCAGACTGCTGCACAAAATGTTTTATAGGTTATTGATTCCTTTCACTGCAGCCTGAGTAACCTTTACTGCCTCAGTAAATGGCAAAGCAAACAGCAGCAGCTTTCCTCTGCCTGGATCCTGGGGTGATTTTTCTGCCAGGATCTTTCTTGGACACCATCCTCGCTCCCAGGTGCTCCCAGCTCTGGAGATGGAGGCAGAATTTGTTCCACTGACACAGTCTGGGGTTATCACCAGCCCTGTAAGCAGCAGCACGGCAAGGAGCAGCTCTTTGCAATTAGGGATGACTGGGAATTTTGATAAAAAATTTGTGCACATGTGCACTTCAGCCATTCCTTATCAAGGCCAAAAGTTATTAAGGAAAATTTATATTCCGAGGGTTTTTTTTTTTTTTCCCAAATCTTTTAAAGTCCCATTTGTTTCCTGCTTGGGTGCCCTGCAGACAGCCTGGTTATCCACTAAGAATTTAGCTGTTTTCTTGCCATAGACACTTCTGCACAAAGCGTGAATTGTGCTTAGAAAAATGATAGATTTTTTCCTCAGTGGAGTCTCTCTCCCCCTTCAGTAAAACCACAATATTTGAAATTTCTGGTAGCAAGTCAAATTAAGTGTTTCAAATAAGCATTTAATTTAAATTTAATTAGGCCTTAATTAACATATAAAATCAGCCCTTTTCGAGGTTAAACAAGGATGCAAGAGATTCATCATAGTGAAATGCAATTACTGGGGATGAAGTGACATGTTTGTGGAAGTTGCATTTTAATTCAAAGCCTATCCCACAAGAATCCTGAAGGGTCTCTGCTCCGGGCTCCCTGTCAGCCTCTCAAACACCCACTGCACACCAGACTTGGCAAACGGGGCTCCTCTCCCCCTGATGGCCAAGGGGGAAAAGTTACACAACCCCAAAAGTACAACATGGATTGTCATTTTCTCACGGCAGATCTGGAGTGGGAAGGCGTGGAACGAGGGCAGGGCTAGAGCTGATGGAGGAGCAGAGGTCCAAGGGGGCATGAAGCAGCACCCCAGAGATCCAGGGTCCACAGGCAGTGGGATTTGGTCACAATACACCAACAAAAATCCCCAAACTGTGCCCAGCTTTGGGGCATAGTCTCGCTCCTTTTCGAATCCCTGTCCACATGAAATTCTGTGAGCCACAGGCCCGCAGGGATGGTTGGAACCACATCCCTGTGCTTCCCCTGAAGAGTGCAGCTCTGCACCTTAAAAATCTGTCCCAACAGGCACCTTGACTGAGAATTCCTGGCTTTCAGGTTGGCTCTTTCTAAAGTAAATACAAACTAAAATCCCAAGGTGCTTTGGATTCACGTTTTACAAATCTAAAGAGGCACCTGCTGGGGGAAAAAAAAAAGCAGCCAACTGACAAACTCCACAAAAAGGGACAAATTAACTCTAAAAAATGAGCAGTAGGGAAGGATGCCAAGCAGCACAAATCACACAGCCCCGTGATGCAGATGTGCTCGGCTCTGCAGAGGAAGGAAGGGTTGTGCTAAGCCCGGAGCTCAGAGCCACAGGGACCCCCCTGAACCTGCCCCCACACATGCACACTCTCACCTGGGCAGGTGGGGAAAGCAGGGCAGGGCCCCCAGGCAGCTGAGACAGCTCAGCCCCCCTCCAGTCCAGGGGCACTTCCCACACCAGGGGGAAGGGGGAAAAGGGAGGCTGGAACCATCACACTGCCCATGGCTGCTAGACTGGCCAGAAGGGGAGGTTTTACCCATTTTTCGCTCGAAGGACAAGTAGTCCAAGTAATTTGCAGTGTGCAGAGGCACCAGCAAAGCCAGAAATCCTCCCAGCAGGCCCCAAAGAGCAGATGAGGCCCCTAGCATGGCCCCAGGGCATGGGCTGGGCCGGTGCTGTCACCTCTTGTGAGCAGATCAGCCCCACAAAGCAATTTTAAACTACAGAACCTTTCTGGAAATGTTTGCAGTGTTGGGAGCCTGGCAGAGCAGGGATGAAGCTGGGAACACTCCCTGCCTTCAGCATCAATCCGGGCTGGGATCGTATGGCACCACACAATCACAGAAAACCCAAAGAGGGAATGTTAATCCTTGCTCTCCCCGATGCTCCACAGGTCATCACAGATGGGTTGGGCTAGAAGGGACCTTAAAGCTCAGCTCATCCCACCCCTGCCATGGGCAGGGACACCTTCCACTGTCCCAGGCTGCTCCAAGCCCTGTCCAGCCTGGCCTTGGACACTGCCAGGGACCCAGGGGCAGCTACAGCTTCTCTGGGAAGTAGAAGGAGATGAGCACGGTTGGCCAGAGCATTGCGCTAATAAAGCCAAGGCTGTGCATTTGTTCCCTTGAATGGGCCGTACCCTTAAGAGTTGGACTTGATGATCCTTGTGGGTGCCTTCCAACTCAGAATATTCTGTGATTTCTGGGCATTTAAGTTAAACCAAGCTGCACAAAGGAAGCAATTTGGTTTACAGTGACCCACAGTTGTTATTCAACTCAAACCAAACCAGGTTGCTTTGTTACTTGTTAATAAATACATGTAAAATTATTTTATCTCTCTTTGGACACCAGTCCAAAATGAGGCACCTTTTAAGAATTTCCTCCTTTTTCTTCATCTCTGAAGACACTGCACAGCAAAACTGACTTTAGCTCAGTCTCAAATTTTCACTGATCCCCAAAATCTTCATCAGCAATATTCTTATGGACTTCCCTGGGGCCAGAAATTCCTTGGGGATCTGAGTCCCCCAAATCTGCAAGCTCTGCTCCTGGGGAGGGGGAGCTGCTCCATGGGACAAGCTGGGCTGTGGCAGCACGGGAGGACAGCTCCAGGAAGCAGCCCTGGCTTACAGCCTGCACAGATCCATTAGCACCATCCTCACCGCTAATTGGGATGCAATTCCCGTCATTGCACCCTGAGGACAGTTTGGATCCTCTCCAAGAAACCCATCCCATTCAGCACAGGCTTAAATTCCAGCACGTTAAAGACACACTCCAAGTCAAATACGAGCCATAAAAACTGCAGCAGATTGAAGCTTGGGCTTTGGCACAGTCCTGAATCAGTGGTGGGGTTAAGAATGCAAATTCTCAGGTTGGAAAACGTCATCTCCACTAAACCAGGGCTCTGCTGAGAGGAGAGTTCCACTGCGGGACTGTGCGTGTGCCCACAAATGGCACAGACAGCTCACCCACTGGTCTTATTGAGCTTCCCAGTGCACATCCTGCTCCAAACCCCAATGGATGCCCCAGGAATGTCACAGAATCACAGAGAATCACAGAATTAACCAGGCTGGAAAAGATCTTTGAGACCATCGAGTCCAACCTGTGACCCAACACCACCTTGTCACCCAGGCCATGGCACTGAGTGCCACATCCAGGCTTTTCTGAAACACCTCCAGGGACGGTGGCTCCACCACCTCTCTGGGCAGCTCCTTCCAATGCCCAGTCACCCTTTCTGTGGAGAAATTCTTCCTGATGTCGAGCCTAAACTTGCCCTGGTGCAGCTCAGGAGTGAGCCAGTGCCTTACCTTGCAGCATGGCAGAGGTGGTGTAGTAGTTAAAGGGGACCTTCTTCACCATGTACAGGTCGGTGTCCAGGGAGCAGAGCGTGTCCCCCAGCAGCACCGACTTGCCCGTGCCAGCAGTGCCCACGAGCATCACGGGGCGCCGGCGCTGCAGGAGCCTGGCCACGAGGAACCGCACACGAACCGTCTCAGCCGTGGGCACCAGGCAGGCCTGGGGGGGGCACAGCAACCAGGTCAGTGTCCCCAGCCCTGCCACCACCCCACAGTCACCTCCTGGCAATGACTGAGGTGACCTCAGCTTCTGATGCCTGATGACTTTTGTCTTTTCATACCCATTTTATCCCCTTATTTTATGCCCTTTCCCTTTCCTTGTACCCTTTACACCCACTCTGTCCCTCAGCCCCACACATCTGGAATTCTTGCAGGCTGATATTCAGCTCAGTTTGGGGCTTTTGCAAAGCGGGAAGACCAAACATTCACAGCAGGAGGCCAAGAGCTCTGCACTGTCTCAGACCTGGAGGCTCCAGCCTTGGATGGAGTCTCTCTCTCTCTGGAACAGATTTTGTAACTTGGACTGGAATCTCATTTAAGGGGGATAATTAGAAAAGGGAGACAATCAAAATTTCTCATTGGGGGATTTTAGGTAGATGTGCTGATTTGTGAGGTCCATAAAAATTGTATCCGCATTATACGGGGTGCTCTCGGTGTGTTTCCACCTTTGACAAGCCGTGCACTCAGGATCCCATTAAAACCAAAACAAATCCTCTTTTTCCCTTTACTGCTGTGTCTGCCTCGTATTTTCAGCAGCTGAAAAGGCAACGCTTCCAGGCTGCACTAGGGAGGGAAGGACACACTGCTGCCAGCCGCTGAGATCCACCTTTGCAGACGAACCCCAGCAGCTGGATGCTGGGAGCAGCAACTGGATCTCCCCACAAACACACACCTTGCCAAAGTAGTGAGGATTTTTACAAGGCTTCTGCATGCTGTGGCACTTCTGAAAGGACAGAGAAGTGCAACTGGCAAGCACAATTCACTACCTGAGAAACTCTTTTTTTGGCCCAAACATGAACCTGTCTCTATTTCCAACCACGTAGAATGACAACACGTCCCGGTGTCTCCGGGGCTTTGTCCCTGCTCTGTCTCACAACACTTCTCTCTGCAGGCCAGGCCCCCCCATGCTGCACCCTGGTCACAGCAGCTCCCTGCCCCTGCTGTACCTCCCTTGTATTTGTATTTTGCTGTTACAGTCAAAGCACAGTAAAAAAGATTGGTAGTTTGATTGTATCCCATCAAGAATTCCATCAGAGCCTAACCTTCCACCAGACCTCATTGAAACACCCACGTTCAGTCACGTAAACCCAGGAACTCCTGCAGCCTGCCAGGGTCACCTACCTGCAGTGGCATCTCTGGATCAAATTCAAACTGGGGAATAAGTTTAGACCAAGGCTCAAACTTCTTTGTTTCTGGATCAATGTAAAAGTCAAAGACTGTGCCCTGAGAAGGAAACTTGATCGTCTTGAATTCTGCCACCCACCACTTGCTGAACTCCACTCTGTAGTCCACAAGCTGCAAGACAAAGCGAGGAGAAAATAGGCAAACCTGGAGAAATTAATCAGATATGGAAAATGTTATTTATCCCAGTCCACTGGAGTGGGATTAGTCCTTAAAATATATTCTACAGCATAATAATCTTATCCTTTTTCCTATTATTAAGTCTAATTTTTCATTTTCTTCCTTTTTTCTCATCACTCCTATTTATTCCCCTAAATAATTCATCCTCTGTGTTGATCACTCCTAGTATGTCTGAGATTAGACAGATGGATCAATTTGAAAAAGAGAAATACGTGCCTATGATTAAACAGACACTTGATTGATTTTTGGTGCCTACTTCTTCCAACAGACAAGGACACCACATCCATCTCCATCCATGGCCATGGATAGTCAGAGCATGCATACCAAATCTCTTCCTCATAAATCACACTGCCCTGCAAATACTTAGTTGCTGTTTTCTGGCCTCTTTTCAAGCAGGAGCAGCAGGAATGGAGACACCAGGGCAGTAAAGCATGGGAGAGGGACCGTGCTCCTGCGGCTCAGCTGCTTCCATGCTGCCATAGAGCCCAGCAAGCTCCTGCTTTCCTGCCTTTCCCTATCTCTCCATGCATGGAGATTTTGAAGCATCTGAGCCTTTTTTTGAGAGCTGGGTTGACAGTTTTTGCTTTAGATACTGAGTCAGGATTTGCAAAATATGCTTGGTCCCCTTTACTGCCTCAGGTCTCCTCTGTAAACCTGGGCCAGTCACTGTCTGCACCCTTCCCACGCAGAGCACAGGTACTGCAGCCTTCGGTCCTGGGGAGAAACAGGGAGAGAAGGGGAAAAGGGCTGCTAAAAAGGTGTCTGGGAGAGAGCAGATGCATCACTGCGCCAGTTTTAGCAGCACAGGTTGTTCCTGGGGTATCTGCGGGTCTCTCCTCCCCACAGGATTCCCTGGGACCAGGTGGGACCATGGACTGCTCAGCCTCCATCAGCAAACCTGGCTTTGAACCGAGTGTCCTCTGCAAAGCTCCCTGAGCCACCATACATCAAAAGACCAGAGGATTTGAAAAACACATTGTTAGTAGCCAGGATTTTGCAGTCTCGTGCTACCCAGAGCGGCAGAATGACTGTAATCCCCATTCTCCTGTTGTCACTGCCGCTCAGCCCGGCAGCAGAGCAGGGATGTGCAGCACTGCTAAAAGCTTTCTCACAGCGGTGCCTCGCCCTGCTTGCAGCGCTGGGAACGGTTGCCTGCCCCCCTGAGCCCTTAAGTGGAGCAGTCCCAGCCCCAGCTCTGCTGCCAGAATGGTGTCGAGCTCAAACTGCTTCCTCAACAAAAACCCCATATGGATTTCTGCTAATTTCAGAGCCTGGAAATGGCAAATCTCTCATCTGTTTTTGTAGAGGGGCCTCGCTCCCCACCAACACACGCTGAGCAGTGGGAAGCCTTCCAGCCTGTTTCTCCTGACATTTCGGCAGCAAAAGGTCACCATGAAGGGCACCTTCAGCAGGGAGCAATAAACAGCTTTTATATTGGATCATTTTTCATCAGGCTCCCCCTCGCTCGGACGCTCACGCTCTCCTCTCTGACATTTACAGAGCAGCACAGGCAGCAACGCCCGGCCTGGCTTCCATGTCCAGCATCCTCCGGGTGGATGCTGTGCCTCCTGCCACTCCCCAGCTCCTCCTACCACACCCCAGCTCCTCCTACCACACCCCAGCTCCTCCTACCACACCCCAGCTCCTCCTACCACACCCCAGCTCCTCCTACCACCCCCCAGCTCCTCCTACCCCCCCCCAGCTGTGCCCAGGCCCTGCCATGCCAGGACTGCCTGCGAGGCATGGGAATGCTGTGATCACGATGCCAGAGTGATTTTACCATTTTTCTTTTATATATTTGTAGCCTGCCCAGTACTTTTCCCTACTCTTTTCCCCAACTAAGAAGACCAAACTCATTGCAGAGCTCCAAGCCCTGGGGCACAAGACCCCTCTCTTATCTTGGTTCTCCCTGGGAACCAAGGTTGACAAAAAGGTCTTTGAGACACATTTTCATTAACAAACACAACTAGTGCCAAGGGTAGGGGGCTCCAGAGAAGGGGCTTGACCTGGGGGGAATTGCATCAGCACTTGTCCTCCTAATTGGTGCTTTTTATCAACTACGCTACATTCCTAAAACCTATCAAACTGTATCCACCCCTGTGGGGCTGGGCTTCTGTGGATATTCTTCCAGAACTGCCCCTGGAGCTCCAAGAAAGATCCACTTTTAAGTTACCTCCTATACTAAATTTATCTCGAGTTTCATTTCTAGGCTGAAAAAGGCAACACTGCCACATACCCAGCTGTGCCCAGGCCCTGCCATGCCAGGACTGACTGCTGTGGCATAGGAACGCCATGCCCATGTGCCACCGACCGTGCAGCAGCTGCCCCACATACGGGGCTGGGAGTTCCTGTGCTACTGGGCACGGGCCAGCCACACTCCCCAGGCTGGGGTTTTGAGTCACCCTGCGCTGACAACAGCAAGGCTGAGGTTTTCCCAGCTGGCACACAGGGAATGGAGGGTTAAATCCTGCACAAGGACCAGGAAAGCGGATCTCTCATTCCATGGCCATGAGGTGACGGAACCAAGGGAGCACCACACTGAGCCTGGGCAATGTTTATCCCTGAAATACCTGCTCCTTGTCAGGACGGAACTCCAGGAGTCCAGCAGATGTTGTCAGTTTAGCACTGAGGCACCAGAGAGCACCTGAGCAGCCCCTGAGAACAGTAGTGCTTGCAGCTGGCAGGGGAAGGATCCTCAGTGTCAGGTCCATGGAAAGACTCCAGGACAACACAGAGTGTGCCACAAGCCCAGCAGAGAGCAGCTGTGGCCCCCTGAGCCCTCAACAGCAGTGTCCTGTCCCTGGGCAGAGCCACATCAGGACAACAAGCTTTGTCCTCTGACCAGATGTGACCACCCAGGAGATGCCAGCAGAGACCAGGCAAGAGCAGAGTGAGCAGCTCCAGCAGATGCCAGACTTAGTTCCACCTGCAGGCTTTGCAGATACTGCCCCTGCTCTCTGTGCCACCTGCTGAAAGCCTGGGACTCCAGAACTTCAGGTGCCACACGTGCTCTGAGACTGAGTGCCTCGGGTTTCTCCTGCCTGCCCTTAACCAGCCACATTAAAAATCTCCAGTTTGACCAGTGTGCAAACAGCAACACCATGGCAGGGTGGGAAGCTGTCCCAAAGCACAGGCACAGAGACAGGACATGGAAGCCAGGGTGGCCCCAATGTCGCAGCACTGGCAGCAGGGCTGACACACAGCCTACCGCCTCTTGACCGTGATCACTGTTATCAGCTGGAAGTTGTAAAACAGCCACAGCTTTTCCAATTATTTGGAAATCAAGAAACAGCCCTGCCTATGTTAAGCCGTGCCATGTGGCCAGGATATGGGGTAGGAAACACAGGGAAAGGAAATTCCCATTTTTCCTCTCCTGTGCACAAGACATCGAGGAAAGACAGAGAATGGGGACATCAGAGACAGCAGCACAAGACCCCTCTTGTTCACATGCTCCAGCTGTGTTTCAGCCCAGCTGGGCATGCTTGTGCTTCTCCCACATTTTAGGGAGCAGGAGCTGGGAGAGGGCTGGGAATGCACAGCATCTAAAGCTGCCTCCCAACGATCCCTCCATGCCGGAGATCACACCCCCTCAGCTAACACCAGAGGATGGGTTCTGGGGCTGACAACTCCAATTAATCCAGGGGATGGATGAGCTGTGAGAAGCACATGGAGAGCTGCCCTGTCTCCCTCTGCCTCGGGGACACGAGAGTCCTTGCCAAGTCACAGGTGCTGCTGATGAACCATGGCCTGATCAACCCTCCCGGCCCAAGAGGGTCTCTGTTTCTGGATGTCTCTGGGTCGTGCCTCCAGCACATCCTGGACTGTGCACATCCATCCCCCAACAGCCTGACTGAGCCCAGCACTGCCCCCCAGAGACCCCCGAGCTGCCTGCCCAGAGGAGAGGTCACCTGAGAGTCACAAGCACCCACCTCAGCAGCCCCCAGCCAAGCCTGTTCCACTTCAGGGAAAGCACAAGATCCCCAGACCCCATTCTGCCCTGCCCTGCCCTGCCCTGCCCTCCCCTGCCCTGCCCTGCCCTGCGCTGCCCTGCGCTGCCCTGCCCTGCCCTGCCTGGGCTTGCTGTGGCTCCGGGGGCGGCTGGGCAGCNTGCCCTGCCCTGCCCTGCCCTGCTGACCACCCCTTTCTTGTGTAATTCCACCAGAAATCGAGGACAGCCAACTCTCAACATCTCCCTAATGTTTAATAACAGCCTGCAGTGACAGAGCTGGTTTGTGCCATAGAGCCCAGTGATGTCTGATGATTTTTGTCTTTTCTTTTTTATACATTTTTATACTTTTTCCTTTTCTTTGTATTTTTTACACACTCTCTTTGCATTTTAGTCCTGCATACCCATAATTCTTGCAGTCTGATATTCAGCTCAGTTTGGGGCTTTTGCAAAGCAGGAAGACCAAACATTCACAGTAGGAGGCCAAGAGCTCTGCAGACTTGGAGGCTCCAGCCTTGGATGGAGTCCCTCTCTCTCTAAACTGGACTGTAATCTCATTTAAGGGGAGTAACTAGAATAGGGAGACAATGACTTCATCTGTTAAGTTTCTCATTGGGGGATTTTAGGTAGATGTGCTGATTTGTGAGGTCCATAAAAATTGTATCCACATTATACGGGGTGCTCTCGGTGTGTTTCCACCTTTGACAAGCCGTGCACTCAGGATCCCATTAAAACTGAAATAAATTCCCTTTTTCCCTTCACTGCTGTGTCTGCTTCATATTTTTACCAGCCAAAAGGCAACACCAGCACTTACCTGCAGAGTTGAGTGGCTGGGGAATGCTCCACTGATAAATGGAGTGCTTCACCTTGTAAATCCATCTTCATTTGATCACTTCATGCATATCCAGAAACGTCTATAAATTAACCTCCCCAGTGAAATGTTTCTGCATAAACAAACACCCTCCACCTCCATGCCATGACCCCCCAGCCATTCCCCAGTGGTACCCCCTGGATAACAAAGTCTTTCATGAAAGGGATTGTTTAGCTCAGGTTTCCAGGTCTAACAGCACCACTGATGCAGCTCTCGGTGTAGGAAAGTAGAAAAAAATAGGAAAAAAAGGCAATAAAAGGTCCCTTGAAAGATGCTGATGTGGTACCTCCCTTCTTACCTGGTCCTGAAACATGGATCCACCAAAGGCCCAGACAGCAGCAAAGACAAAATAAAGTTCATAAAGCTCCTTGGGACAGTCAGGAGGTGTGTTCTCCTCTGTCAGGAGGCATTCCAGGAGGTAACACAGCATCTGAACCATGCTCTGCTCAGGAATGGGAATAATCTTCTTAAACCTGAGGGATGGAAATTGAAGACATGGGAAATAGAATTGGGTGAAGCACCAGGGTTGCTCCCAGCCCAGGAAAACAAGACAGGAATGGTTTGTCAGGATGTCAGCATTTTCCTTGTCAGCAGTGAGTGTCTCATTCCCTGGAAAAGCACTAAGGAGAGCACCCATCCTCTGCCTGGACCCGCTGGCACTGGCACACACACACATAATAACAGTAATCAGACGTTTCAAGCATTTAAAAACTTTGATCCTCTTGAAAGAAGTAAAATGGAGGAGTTGCTAAAGGCGATGATTTCCTGGGAGCACTAGGAGTTCAAAAGCGGTCAAATAGAGGAGTAATAAAATAAAACCTTTCATCTTGCCATTTTACATTCGTTTAAGCTACACTTACAGAATTCCAAACTAATATTGTAGCAGCACTGAAGTCCTCCATAAAGTAATTAGAGCTGTTTGAAAGGTTGGTTCTACAATTTCTGAACTAAACAAGCTCCCAAAATACTCAGCTCGGGGCTGGTGCAGCCAGTCCTGGGGATTTCATGGTCTGGCAGTTGTTCAGCAGAGAGGGCTGGAGATGCTCGATGGCTTTTGCTGTAAAGTTTGGGCACCCAGAGAGCAGCTCCTTAGCAAGATTCCCAACTTCCATTCCCAAGGAGCAGTACTTGTGCTAAAGCAGCTTCTCCTGGCAGCTCCCTGTTGCGCCTGACAGTGCCCAGGTTCAGTTCTACATCGACTTTTCTTCTTTTTATTTTTTTTAATGAAAGTGCAGCTCTGTGGAGCAAGCACAAGATAGAGAATCATACAATCACAGACTAGTCTGGGTTGGAAGGGAACTTTTAAATGTCATCTGTTCCAACCCCCTGCCATGGGCAGGGACACCTTCCACTGTCCCAGGCTGCTCCAAGCCCTGTCCAGCCCGGCCTTGGACGCTGCCAGGATGCCATAGCTTCTCTGGACATCCTGTGCCAGGGCCTCCCCACCCTCACAGGGAAGAATTTCTTTGTAATACCTAATGTAAATTTCCTCTTATTCAGTTTAAAACCATCACTCCTTGTCCTGTTTTTCACATTCAATGCTCTCGTGTCCAGCCATGAAACATGCCCAGCTTGGATGCCCACACAGAGCGGCTCAGCTGTGCTCAAATGCTTCGGGAAAGAAATCCAAGAGAGGACTGCCTCTGGAGCCATGCCCCCCTCACACAAACACCAGCATCCTTCTCATCCCCAAGGGGCAGGAAAAGAAGTGGGGAGAGGATAAAAGAGGATCTGCTCTCTCCATCTTCCACACTTTCTCCCAGCAGTGGTCTGAAATCTGCTCTACTGAAACATGTCTTGTGGAGTGAACTCAGCTCTGGCCTGACACATCAGAAGACTGGCAAGATTTCGTCTTTAGGATCTCCTGGATTTGCTTTCCAAGAGGTACAGAACTGATACAAGTACAGGAACCATCAAATCAACATCCAAGGAGAACCACATCAGAGCAACCAAGGATGGGCAGGAGTGTCAGCTGCCCCCTCAGCCACTGTTCCTTGGAGCTGAAGCCGAGGTACGCAGGGCTCCTGGGGACAAGGAGGACACTGGCCAGCCCTGGAGCACACCCCCAGCACAGCTGGGCTGGCAAGTGCTGAGTGACCCCTGCCCTCACCAGCAGAGACACAAGCACCCTTTGGTGGCACCTTGTTCTGAGGGTGTCCAGGCAAACTGGCAGGTACTTGTCAAACAGGATGGTCAGGTTGGCTCTCTCAGACTGGACCTCTCGCCGGTCAATCCAGCTGCTCACCAGGGGATTCCAGCCTAGGTCCGAGGGATTGATGTACAGGACTCCTTTAGGCCCAGGAGAAGAGAGAACAGTAAGGACACAGCAGAGACTCTTGCTTTTTCCACCAGCAATTTTCAGCTGCTCTCACATGACTGAGACCCTGTCAAATACACCCAGAGCCCCATTACCTGCCCCACTGCAGAGCAGAAACATTCACAGTGAAGAGATGGAGCTCAGGACAACAGGGCACTTCTCATGAGCCTGCCCCAAATTTAGAACAGGGTGTTGCCTGAGCCATGGTACTGCTCTGGGCCCCAGACACCAGGGGACACCTTCATTCCCTGTTCCCATGCACTTCTCCAAAGGATTGAGAGCTCTTTGGGATACAGACTGGCTGTCTCCTCACCAGGCCCACACAGAGCTGTGCAGGACTGCTCTCTCAGCAGTGCTGCAGCTGTGATCCCACATCAGCAGTGGGAATACCCCGAGCACAACCCCAGGATGACAGACCCCATGTGGGCCTGGGCTCAGGATCCTCAGAGTGTCCGTGTGCTTCGGGAGCACACCCTGCACACCCAGGGCAGCTGTGATGCCAGGCTGGGAGCTTTCAAAGGGACCAAGCTGGCTGACAAAAGCCTGATCACCAGCACCAGATCCCATTTGCTACCAGGAGCAGCCTGAGTGGGACTCACCCGCCCGGGACACGGTGGCCGGGGTGGCCGTGCGCAGGTGGCTGATCTCAAACAGCAGCCTCATCGTGGGGTTCAGAGGGATCCTCTCGTTGCTGGCCAGGGTCAGCACCTGTGTGTGCACACAGAGAGGCAGCCTAAAGCTCTCCCAGAGCAGGAATGGACAGCATTCAGCACTTGGCACTGCTGAGCTTGGCTGCTCAGCCCAGCTCCTCGAGGCACAGCAGCTCTGGGCAAAGGGCTGAGCCCCCAGCGTGTCCAGCAGGCAAGGGGGATTGTGCCCCTGTGCCCCTGTGCCCAGGTGAGACCCCACCTGCAGAGCTGCCCCAGCCCTGGGGCCCAGCACAGGAAGGAGCTGGAGCTGCTGGAGAGAGTCCAGAGGAGGCTCCAGGATGATCCGAGGGATGGAGCAGCTCTGTTAGTTCTCAGACAGGCTGAGAGAATTGGTGTTGTTCCGCCTAAAGAAGGATCTGGAGTGACCTCACTGTGGCCTTTTGGTATCTGAAGGGGCTCCAGGAGAGCTGGAGAGAGACTCTGGAAAAGGGCCTGGAGTGACAGGACACAGGGAATGGCTTCCCACTGCCAACAGGCAGGGACAGATGGGATATTGGGAAGGAATTGTTCCCTGTGAGGGTGGGGAGGCCCTGGCCCAGGGTGCCCAGAGAAGCTGTGGCTGCCCCTGGATCCCTGGCAGTGTCCAAGGCCAGGCTGGACACTGGGGCTTGGAGCAGCCTGGGACAGTGGAAGGTGTCCCTGCCATGGCAGGGATGGAATGGGATGGGCTTTGAGATCTCTCCCAACCCAAATCATTCTGTGATGCCATGACATAATTCCTACCTGGCACTAGAATGATCCTTCTCTCTTCCACACCCCAGAATCCAAAGCACTCCCTCAAAGTGGGGAAAAAATACAAAACCATGTCCCTACCCTGTTTTTAAAGAGCCTGAAATTATGACCAGGACATTAGTGATTACTCATGAGCACGACGCTCCAGAAAAGGAACATTCCAATGAAAACAAGCTCTGAGCTATTTCCCTCATGCACCACTGCCTTTATGCAATGCTGTTTGGTGTGTCTGAAGAAACACAGCTGCATTATTCCAGGAGTTATTTCAGCATCTGCATTTCTCCCAGGCTGCATCACACCTGACAAGGAATACCTATTTCTTTACCTCATATCCATTACCTTATTATCATCCATCACAGTGTTCAGAGATTCAATCCACATCGGATCAATATCCCCATCCAGCACCATCCACTTGGGACCATCATGGGAGATGTTGGCCAGCTCTCGCATGATGGATGAAAACAGTCCTGGGAGAGTGACACGAATGTGTTGATGAACACTGAAGTTGTCACCTGCTCTGACATTTTTCTAGCACCTTTCTAAAAATTATGCTTTCCTCAGAAACATTCACAATTCTTTGCATCTGGACATAAATAATACTATATAATGACAATTGCTTTGAAGGAAAAAAAAATTATCAGAGTTATTATCACTGAGAAAGACTGTGGACTTACATGAGCTTCATTCCCACTGAAAATCATAAGGCATGAGAAAAATAAAGAGCAGGTACTCAGAGGGAAAAAAAGACACAAATTAAACAATGCAGAGGAAACCATCTGAATATGCCTTGGAAATTCTTATAATTTTCTTTTTTCCTGTGGTTTGAAGTGTATCAGGGAAACCAAGATGCTCTAAACGCTGGGTCATGGCTTTAGTGAGACTGAGGGGAGAACAAGCCCAGACTGACATTGAGTGACAGAACAAAATGTCAGTAAAATCAAGGAGACAGAAAGGATAGAGAGTCTCAAGGGGAGTAAATAATAAATGCTAAGAAGAGCGAGAAGCTGGGAACAGAGCAGAAGTACTGCAGGGCAAATGAGAGCTCCGCAAAACCATCACTCCCCTCCACACGAGGCAATACCTAGGGAAAGGCTGGTCTGCATGAAGGAACACCAGGCAAACATTAGAAACAGCCTCTCTTCTGGTGAATTGTGACAGGCATGTTTTTTTTTTCCTCCAGGACAAGCAATTCCCTCGTGATCCAGGTCAGGAATGGCCGGTGGCATTGTATGACCCAAACAAAGCTTGTGCACAACAAATGCAGAACAGCTCAGCCGACACAGGTACGAGATGGGGTCAGGAATAACTTCCCTGGCTCTGCCTGGACCCCATTCCTCGTACTGGACACACCTTGGCAATCACTCAGCACCATCAGGGGCAGCAGCCCCTCCTGCCTGAGAGCATCAGCGCTTGCCTCACACTCAACAGGGGGACGTGCCCCTCTCCCAGCCTGGGGCATCCACACTTCAGGGAGGTCTTGGGATTCAAAAGATGAATTTGGTTCTACAAATAACACTCTTAGGATTCCCTTGTGGAACCTTTCCCCGCCTAACGTGCACAAACTTTCCAACTCGTAGCGGTGAAATGAGTGACAGGATGAACTCGGGAAGAATAAAAGGAGGAACTGATCTATAAGGGAACACATCCTCTCTTGTCAGGCTGTGGTGAAAATGGCCTGGCTGGTGTTTGACACCAAGAAACAGCATTTTCAGGAATGGTTAATGCAGAAATATCTGCCTTGGGCCCTCAGGGAAAAGCCCTGTAAGTTCTCTTGAAACATGAGGGGATTGAAAACACTGGACAGTCACCTGCCAGTGTCCCTCGTGCTGTCCAGTGCCACCCACAGCCCCTGATCCGCAGTCTCCGATCCGCAGTTCTCTCTGCAGGGTCTGGTTGTATCCCACACTTCCCTCTGTCACTTTGATTTAGGGTCCCCAATTACAATTAAAAAGAAATTAACCCTGGCAGTGGAGCAAAGCACGGGGCAGGAGGGGTTGTGGAGGGGCCAGGGGAGGTGCTGGCAGCTCATCAGCCTCTGGCTGAGGATGATTTATGGAGCCGTCCTCCCCCACGGCTCCCAAAACAGCCACACACAGAAATCAAAGCTGCCTTTCTGGATTAGTCACAACCCAGCCTTCTCACTCCACATCTCTGTAATCTTTCAGCAGGTTTTAAATGCTCATCTTATCCTCCTCAGGAGCAATCAGGATCAACAGCCTGGCAAACACTGTGTGCTAGAGATCAGGCAGTGATATTTAGTGGAAAAACACATTTCAGAGGCTGCTGTGAGTGTCCAGCTACGGAAACCTGGCCATGGCACATTTTGGGGGGCCCCAGCGCACATCACAGGGCAGGAGGGAACCCTATTCCATCACCAGCCCAGCCCCAAATACCAACCTGCCCCAGTTAGGAACTGGGAGGCGTTGAGGTATATGTATATGATAATTATGCTCATGGCAAAAGGATAAATTCCCATTTGATAACCAAAAAACTGTGACACCCTGCATGTCCTTCCAACAGCAAACCCTCACACGGCTGGGAGCAGCACCTGGGCTGTGAGAGCTGCACACAAAGAACCATCATCCTGCTGTCACTCAGGAGCTTCATTAAAAAATAGCCTTTTTATTTTCAAATTCAGGCATGAAAAGATATTTACCATCTTTCCATTCTCTTGTTGCTGGGTTAATGATGCCGAAGAGCTCATCGTTGGTGACTGCCTTGGGGTTGAGGTCTGTCCAGACTGGACGGCGCTTCATTCTTTGGTAGGTCCTGTGCAGGGACCTCAGCACCTGCGACTTGCCCGTGCCTGCAGAGCCCACCACGAACACGGAGTGCCGGACATTCAGCAGCTCCTCCAGCTGCACCACCTGGGGAAACAGCCCCAGAGCTTGGGCAAAGATGCCAAACTGAAGTTCAAATGTGCAAAACCTGCTCTGGTGGAAGAAGTCCCTGCCCACGGCAGGGGGGTTGGAACGAGATGTTCTTTAAAGTCCCTTCCCACCCAAACCATTCTGTGATCCTGTGAAATCTCCTTGGGCCTCTTTCGAAAGTTGTGACCCAGAGACATAAAGGGGTTTGACCCCGAGTTTGGTCTGGGCACTCTGACTGGGATGGGTGCAATCCTGCGCAGGCAGAAAAACCTCCCCCAGCACTGCTCACCCCTGACAGCCCCCAGCCAAGAAGGCTCTGCTGTGCAGGGGCCACACGTGCACCAGCCTACAAGTCAGTCTCTGTAAATCCAGGGCACAGGCAGTGCTGGCTCTAGGAGCATCAGGCCCAGCATAGCTGACGCCATCCTCCATCAAAGCCTGTCTGCAAGGGGGATATTGTGGCTGTCCCTGGATCCCTGGAGGTGTCCAAGGCCAGGTGGATAGGGCTTGGAGCAATCTGGTCTAATGGAAGGTGTCCCCACCCATGGCAGGGGTGGAAGGAGATGAGCTTTAAGCTCCCTTCCAACCACATCATTCTGTGGTTCTGTGTTTGTGCAGAGCCCTCTTTGAAGAAGCAAAGATGGTTGAGAACACCCAGCTGAGCTGATGACAGTGTAGGGAGAGAAGAACATCCCTTGGTCTTACTTTGAGCACAAAGTTGTCCTCAGGCTGCAGCCGCAGCTCCAGCACAGCCTCCTTCACCACCACCTCGAAATCCAGGGCTTGCTTCCGAGGCACATCCAGTGCGGGGAACAGGTCCCCAATCAGCCCCATGAACACAGGCACATCATCTGTGACGATCTTGGGGATGTTAAAGTCACGGAGGGAGCGCATCAGGACCTGCTCTTCAGGCCGCTCTGGGTCTGCGCGTTTGAGGGAGCCGGCGACCACCAGCACTGACTTGATGGCCCGCAGACCCCAGTCGTAGTGATCCTACATGGAGGGGGAGAAGGAAATAAAAACAGGGGTGAGTTTATGCCTAGATAGTACCAGCAGGCAGGGGTGAGAACCAGGAGTCACAGTTACCACATCAGTCAGCAATGGAAAAGCGCCCGAATCCATGATCTGTGTCCTGCCCAGAGACCTCCACCAGCCTGACTCACCTGGTGTCCATTCCAGCAGGGGAGCTCCCAGCAGGGACAGCATCAAAGAGTCAAATAATGCAGCTGTTCATGCCCTCCCATGGGCTCAGAGCTGGCACTAAGGCAGCATTAGGACTCGCACATAAGCAATTTTTTCCCCTAAACCTTAAAAGTTTGCTTGGCCTTTTTGCAGGTAGAGCAAGGCCAGCCAGAGCCCTGGATCTCTGAGGTGAAAGGCTTGTTAGTCCATTCTGAGACCCAGATACCCAGATTTCTCCATCCTGCCCATCACCAGGTTACCAGACACATATGGTCCCGGAGACAGTCCACCAAGCAGGGCAGGGAGGACACTGCTGAAAAGGAATCCTAAAGAGGCATGAGAGGAACTCTCAAGCCAACAAGAAATTCCTTCTATTTCTGCTCCATTAAGACCCTGCAGAGCACAGCCCAACAGCTTGATGCTTCATGTGAGAGACCACAGCTCCCACAGGCCTCCAGGTGCACTGCTCAGAGTTTCTGTGGCAAGGCAGAAACCCACCCAAGCTCATGCTGGTACATCCAAGGTCAGGTTTTCCATCTGGAGTCCTGATTCAACTCACCACTGGCCCCAGCCTTGATCTATGCAGATGATGACAAGTTAAAATCCGATTAACCACAGTTTTGCACTGAAAGTGACCCTACATGGTCAACACTTGACATGAAAGAGAAGTATTTAGTTGGACTAAGAGAGGGACAGTCCTCACGAACCCCTTGCAGGCAAGAGAATCAATGGGAACTGAGAGACTGGAAAGCAAAGGGTCACTGAATACTGCCTCAGCCACGGTGGCATTTGAGCCCTGTGAAAAATGTCTCTTACTAATGCAGCTGGTCAAGTGCCTTTGTCCCTGTAGATCCTCTGGGAAAGCAGTTTGAAAATGTCATCACTCTGATGATCACAAACCTGCCCTTCTCCCAGCAGCTGCCACAAAGGCAGTGAGTAAATAAAAGCTGTGAAGCTCCAGCCATGGTGGTGTGTGGCAGAGTGTCACATTCGTGATTTGGGGGGATCCCGAGCACAGCAGAGGGCTCACCTGTTTGGACAGGAGCTCCTTGCAGAGCTGGTACAGCCTGATGAATTTCCTGGCTAAGGCCCGGGCCTCGAGGAACCCCTCAGCCACCAGCATAATCTCACAGATCAGCTCAAAGTCTGGCACAACCATTGCACAGGGCCTAGGGAGAGAGCAGGAAAGGATTGCAGAGCAAGTATTGACTACAGAGATCAAGGGAAGTGGATTTCAGCTTTATCTTCCAGATCTTCTGCAGTGAGCCACTGAAGACTTTCCCAGTCTGCCCACACCGTCTTTTCCCATGGCACAGGCTCCTTTGCCCTCTCTGTGTATTCCCTGATGCAGGCTCAGTGCACAAGGTTGAAATGATCCCCAGTGTGAGTGAATAGCCCAAGAAAATGGAACCAAACCTGGATGTACCAAAAGACAATTCCTGCCAGTCTTATAGCATAGGTCACAAAGCCTGACCTCAACTCACCTGAAGAGAGCTTTTAAATTCTCAGGTAGCTCAGTTCGGCCTGCATAACCAGGGTTCATGGTGATGAAAATCCCAACTGAGGGGACTAAGTTAATGTCTTCTCCAAGAAAATTGAAGGATTTCTTCTTCTCCCGTATTGCATCCTGCACACTCTTCACCTAGGAACCAAGGCAGTACTTAGTGCTGGTGTTCAGGGATGAAAACCCCACACAGCAGTGCTGCCCTCTCTACACTTGGCCCGTGATGACTGCGGCTTATCACTGCTCTGGTTTGGGTTCTTACGTTCTTGACCTTGTAAAGCTTTATACACTTTTTGGGGTAAATCTGTGTGTTTCTTCCATCACAAACCAATTTGGGCAAAGCAGAAAAGAACTGAAGAGACTGGGCAGTCAAACTGAAAGGAGTTGCAAGGGTTTGCTTCATAAGACACTGATGGACATGGAAAGGCCCAAAGCCTTTCACAAAGGCCCAAAAGAAAGGCCCAAAGGAAAGGCCTCCAAAGCTGCCTGTGTCTCACCTTGGCTTTACATCACCTGTGGATCTCACAGAAAAACCCCACCAAAGGCTAAACCAGCTCTTCAACTTTCCAAGCTTGCAGGAGGCCAGAGCTGGAGAGGAGATGCAGGGCTGTGCAGGAACCACAGCAAACCAACTCCCACAGCAGTCCCTGATCCCCCCCCAGCCCCTTCACCCCTCGTCACACACTGCCCTTCATGACAGCCCAAACCTCCTGTGCCAGGTCTTTTCCTCGAGCAGGCCCAGAAAAGGAGCTGCATTCCCCATAAAACTTGGCCTCAGCTCAATTACAAACTGATCACTTGATGTTGCTTTTAAAAGCTTGGAGACATCAGATGCTTTATTTAAACCCAAACCCTCAAGGCAGAAGCTGGGAGACCTCCCCTGATACTTTCACCCACTGATCCTGGCTGGTCTTTTCTATTTGCCTGATTGCAGCTCTGTTCTTCTCGTCCCCCACTTTCCAAAGGGAGCGAGTTCACTACAGCCAGGTCACTCCAGTGCCTGCCTTCCATTCTGATGGAGTGAGTCCACTACAGCCAGACCACCTCATTCCCCACCTTCCTAAGTGTTATAGATGACAGTTACAGGAAGTTGACTTTCGTATATTGAAACTGCAATGAGGTTAAGAAGTCACTGGTTAATGAGTTCTATGAGTTATGATTGGTTCAGTATGTTGAATAAGTTACGGATATTGCAATGTTCTGTTAATTCTTGGATGTTACAATACTGTTACTTGTTCTGGTTATATGTAATTGATAAGGTTCAATATCTATAATAGGGATTCAAGGCACAAAAGGGCTGCTGAGGAGTGAGGGAAACCTTCCAGAAAGTTCCCTGTAGGGTGTCACTCAGGATGCCAGTCAAGGAGGAGTCCCGCCCGGTCTCACAGCTGGGCATGCTCCAAGTGGGCGGGTGCAGGTCAGACCGCCCTGACTAGGCAGGCAAAGGGATGGACCAAGAAATCAAGACCCTGGATTGGTGAAATGTATCAAAATCTGCTGAGTGACACTTGAGGGGCATAAAAGTTGACGCCATGGCTCCGAAGGTGTGCTTCTGGCCAGACCAGCCGTGCACGTGGCGCTGTCATTTGTATTGTGGGCTTCCCCAATTGTTTTTATTTTTTGAATAACAAATTGTTAAGCTTCATAACGTGGAGCGTCGTTCTTCACAGCAAGGGAGCAGCTCCTCACAGCCAGCTCACCTCCTTGGTAACACCACTTCAGCCAGCGAGGAACCTCTCTCTATTCAATGTCCTAAGCTGACTCATGTTTGCCATTTCAAAGGAAAGCAATTAATCGAGTTTCTCTGTGTAAGGACCCACATCGACATGAGCTGCATGACTAAGGCAGCCAATTAAGCATCGCCATGGTTACCCTCTAATAGCAGCCGGGAGAGGCGATGATGGAGTGACAGCTCTGCCTCTCGCTCAGACACCGCTCCAGCCAGGAGCCAGGCAGTCGTTAGCAGTTGAGTCATATCTGGGCTTCTTTTGTTCAGATTCCCTTTTTATTTTAAGATCCTCAAAGACGTTTTTCAAGGCAACTTTAAACTAGAGCGTGATGGAAGGGAAGTGGAGAGGGAGCAACACACAGACTCCTGTACCTGCCTGGGACTTGTTTGGGTCATCATAGAAGGCACAATGATGAGAGAAAGAGATGAGAGTGAGGAGCTCATGGAGGGGTTCAGAACAATTCCTTTGACCAAAACATTTACAGAAGTGTAGAAACTTCTGGGCTCTAGATCTTAAGTTCTGCAATGCCAAGCCCCAAAGTGGGTCTAGGAAGAATTCAGTGCCTCAGTCAAACATGGATCCCAAAACCTGCACTCAAAGCTGACATTTGGGACAAGAAAAACTGTGATATTTCAACAACTTGGTTTGTGGCACTGAAGTCCTCCAAGACTCAAACTCTTCAGTTGTGCCCGTATGGGAGCTGACTGGGTCTGGACAGTGCAGCCAAGCACCCGGCTGCCACTCCAGCTCCTCTGGCAGTTGATTTAACTGGCATTTGCAGGGGATTCTAATGAGATTTAGGATCTGGACAGCACCTAGACCTAGATCTCCTTCAAAGCACGGTCCAGGAGCTGTATCAGGGCCTGCGCTCGTCCTGCTGCTCTGTGGTCATACCTGGGTTGTCTAGATTTCAAGCCCTGCCAGGAATGACATGAATCCCACAGCACCTTCCCTTCCCATGCCCTGGGCAGGCAGGAACAGGGATTGGAGCAGAGTCACTCCTCTCGTAGCCCTTTCCATCTGTAAAACATTTCCAGGTTTCCTCATGGGCCAACAAGAAGGAGGGAGGAAGGAGGTGGGATGCTGTCTTTTATACAAGCACAAGAGAACTGTCTTTGCCAGCGTGATGGGGAGGGCAGGATCCTTCCCAGCCCTTCTCCGAGGGCTTCACACAGGGAACCAGAAAAACCCACTGCATGGTTCAACTGGGGAGAGTTTAAACGACAGGGAAGATGAGAAATCACTCCGCAGGGAAAACAGCTCTGCATGGCCAGGGACACCTCAAGGAGCTCTGTCCCAGCTTCAGTCCCTGCTCTCAGGGTGTCCCAGGCAAGCACCGAGCAAGGGCTGCACATCTGCTGCAGGTCCCTGGCCCCAGGTGCCACCCGACTGCCCCAGCTCTCAGGAACCCACAGGGCACCCACAGGGCAGCACACATTCCTCCTGGAAACTCAAGAAATTTCGGCTTTCCAATAAACAGGAAAATGTGAGACAGGGAGAGAAAATCCCTCTCAGCTGTGGAAGTTGCTCTGTTCTGTTAATTATTAACTCTATTAAAAAATGCTTTTTAATTGTTTAGCCTCATGTGTGTCTGCAGAGCATGGCATTCATTCTCACTTCCCTGTTCAGAAGCAGTGGAACTTTGGTTTCCCCTGGATTTAAGGTGATGGGAAAAGGAGGGACAACTTCTCCCTGAGTAAGAGCTGTGTCCGCTGCCCAGATCTCTCCCAGGAGGAATGGGGAGCTCTTGGCACTGTCAGCATCATCCCAAGCATTGCAGGCACCAGGCTTAAGAAGAGCTCTGGTATGAGAGAGGTACCTGCCCTCCTCAGACAGGACAGAATATCCCATTTTACAATGAGAAAAAACAAGGAAATGAGCCATTTTTTGACACCATTCACCAGGGACAGGCTCTGCAGCAAAGTCCAGATGTTATTTCTTCAACAAATTCTGTGGGCAGAGTTACCACGTTGGAATCCAACAAAAGAAATAAATCCGAATCTAATTTAGGGGCAGTAACAAAACGACAAAGATTAGTACAAGCTGGATTTTGGCTGAAGAGTGGCTGTTCAGCTCTTCCTGAGGGTGGCCAGGTTCAGGATGGAGGCAGTAAAGGGCTTCCTTGGAGATTGATGCTGGGGAACCAGAGGATGGCCCCATTCTGCAGAGCTGCAGCATAACCCCCTAATTTGTGTACAATTAAATGGTCCAAGGTTCTGGTAATGTGAGTTTCTGTATTTCAAGCTCTTTTTGGTCACAGGCATAAGACTTCAGCAGAGTGCACCATCGACCCTGTGCTTTACCCAGAATGATTTGATTCTGAAATTAAAGAATGTGACAAATGCCCACTTAAAGTATAAGGGAATGTTGCTGTTCCTCTCCCAGCTCCCCAGACCTACCTGGTGCCAGTTTGGTCTTTTCCCTTCAGCTGGGAACGCAGGGTCAGCTCTACAGGACAGAAGGGGAAGGATGCTCTGTGCCATCCCAACCCCTCTCCTGCCATCAGGAGGCACCAGCCCCGCAGAGCCTTGGGAAATCACCATTGCCCCGTGCTGGGTGTGTCCACAGGGTATAACGTGTCACACCCTGTGCAGGCAAGAGATCCCTCAAAAACCAAGAAACTCATCTGCTGAGCCAGAAGAAAAAAGAGTTTATTCCCTGGTGGCACGGCAATGAGGGCCATTAGATGGGAAATAGAAGAACAGGACTGAGCTCAGAGCCATGTGCCCCCATGTCCCTGTACTTCTGGCTGTTCCTGAGGTGCCACAGTTCCAGCTGTGCCTCACAGAGCTGTCACCTCCA
>VZRN01001721.1:43147-53525 GCA_013397935.1 Dasyornis broadbenti
TTTTTTGGGAAAAGGGACAAAATTTCCGAGTTTTGTGGGGAAAAACGGGAAAGTTTCCGGGTTTTTTGGGAAAAGGGGCAAAAATTCCGATTTCTGTGGGACAAAGGGGCAAAATTTCCAGGTTCAGTGGGGAAAAACGGGAAAGTTTCCGAGTTTTTTGGGAAAAGGGACAAAATTTCAAATTTTTTTTTTGCGGGAAAAGGGGCAAAAATTCCGATTTCTGTGGGAAAAAGGGGCAAGATTTCCAAGCTTTGTGGGGAAAAACGGCAAAAATTCCGAATTTTCCGGGAAAAACGGGCAAAAACGTTGAGCTCTGTGGGAAAATCTTCCCGTTTTTCCATGGAAAACTTGGGTCTGGAGCTGCTCCTTCCCTCGGCAGGCCTCCACCACCCTGGGCAGATCCGTGCTGGAGCCGCGGAGCCTCCGGAGCTCCACGCTCCCGGCGGACTTCCGCTACGATCCCGGGAAAATCCTGCAGCTCTTCCTGAAGCCCCTGGTCAAGGTCGGGAATCTTCTCCCTCCCCCGGGGAGAATTCCCGGGAACGGATCCCGGGAATCGCTCCCGGCACGGGATAAAAAAAATTCCTCCTCATCCTCCTGGATCTGGGGGGGGGGAGGGTCGGGGAATTCCTGTGGCCTGGCTGAGCCGGGAATGCTGGGAATTCCGGGAATTCCGAGCTGGGAGTGCTGGGAATTCCTCGCTGGGATTGGGAATTCCTCTCTGGGAATGGGAATGCTGGGAATTCCTGACTGGGATTGGGAATTCCTTACTGGGAATGGGAATGCTGGGAATTCCTCACTGGGACTGGGAATTCCTCACTGGGAATGGGAATGCTGGGAATTCCTGGCTGGGAATTCCTTATCAAGATTGGGAATTCCTCACTGGGATTGGGAATTCCTTACTGGGAATGGGAATGCTGGGAATTCCTCACTGGGATTGGGAATTCCTCACTGGGATTGGGAATTCCTCACTGGGAATTCCGGGAATTCCTCACCGGGATTGGGAATTCCCCACTGGGAATGCTGGGAATTCCTGACTGGGATTGGGAATTCCTTACTGGGAATTCCTCACTAGGAATGCTGGGAATTCTTCCCTGGAACCGGGAATGCTGGGAGTTCCTCACTGGGAATACTGGGAATGCTGGGACTGGGAATTCCTGCCTGGGATTGGGAATGCTGGGAATTCCTGACTGGGAGTTCCTTATCAAGGTTGGGAATTCCTCCCTGGGATTGGGAATTCCTGACCAGGACTGGGAATTCCCCCCTGGGAATTTGCTGGGAATTTCCTCGCTGGGACTGGGAGTTCCTGACTGGGATTGGGAATTCCTCACTGGGAATTCCCCACTGGGAATGCTGGAAATTCCTCCCTGGGACTGGGAATGCTGGGACTGGGAATTCCCCACTGGGATTGGGAATACTGGGAATTCCTGACTGGGATTGGGAATTCCTCGCTGGGACTGGGAATGCTGGGAATCATCCCCTCCCCGAAATCCTGCTGGGAATCCCTCCAGGGGAATCCCTCCAGGGATCACTCCAGGGATCATTCCAAGGGAATCATTCCAAGGGAATCCCTCCAAAGGAATCCCTCCAGGGAATCCCTCCAGGGATCACTCCAGGGATCACTCCAAGGGAATCACTCCAAGGGAATCATTCCAAGGGAATCATTCCAAGGGGATCATTCCAAGGGGATCATTCCAAGGGAATCATTCCAAGGGAATAATTCCAAGGGGATCATTCCAAGGGGATCATTCCAAGGGAATCCCTCCAGGGATCACTCCAGGCTCTGGGAATGTGCTGGGATCTCGCTCAGGGCTGGGGGGAAAAAGCGGGAAAAGCCCCGGGATCGGGGGCCGGAGGGGCCGAGCTTTGGCCAACGAGGATTTCCCGCGTTCCGGCCCCGCAGCTGAGCCGGAGCTCGGATCCCGCGGGATCCCTGGAGGACGAGGCCGGGATCGAGGAGTACGACTACGGCAACGCCAGCGACGCCGCCTTCTGCCCCGCGCTGCAGGTACGGCCGGCCACCTCGGCCCCTTAGCCCGTGTTAGCCCGGATTTATCCTGGCTTTATCCCGGATTTTATCCCGGATTTTATCCCGTGTTATCCCGGATTTATCCCGGATTTTATCCCAGATTTTATCCCGTGTTATCCCGGATTTTATCCCGGATTTTATCCCGTGTTAGCCCGGATTTATCCCGGATTTTATCCCGGATTTATTCCGGATTTTATCCCGGATTTATTCCAGATTTTATCCCGGCTTTATCCCGGATTTTATCCCGTGTTATCCCGGATTTTATCCCGGATTTTATCCCGTGTTATCCCAGATTTATTCCGGATTTTATCCCGGATTTATTCCAGATTTTATCCCGTGTTATCCCGGATTTTATCCTGTGTTATCCCGGCTTTATCCCGGATTTTATCCCAGATTTATCCCGGATTTTATCCCAAGTTTTATCCTGGTTTTTATCCCAGTTTTTTTATCTGGGTTTTATCCCGGTTTTTATCCCAGGTTCCCTGGTTTTTATCCTGGTTTATCCTGATTTTTATCCCGGATTTTATCCCGGCTTTATCCCAAGTTTTATCCTGGTTTTTATCCCAGTTTTTTATCTGGGTTTATCCTGGTTTTTATCCCAGGTTCCCTGGATTTATCCTGGTTTTATCCTGATTTTTATCCTGGTTTTTGTCTGGGTTTTATCCCAAGTTTTTATCCTGGTTTTTATCCCAGGTTCCCTGGATTTATCCTGATTTATCCTGGGTTTTATCCCGGTTTTTATCCTGGATTTCTCCCTGGGTTTATCCCGGCTTTATCCCTGCTCTCATCCCAGGTTCCCTGGTTTTATCCTGGGTTTGATTTATCCTGGGTTTTATCCCAGTTCTTATCCCGGTTTTCCCTGGATCCCGGAATTCCCGGCGGGGCTGGGTTGGGCTGGGAGGGAGCTCAATCCCACGGATCCCACGGATCCCACCCTCCCTCCGTCCCAGCTCCGCTGCCGGGAGTTTGGGATTTCGGGATTTCCTTTGGGATCTGCTCCCCCCTCCCCCACACTGGAACGGCCTCAGCTCCCGGCTGAGCCGGGCCATTCCCGCCGGAATCCCGGGAATTCCCGCGGCTGGGATCCATGGCCTTCCCGGTGCCCAGGCCGCCGACAGCGATCCCGACCCCGACCCCGATCCCGATCCTGATCCCGATCCCGACCCCGATCCCGACCCCGATCCCGACGCCGACGCCGAGCCCGGGCGCTTCCAGCTCGCGGCTCATCCCGGGATTCCGGAGGGAGCCGGGATCGGAGCCTACGGAGAAATGGAGCTGCTCCAGGAGCCCCAGAAAGTGAGGGAATGGTGGGATTGGGAATGCCGGGAATGCCGGGAATGGGAGTGGGAGTAGGAGTGGTGGGAATGGGAGTGGGATTGGGAATGGCGGGAATGGGAGTGGGATTGGGAATGGTGGGAATGGGAGTGGGATTGGGAATGGGAATGGTGGGAATGCTGAGAATTACGGGAATGGAAATTATGGGAATGCTGGGAATGGGAATGGTGGGATTGGGAGTGGTGGGAGTGGGATTGGGAATGGGAGTGTTGGGAATGATGGGAATGGGAATATTGGGAATAATGGGGATGATGGGAATGGGAACGAGAATGGGAATGGGAATGATGGGATTGGGAATGGTGGGAGTGGGAATTCCTCACTGGGAGTGCCGGGACTGGGAATTCCTCCCCAGAACTGGGAACGCTGGGAATTCCTCCCTGGGAATGCTGGGAATTCCTCCCCGGGCAGGGCAGGAGCCAAAGCCTCCCAGCACCTCCAGGGTTCAAAATCCCGGGAAAATCTGCCCCGATCCCGACCCGGTGGGATTCCCACGGGATTGGCCATTCCCAGGTTGGAAAAAACCGGAAATTCCGGCTCCCGGGGATTCGCCTTCCCGAGGAAAACCCGGACCCTGAGGGCGGGATTTTCCCGGGAACGCCGGGAATTCCGGGATTTGCCGGTTGCAGGTGCCCAGGACGGCGGTGCCGTACGCCCGCAGCGCCCGCAGGATGGACATGAGGAGGCTGAAGGGGAAAATGTGGGAATTGCTGACGGATTCCGGCCGGGAAGCGGGAACCGACGGAGAGGTGGGAGCGGGAATGCTCGGGAAAGAGGGAATCGGGAGGGGAAACCTCGGGAATTGCGCGGGGAATCCTCGGGAAAGGGGGAATTGGGCAGGGAATCCTTGGGAGTTCTGAAAGGAAACCTTGGGAGTTCTGCAGGGAATTCTTGGGAATTCTGTAGGGAATCTTCAGGAATTCCGCTCAGGAATTTTCCAGCAGCAGTTCCTGCCGTGGGTGGGAATTCTGGGCTGAGGCTGGCGGGGTTTTCCTTGGAATTCCGGGGAGAGAAAGTGCCGGGATTTTCCCAAATCCCGGGATCAAACCTCAGCCCAGAATTCCCGGATTTTCCCACATCCCAGGGATCAAACTTCAGCTCAGAATTCCTGAACTTTCCCAAATCCCTGGGACCAAACCTCACCTCAGAATTCCCGGATTTTCCCAAATCTTGGGAGCAAAAGTGCCGGGATTTTCCCAAATACTGAGGATTAAACCTCAGCTCAGAATTCCCGGATTTTCCCAAATATTGGGAAGCAAAAGTGCCGGGATTCTCCCAAATCCCTGGGGCCAAACCTCACCTCAGAATTCCCAGATTCTCCCAAATCCCTGGGACCAAACCTCACCTCAGAATTCCCAGATTCTCCCAAATCCCTGGGACCAAACCTCACCTCAGAATTCCCGGATTTTCCCCGCAGGCGCGAGGATCCCGGGAAGGGCCGGACTCGGCCGCGGTGGAGGGAGAGAAAATCCTGAGCGACGTCACCAAGGATCTGCTCCGGAGGTCGGGAACGGCGCTGGGGCTGGGAAAGGCCCTCGGGAATTCCCGGGAATTCCCGGGGCCGATCCCGATCCCGGTTTTCCGCAGGCTCCCCCCGGCCATGGCCTCCAACCTCTCGGTGCCCTTGGCCTTCGTCTGCCTCCTGCACTTGGCCAACGAGAAGGTGAGGGCGGCGGGAATTCCCGGGAATTCTGGGGAATTCCCGGGAATTCTGGGATGGGGGTGGGCTCGGGGGAAATTCCCGCTGGAATCCCGGGAGTTCTGGGCTCGGAATGGGTTTAGGGCCGTTCCCACTGGGACGTTCCCGCTGGAATCCTGGGAATTCCGGGCTGGGACTGGGCTCAGGGACGTTCCCGCTGGGAAAACTGGGACATTCCCGCTGGAATTGCGGGAATTCTGGGTTTGGAATGGCCTCGGCTGCTGCCCAAACTGGGACATTCCTGCAGGAATCCTGGACGGGCTCAAAATCCTGGGAATTCCAGGCTTGGAATGGGCTCAGCTCCTGCCTCAGCCAGGAAATTCCCACTGGAATCCAGGGAATTCCGGGCTTGGAATGGGCTCAGGGCCGTTCCCGCTGGGAAAAGTGGGACATTCCCACTGGAATCCAGGGAATTCCGGGCTTGGAATGGGCTCAGGGCCGTTCCCGCTGGGAAAAGTGGGACATTCCCACTGGAATCCAGGGAATTCTGTGCTTGGAATGGCCTCGGCTCCTGCCCAAGCTGGGACGTTCCCGCTGGAATTCTGGGAATTCTGGGCTTGGAATGAGCTCAGCTCCTGCCCAAGCTGAGTCCATTCCCCCTGGAATTCCGGGAATTCCTTGGACACCTCCCGGGAACGGGGCCCCCAGACCTCCCTGGGCAGCTCCTGACCCCTTTTCCATGGGGAAATTCCCGCTTTTTCCCCGGGAGCCGCTCCCATCCCTCATCCCGAGCTTTTTATTCCCAAAAATCCGAATTTTTCCCTTCTCATTCCCAGAACCTGAGGCTGGAGAGCACCGAGGACCTCTCGGACATCCTGGTCAAGCAGGGCCGCTGATCCCGCCTGGAATCCCGGACTTTTCCCAGGTTTTGCTGGGAATTCCCACCGGACCATCCCCGTTCCCGCTCCCCAGCGCCCCGGGAATTCCAAATCCCGGATTTCGGAGCAGAATCCCAGAATTCCCGAGGCTGGAAAAGCTCCCCGAGGTCACCGAGCTGAGCCCTCATTCCCAACCCGCCCTGGGGTTCGGAATTTGGGAATTCCTGGAATTCCGGGGTGTCCTGGGCAGAGCCCTCCTGGCTTTTCCCTGGGAATGGGCGATGGAATTCCTGTGGGAAAGGCTCCTCTGGGTGTCCCGAAAATCCCTCTCTGTATCCCAAAATTTCTTTTCTCTGTGTCCTGAAATTTCCTCTCCGTGTCCCAAATTTTTCTGCGTTTGTCCCAAAATTTCCTTCCTGCATCCCAAAATTCCCCCTCTCTGTATCCCAAAAAATTCCTGCCCTTGTCCCGAAATTTTCTGTGTCTGCCTTGCAATTTCCTCTTTCTGCATCCCAAAATTTCCTCTGTATCCCAACATTTTCTGTCTGTATCCCGTCTGTGTCCCAAAATTCCCTCTCTGTATCCCAAAATTTTCCGTGTCTGTCCTAAAATTCCCCCTCTCTGTATCCCAAAAGGTTCTTCCATATCCGGAAATTTCCTGCCTCTATCCCAAAATTTCCTTTCCCTGTATCCCAAAGTTTTCTGTGTCTGTGCCAAAATTTCCTTTCTCTGTGTCCCAGAATTTTTTGTGTCCCAGAATTTCCCGTCTCCATCCCAGAATTTCCCGTCTCCATCCCAGAATTTCCCATCCCTATCCCAGAATTTCCCGTCTCCATCGCCAAGGGCTCCCCCCCGTCTGCAATTCCCAGTTCTGGGGCCGTTCCCGCCGGAATTCCCTGGAATTCTCCCCCCTTTGGTGCCGGTTTTGGCCAATAAACGCCGCAGCCTCTGGAGAGGGGAAAAACCTGGGAATGGCTGGGGCAGCTCCTGGGAAAATCCGGGAATTGGGGAATCTGGGAATGGCTGGGGCAGCTCCCGGGAAAATCTGGGAATGAGGGAATGGCTGAGGGGGGCCTCCTGGAAAAATCCGGGAATGAGGGAATGGCTGGGGGGGTCTCCTGGAAAAATCCGGGAATCTGGGAATGAGGGCTGGAGCAGCAGCCGGGCCCGGCAGGAGCGGAATTCTGGGAGCGGGAGCAGCCGGGAATTCCATGGGAATGGGCCGGGATTGGGATTGGATCCGGGTCCTGCCCGGGCGTGGGGCCCGGCATTCCCGGGATTCCGCGTTCCCATCCATCCCGGAGCCGCTGGAATCCGATCTTTTCCCAAAATCCCGTTTATTCCCGGAATCCCGTCCATCCCGGAGCCGCCCTCCTCTTCCACAATAAAAACTGGAGCCGGGAATGAAACCCGGGAATAAAACCGGGAATGAAAACCGGGAACGAAAAATCGGGAATGGAAAACCCGGGAATGAAAACCCTCGCGGGCTTTTTGCCGTTTCCTTTCCCCCATTCCCGGTAAATCCCGGGGTTTTTTTGGGAAGGGCGGGACCTTCCTGGAAAAGGCGGGGGCGGCTCCTTCGGCCCCGAACCACCCCGGGGCGGGGGGGGACAGAGGAGCCCCGAATTCCCAAATTCCCGCCCCGAATTCCCGAATTTCCCCCGCTTCTTTCCCGCGGTTTTGGCCCAAAATGAGTCCCGGGGGATTTATTTTTAATTTTTTTTTCCTCATTTTCCTCATTTTCCTCATTTTTCACCACTCAAAACCGGGACGGAATCTCGGGGGGGCTGAGCCCCCGCAGGAGCGGCTCCCATCCCATGGGATTCCCAGCTGGAGAATTCCCAAATTCCATCCCTCCTTTCCCGCGGTTTTAGCCCAAAATGAGCCCCGGGGGGAGGGGCAGTTTCCCCCTCATTTTTCACGAGAAAACCTTTTTTTTTTTAATTTTTCCTCATTTTTCACCACTCGGAACCGGAGTGGGGAGGGGGCTGAGCCCCGGCTGTCCCCGCCTGGGAGCGGCCCCGATCCCATGGGATTCCCAATTGGAATTCCCAGTTCGGGAATTCCCAGTTCGCATCCTGCACCCTTTCCCGCGGTTTTGGCCCAAAATCAGTCCCCGGGGGGAACTTTTTTTCCTCATTTTTCGGGATTTTCGCCACTCGAAACCGAGCGTGGGGCGGAATCTCGGCGGGGCTGAGCCCCAGCTGTCCCCCCCTGGGAGCGGCCCCGGGATTCCCGGGTCGGGATTCCCAGGTCGGGAATTCCCGATTTTCACCCCCGCGGGATCGGGAGCGGCACCGGGACCCCCGCCAAGGCCGGGGAGGCTCCGGGGAGGCTCCGGGGGGCGCGGGCTCGGGGCTGGAAATCCCGGCCGAGTCATCCCGGGGGGAGGAACCCCGCGGCCGCGGCCGTTCCGGGAAGGGAAGGGTCAAGGGCCGGGCCCGGCGCGCGCCACTTCCCGGAGCGGGGCGGCCCCGACACCGGCACCGACACCNTTGCAATTTCCTCTTTCTGCATCCCAAAATTTCCTCTGTATCCCAACATTTTCTGTCTGTATCCCGTCTGTGTCCCAAAATTCCCTCTCTGTATCCCAAAATTTTCCGTGTCTGTCCTAAAATTCCCCCTCTCTGTATCCCAAAAGGTTCTTCCATATCCGGAAATTTCCTGCCTCTATCCCAAAATTTCCTTTCCCTGTATCCCAAAGTTTTCTGTGTCTGTGCCAAAATTTCCTTTCTCTGTGTCCCAGAATTTTTTGTGTCCCAGAATTTCCCGTCTCCATCCCAGAATTTCCCGTCTCCATCCCAGAATTTCCCATCCCTATCCCAGAATTTCCCGTCTCCATCGCCAAGGGCTCCCCCCCGTCTGCAATTCCCAGTTCTGGGGCCGTTCCCGCCGGAATTCCCTGGAATTCTCCCCCCTTTGGTGCCGGTTTTGGCCAATAAACGCCGCAGCCTCTGGAGAGGGGAAAAACCTGGGAATGGCTGGGGCAGCTCCTGGGAAAATCCGGGAATTGGGGAATCTGGGAATGGCTGGGGCAGCTCCCGGGAAAATCTGGGAATGAGGGAATGGCTGAGGGGGGCCTCCTGGAAAAATCCGGGAATGAGGGAATGGCTGGGGGGGTCTCCTGGAAAAATCCGGGAATCTGGGAATGAGGGCTGGAGCAGCAGCCGGGCCCGGCAGGAGCGGAATTCTGGGAGCGGGAGCAGCCGGGAATTCCATGGGAATGGGCCGGGATTGGGATTGGATCCGGGTCCTGCCCGGGCGTGGGGCCCGGCATTCCCGGGATTCCGCGTTCCCATCCATCCCGGAGCCGCTGGAATCCGATCTTTTCCCAAAATCCCGTTTATTCCCGGAATCCCGTCCATCCCGGAGCCGCCCTCCTCTTCCACAATAAAAACTGGAGCCGGGAATGAAACCCGGGAATAAAACCGGGAATGAAAACCGGGAACGAAAAATCGGGAATGGAAAACCCGGGAATGAAAACCCTCGCGGGCTTTTTGCCGTTTCCTTTCCCCCATTCCCGGTAAATCCCGGGGTTTTTTTGGGAAGGGCGGGACCTTCCTGGAAAAGGCGGGGGCGGCTCCTTCGGCCCCGAACCACCCCGGGGCGGGGGGGGACAGAGGAGCCCCGAATTCCCAAATTCCCGCCCCGAATTCCCGAATTTCCCCCGCTTCTTTCCCGCGGTTTTGGCCCAAAATGAGTCCCGGGGGATTTATTTTTAATTTTTTTTTCCTCATTTTCCTCATTTTCCTCATTTTTCACCACTCAAAACCGGGACGGAATCTCGGGGGGGCTGAGCCCCCGCAGGAGCGGCTCCCATCCCATGGGATTCCCAGCTGGAGAATTCCCAAATTCCATCCCTCCTTTCCCGCGGTTTTAGCCCAAAATGAGCCCCGGGGGGAGGGGCAGTTTCCCCCTCATTTTTCACGAGAAAACCTTTTTTTTTTTAATTTTTCCTCATTTTTCACCACTCGGAACCGGAGTGGGGAGGGGGCTGAGCCCCGGCTGTCCCCGCCTGGGAGCGGCCCCGATCCCATGGGATTCCCAATTGGAATTCCCAGTTCGGGAATTCCCAGTTCGCATCCTGCACCCTTTCCCGCGGTTTTGGCCCAAAATCAGTCCCCGGGGGGAACTTTTTTTCCTCATTTTTCGGGATTTTCGCCACTCGAAACCGAGCGTGGGGCGGAATCTCGGCGGGGCTGAGCCCCAGCTGTCCCCCCCTGGGAGCGGCCCCGGGATTCCCGGGTCGGGATTCCCAGGTCGGGAATTCCCGATTTTCACCCCCGCGGGATCGGGAGCGGCACCGGGACCCCCGCCAAGGCCGGGGAGGCTCCGGGGAGGCTCCGGGGGGCGCGGGCTCGGGGCTGGAAATCCCGGCCGAGTCATCCCGGGGGGAGGAACCCCGCGGCCGCGGCCGTTCCGGGAAGGGAAGGGTCAAGGGCCGGGCCCGGCGCGCGCCACTTCCCGGAGCGGGGCGGCCCCGACACCGGCACCGACACC
>VZRN01001723.1:0-52189 GCA_013397935.1 Dasyornis broadbenti
CCGGTCTCGATCCCGGTCCCGATCCCGGCCGTGCTCGCGGGAAGCGCTGCCGCCATGGGAGCTGCGGCCCCGCCGCGCAGGCCCCGCCGGAGCCGCCTGAGCGGAGGAGGAGCGGGCGGAGGGACTTCCTGGGCCGGGCCGGGCCGGGCGGGCAGCGGGGGCAGCGCCTGCTGCTCTTCCGACCCGAGCGCACCGCAGGCCCGGCCCCTCCCTGTGCCCGGTTCTGTACGGGTGTACAGTGACAAGCCATTGGGAAGGTTCGTCATGGGGGGCCGGACTGGCTCTTCCCTCCCACACCGACCTTCCCGCCTTGGCGCGGCCCCGAGCACGGCCCTGGTACCACCCCAGGACCGCCCGGTGTGGTGCTGGTGTGGCTTAGGCCGGGGGCCGCCCAGCCCTCTCACCATATCCTGGGGCAGCGCCCTGGGTGATGCAGGTGGCCTTGCAGTGAATAACAACCGTGGTGGGCGAAGGTGGTTAAAATAAAGTTTCTGTAGCGTGTCCAATTAGACAGGTGTTTGAAGTGCGCCGTACCGAGCTTTAGGACAGCAGCTTCCTGCAAACAGGTTACTACGTGCTTCACACTGCAGTTAAAGTCTTTGCCTCTCTGGTATTTGCTGCAGTAAAGCCTTAGTTCAGCGTTAAGTTCCTTTAGCCTCCTGTCCTGGCACTCAGTGAGTCTTGTGTGCCTATAAGTAACCTGGAGACACAGGCACTGGCCTGTTCAGATGGTTTTCATTCCTGTTGTGCTAAAAGAAACCCAGTCTAGGAAGAACACAGTTAAAGATCAGGATGAAAACTTCTTTAGACAGGTCTTTAGGTATAAAATGTAGGTTTTTCGACCTAAAACTTGTGACAGTGGCTTAGAGCTCAAAGAACAAATTCCCGTACTTAAAAAAAGTCCTATGGCAGCAATGTTACTATTAAGAGTATTAGGATGAGTGCAAAAATCCTGTAGGACTCTTGTACATCATTTATCATAGAAGTAGTGTCCCGAAAGGCCTGTACTTAGTTGTGTGTTAACATAGGAGGACCACGAGCAGATTTTCCGTAGAGCAAGTAGACAAGCATTTTCTTAAACTGGTTTTCTTTCTCATGGTAAGTTTTATTCTTCTTTGCAGTCAGGGTCATTCTCAGGGCTTTGATTTGCTCGAAATTTGGTGCATTGAATTTTCTTCCATTTGGGTTGGGTGACAGAGCTGGGTCTGAGCAAGGAGGGGGCTGGGCTGGGCTGGGCTGAGCTGAGCTCGGGGCCAGCTCCTGGGGGAAGCCTCTGTACTGGCTAAAGCCCAGCTGGCAACTAAGCACCACACAGCTGCTCCCTGACCCCGCAGTGGAATGGGGAAGAGAATCAAAAGTAAAACTTGTAGGTTGAGATCTAAAAATAGTTTAGTAATTGAAAACCAGGTAAGGTATAAGGGTAATAGTAAATAAAAATGGTAAGAAAAGGGAAGTGATGTGCAAGCAAGTGATGTGCAGTATAACTACTCACTGTTCACTGACTGATCTCAGAGCCAGACTTCATTCCTGAACCCAGGTCAGTCCTTCTTATGGGTAACTCCCCCAGTTTATGTACTGGGCATGAAATTCTTTGGTGTGGAATATCCTTTGACCAGTTTGGGTCACCTGTCCAGTCTGTGCTCCCTCCCAGCCTCTTCTGTGTCTCCTCACTGGCAAAGCATAAGACAAAAAAATAGTCCTTGACTTAGGATAAACAGGACTTAGCAAAAACCAAAACATCAGTGTGTTACCAACATTATTCCTATTCTGAATCCAAAACACAGAACTGTAGCAGCTACTAAACATAAATTAACTCCTTCCTAGCTGAGACCAGGACATCCTCCTGTGGATGTCCTCTGTGGTACTCTGGGGCACCTGAGTATGAGGAGCATGTACCACGTGTGTTTTGAACCGAGACAGAATGCAGGAATTGTAAATCAAACTTAAAAACCAGTTCTTTGAGTGAAATTTGTCCCATTACTGATAGAAAAGTTACAAATATATTTGGCACTTTTTACTACTTCATGTAAAAGTGGATGCCAGCTTGATTTTGTGAAGAAGTTTCCTCCTTCATCTTCTGTGGAGGAGCACACTTTAATCAGCGTAAATTTGCAAATGGTTCCACAGAAAACCAGTTATCATAATAAATATTAAAACAGGCCTAGCACAAGTGAGCACACTAATCAAAACAAATCCAAGAGTAAAGGGAAAAAAAAGTAATTTATTCAGGTGAATAACTGCATACCTACTGCCTATTAAAGCACATGCCATATAAATTGGAAGGGAGACAAAAGTCTGGAATTGTGCCTAGGTGTTTTTTGGCAAATGAGGGAGAAGTAGGCTGGCTCTCAACTTCAAATCCATTCCATTGGGATGTGCACTTTGCTGCTCACACCTTACTGAGGGTGATGAGTAGATGTCAGCTAGTCTTTTAATGAATTCTCTTCCTGCTTTCCTCAAATGTATAAACCCAAACCATCATACTTTGGAAACACCAGTTAAAATCAATAATTCCTTCAGAAAGAGATAAAAAGTAATGCAATGCAGCACAAGGTCTTTGAACAGGATATTTGGGTTTTGGTTATCTTGTTTCATTTATTTTTTTATTTCCATTGTCTTATTTCTTAGTTTTGAACTATTCCTCTTGTTTCTTCCAACACAAATTTTAGTGGAAGAGAACAAGATAAAATTTATATTCTCCAGAAAAATGAAATTTCGTTTAATGGCTTTAAGCCAATACCTAAAATGCAGGATTTTTACAATGTTCTTATTAGGGCTCTTGAGCATTCTGTTTTCTATTTATATGTTATATGGTTGATACCATATATGTGTGACACATACATATATATACATGAATAATGTATGTATGTTATGTGGTTGATTCTAGTATAAGTGAGTTCCTTAATTGTGCCAATACAAATTCTCAGTCCAGGCACTACTTAATCTGAAGAAGTCGTGTATTCTGAGAGGAGTTTTGAAGTTGACATGAGCTAAATTAGGAAAAGTCTTTTTCATTACACATAAAATAATCAAATGAATTACTGTCTAACATAAATACAGTGTTTAAACTTACTACATGAAATAATTGTAACTTTTTGTATAAGCAGACTCTTTGTACAAGTTATTTAATGCAACATTGTTTTGATATTAAAAAAATCATACTTTTAGCACATTATTTATAGCTTCTTTCTTATGCTGTCAGATTTGGGTTCTCGGTTTTCATGACATTCACTCCTTTTTTTAGCCTTCCCCTAAATGAGCAGTTGAATGGCATTGTAACTCAGGGAGAACTGTGTGAGACAAGGAGCTTGTGTGCTGGGACTGTTCTTAAATACCTTCTGTTTTCAAAGCGCTTTATTTGGATCTAGCTTTTCCCATTGGAATGATAGCATCCTGTGTTACCTTACGGTTAACTGGATTTCGTGCAGGAAGGTGTATCGTGATTTAGGAGATTGGTGTGCAAAATGGAAACATTCAGTCCTCTTTCTGGCTGTGGTGGCAAGAACAGCAAGCTCATGATCAATTTTCATGGTTATTTTAGAGTAATTCTTTAGGTAATATTCATCCAGTGCAGAAAAAAAAAGAGTTGACTTTTTTTTTTAAATGGAGTTGTGAAGTGAGGTGCTTCAGTCAGGAAATGCCATAATTGTCTTCTCAGTGAGTGGTGATTTTTCTATCCTTGTTTTTCTGCTTGGCAGAAATGCTTTATAAAGTAGCCTGATGCCACGTTTTGAGAGAGTCTCTTTTTCAGTGCTTCTTTGTCCTGGTGATTGTACAGGGTAGGGAGTAATTGCTTAAGGACCAATTAATAAATATTTTGTTTGAGGAATGCATTGCCTTGCTCTCTGCTGTTCACTGAGCACCCTGTTTTGAAGGGAATGTCCCCAGCAGGTTTGCAGGGATAGGCATCTCTCCCTGGCAGGTTTTGGAGGATGAACATCTCACCAGTTTTGTTCTAAATCTTTATTTCGGAATAATAAAAGGAAAATGAAACAATAATTTAAATTGGCGTTTTTAACTTTTGAACTCTAGACCATAATGTTTTAAAATACTTTTCCTCACCACTGTGCCCCACTACCTTCTCTGTTACATTCTCTGAGCAAATGAAAGTCCAGTGTTTTGGGGTGCAGGACTGGATTCATCACACAGATCTCTACAGCGGAGCTGAGAGAACACTGAACTCTTTAAGCAGCATCTGCAGTTTGGGCTTTGGAAAACCAGGAGAGGGATGTGCTTTGGTAGTTGGGAGGTGTTTTGCATTTTCTGAGAACAGAGCAGTGGAGTCAGGCACTTCAGTTCCAGTTCCTAAAGGTAGTAATGAGTCCTACTTGTTTATTGTTTTCTTTTTTCTGTATTTCTCTTAAATCACTTAGTCTGTAAAAATCTTATTTTAAAGTATATTCAAACACTTCCACAGCTACCCTAAGCATAAACAAACACTGAGGAGAGTTTTCTTTCCCTGCCTGAGAGAAAATTGTTTTCATATGTTTTTGAAGAAAATATATTTTGGGAAAACCTTGACATTTCCCTGATTCCTACCCAATCATCAATTATTTGGAAAAGTAGATCTTCAGATGGAATGATGAAAATACAGAAGACGTGTAAACCTTTGGCAGTCAGGTTTTAGATGTGATGTGTTTGGCAACTTCAGGGCAAGTGCTGACCACCTACAGGAGGACAGCCAATAGAGAAGGTCATATTCATTCATCCATGCATCCAGTGTTAGCGTCTTCTTGCATTCATGTTGTTCTCAAATAAAAGTTGCTAACAGTTGTTGACTTCTCCCTGTTCTCCTTTGGGTTTAGGTTATCCAACTTCTGAAAGCTGGGAAAGCAAAGGAAGTTTCTTACAATGCACTGGCTTCACATATTATTTCAGAAGATGGAGACAATCCAGAAGTTGGAGAATCTCGTGAAGTTTTTGATCTCCCTGTGGTAAAGGTGAGTGACTCATCTATAACATAGATGCTTCATTGTTATAACAAAATATTCATGTTTGGATGATCACCAAATAAAACACTTCTTTAAAAGTCTTATATTCTTGTTACACAAACTTTGGTCCTGACTTGGCAGACTTCTATTACAACTCGATCTCTCATTTCTCTTGTTGCTCTGTATCTGTCAGTGGTTTGGGAATCTTTTAGTTTTCTGGTTTGGCTTTTTTTTCAGATTTTTTTTTTCAGTCATCTGTGAGATGATTTCCTGTTAGCTGTACTTTAGAAATATTTCTGGTTGGAAGGTTCTTACAAGCTTCTGGCAATGGAAAATCTCAATTTAGAATAAGTAGTAGATTGCTGCGGGTTTTATTTTAAACACATATATAATTGGCAAGGTGCAAAATGATTTTGTTGATTCTGCATGTGTGTACTATGCTAATTATGGACTATAGGAACTTACAGAAAATCAGATTTTTTTCCCTCCCTTTTTTATTTTTTAAAGGGGTTTTTTGTTTTTTTTTTTTTTTTTTTTTGTTCCTATACTGAAATTACTAATATTTTGTTACTACCTTGCAATAGTGAGGTCTTTTTCCAGTGAAAAATTATGGGCTATATGTTTGAAAATGTGAACTTGTCATGCTGGAAGTCACGTGAGAGATTGGAATAAATAACACTAGTATTTCACTGCTAATACCTTTGGATACATGATTTTGGGTTATTTTTTTCCATGGGGTTACAGGTGGCAGTAGAGAATTTTGATAGATTATGTCATAAGAGTTCATCTGATGATGTAGAACTATGAATTAATTCTAAAAAATAAAAGGCGCTTGGATAGGGAACGTTGTGGTTATAGTGGGTGTGCTCATTAATTTTTAGTTCCTTTTTCTGAAGTGTTTTTTGGTGTAATTTAAACTTTACAAACAAGGAAACTGCTGCCATTCTCCTGAGAAGGAAGGACATCAGCATCGTAGAGAGCACTTCCTGCTTTCTGATGCCATTCACTTAAATAATTTAATTATCTTCATAACTGCCTACTCATTTGCCAAATGAGAGCAAGCCTTTCACTAATGTCACTTAGTTTGGCCTGAAAACATCACAGCATAATCTGAAATCAGGAAGATTAGACTAAGTATTAAGGGATTGGAAGTCAGAGGCAAAGATGGCTGGTTCTAGGGAAAAAGGAAGATAAAAACTTAAGGGAGGAAAATATCCTTTTTTTTTCCTGTAAGGATTGAGGAGCTAGAAGTTAAATGTTTTTAGCTATTTTTTGTATTATGCCTTAAAAGGGAAAGAGAATAACAAGAAGGGGGACACCATAAACATGGTTGCCTCAATATATTTTTTTGCTTGTCTTTTGAGGGTAGGCGATTTCATACTAAATGTGGTATCACTTTTTGCCCATTCTTCCTTACCTGCTGCATTGGGACCAGTGTCCTACATCTCCTCCATTCACTGCCACCTCCCTGTGTCCCTTTGAGCCCTTCTGTCCCAGAATACTGTCAAGTAGGGGCCATCACTACTTAACAACCAGCATTGTTCTTCCTTTAGAAAACTCTTTCTGTGTAAGGTTATGGTTCTTCACTCCTTGGTGATGAGTGTAGGGTGGGATTTTCTGAATTATTTTTTCTTACAAGCAAGGAGAACTGCAAAAAGGGAGAGAATTAATAAATACTGTGAATAGCACAAGAGAAGGGGGTTGCTGCACAACCTTTGAGCTGTCTTTATGTGAACTCTTGCAAATAAATGAGAACAGTCTTTTCTGTAGACTTAAGTGCAATATCTGTGAAACACTGAGACTTCCAAAACTGGAAAATATATACTGAAACTAGCTATAGTATGAACTTGGAAGGTTATTCATATTTTGTACATGTGGACCAAAGTTTTTAATGTCTTGTGATTTTTGGTTTTTTCAGCCTTCCTGGGTGATCCTGTCTGTTCGCTGTGGAGCTCTTCTGCCGTATCCTTTTAAGTTCAAAATTGGATTAATTCTGTTGCAAACATGTTAAAATAGATACCATTGACGGATTCAAGACTGTTTCAAATAGGTACAGCTTAAACTTTTTAAATGATAGCATGTGTTGTGCCTGCCAAGATTGCAGCATACTTGGAGCTTCTTTGTCTTCAGTTTTCCTGTCCCTTTGCCTGTTTTGTGCTGCATAGGCACTTAAAGGCAATTGTTATCAAATGGAAAACAAGAGGTGGTAGGTGTGAGAATCCAGGTGTTCATATTAGGAATTCAGGCCTTAATGTGCTTCAGGGATTCAGAATTTGTGTTTTATACCCAGTAGTTTAAGGTGTGTGCCTTTACATCTTGGTGTGTCTCTCTGGTGTGGTCTAGGCTAGTGATCTTGGGTCATTTGTGTCTGGACATAAGAAATGTGTTTATTGTCCTTTCATTATCAGGATGAGAGTGTTTAGTTGTTTATGTCACATGTCTCTAAACCTTCTCCCTGCCCATGAGGAGTGTTCACAAAAAAACCCTCGGAATTAGCTACATTTTCAGGCTTAAGTAACCTAACATTTCATTATTGATATTATTTCACATGAAGAAGTTGCATTTGTTCTTCACATGAAGAAGTTTTCATTAAAAATTCGTCTTCCATCTGCGACCAGGGTTTTCTAAAAGGGTAATCTAAGAGCTGATGTTACTGGATACCCAGAAGAGAAGTAAACAGATGAAACAACAGAATGGTGCAGTCCATAACTAAATTGTAGCAATAAATGTGGGAAAGTAGCCCTCAATGGCTATTGCTCAGGAAGTCTTTATTGTGGGTATATAGGAAAGGCCAAATGAAAAGACCAGGTCTTAGTAGTGTCTTGTTCTTCAGTTGCATGGAAGAAGGAAGTTTTGTACACCTGTTAGCAATAAATGTGTCCTTGGACCTTTGACTTTCTAGCACTTCATGTCCTTAGAACATGGTGGGTTTAGGTTTTACTCTGAGCCTTATTGTGCTCACTAAAACAGGTTGTTAAGTCTTAACTTTGTTTTGTCTTCTTTCAGTCTCTTTATGACTTCTAGTGCAGTGACATCTGGCCTTTCATTGGGGATTTATGTACTGCCATAATGAAAATAATAGTAATTTATAGGAATAGCTTAGATTTTCCAGCTGATTGGTTTTGGACCCAGTTTCGGCAGAAATTTGAGATTCTGCCTTTTTGTCTTTTGTTTATGTTTTAATTTGGAGAAGTAATGCTCAAAGTAGTCATTCAATTTCCAAAGAACCAAGTCCTGGAAACATCTTGTGTTGGTTAGACATATGGATCTAATAAAAGAGCCTTAAGGATTTTATGTTGCCTTACCAATTCCGGTGCTTATTTGATGGGCATTTGCCCCTCAGTTGTTAAAGGTAAAGTTTAATGTAGAAGGATTTAATACAATGTAAAAGGACAGTAATTTTGTCTGTTTCTTAATGGAAGTTGTTTTCACCAGGGGGAACTTAAGAAGGCAGAGTGTTCTCCTGTGCCCTGCTCACTGACGTTTTCAAAGTCTGACTAAGCTGCACTGGCAGGGAAGGAGCAGAAAAATTAAGCAGGAAGTAGACTTGGTGACTTGGTGAACAAGGAAAAAAGAGTTTCATGAGTGAAAACCTTGGCTGTAACGCCATAAAGAGGGCTGGCAATTTCTTTTGCTGCAAAAGCAGGAATGAGGAGGATATATTTTTCCATGGTCTTGTACAGATAAAAGAAAGTCAGAGCACCTCTGAACTTTTGTTGATGGCAGGAAAAAAGCGAGTTTTGCTGTATTCCCTCTTTCTTGTTTTATTGTTATGCTGCTTGTAACTGTTTTAAGAGGGTCTGTTTTACTCCTGTTCTTCTGAGAGTGCAAACTCCAGGCAAAATGATGGACCTCTTAAAAGTTAACTATCGACTGTAGCTTTATGTGCTAGCAGTAGATATTCAGGCAGAGAGTAGACAAATGTACACTTATGAAAGATCCAGTATCAAATGTCTACTTTGGATGGAGAGCAACACAGTGAAATTTAGGATGCTCATCAGGCTTGAACTTCTTGAGGTATTCTGGGTAATGGCAGTAATCTATTCTTAAGCTTTAATGTGCTCTGGGCCTTTGTTGTCAGCTTTCTGTGTGCTGTTTCTTCAGTGTCTCAAAACTTGAGTGTTGCCGGTGCAGCTGTCAACAGCATGGGGAAAATTTTGTTTCATTTGCAAAATTTCAGTGTCTGCTTGTGACACAATGTACACCTGTTAATGTAGTCGGTTTTAGGGGTTTTTTGACAAATGTGCATGGATCTTAAAAACAAGATCATATGAAAGTGTAGAAAAGGGAGGGAAGTTGCAGAAGTCTGATGGTCTGTCTGTCTTTTTCAGGTCGGTTCTGTCAAACTGATCTCAACTGTTTCACAAAGCCTCTTTCAGAGAGCAGATTTTGTAGTCTTCCTAGTCAGCTAACAGTGCCTCAGTATTGTGTTGCTAGGGTTGAACCCCATTACCATGCTGCAGTCTAACCCTGTTTTGTTTTGTCTCAGCCTCTTGGAACAGAATAGAATTGTTTAGGTTGGAAAAGACCTCTAAGATCATCAAGTTCAACTGTGTTAATCCAGCATTGCCAAGTTCACCACTAAACCATGTCCCTCAGTACCACATCTATACGTTTTTTAAGTACCTCCAGGGATGGTGACTCCACCAGCATGCTTAACAGCCCTTTTGGTGAAGCAATTTTTCCTGATATCCAATCTAAACATCCCTTGGCACAACTTGAGGTCATTTTGTCTTGTCCTACGACTTTTTACTTAGGAGAACAGACCAACTTCAGCCCGGCTACAACCTCCTTTTAGGTGGTCATAGAGGGGGGATAAGGTCTCCCCTGACTCTTCTCTATGTTCTATATCCCAGTTCCTTCAGCTGCTCCCCACAGGACTTGTGCTCCAGACCCTTCACCAGCTCTGTTGGCTGTCTGTGGACCTGCTCCAGCACCGCAATGCCCTTGTCAATTGAGGATTCCAGGACTGAACATAGGATTCGAAGTGCAGCCTCACCAGGACTCAGTACAGGAGGACAATCACTGCCCTGGTTCTGCTGGCCACATGTTCCTGATACAATTAAATTTAGTGTTAATATTGCCTTCTCCAGGTTCTCCTCTATTTTTAAGCATGGCCAATAAGCATTGGATAATAGGAGGTTATTGATGATGACTCAACTCTTATAAGCCTACTGTTCTGAGGTGGGCTAAGGGAGATGTTTTGGGAAGAGGCAGGTTTAGAGTGTTACCAAAATTGATCATAATATTACAGGTGTCCTAATTCAGTTTGTACGTAATTTTTTTTCTTGATGCATACAGCTTTTAATTTGACACAGACCATGTGCTTTTAAAGATGACAGTTTTTGAATGGTCAAATACTTGAAAATATCTGAGAAGTACTACATAGACTGTTTAATTTCCTTCTAATGTCCCTCAGGAAACTCAATTATTTTGCATCCTTGACACCTGCTTTCCAGTGTAAATGGCTTTTCTCCAGAATCATGTCAGATTTTTTTTGGAGTCACTGCTTGTCTCTCTCAGGTAAGAAGTGAATTGTGTTTCAGTCTACTCCAATGTCCTTATATGTATGATGCTTTGTTTTTTTGAGGAGAGATACCAGTTTTTCTGTTGTACTATGAACTTTTTTTCTCTTTGTTTTCTCTGTCACAGTGCAGGTTAAAAATTACTCTTCAGTAGTTTTTCTTGTTGTGTGTCTTAGTCACCCTTTTTTCTCTCTAGCTTTCATGCTAATTTGGTATCTAAAAGTGATAGGTAATACATTATCCAGCCTTGTAAATGGTATATTGTGAATTCTTCCAGCTGAAGACAGCTGGGTGCACAGAACTAAAAGGCTTTTCTACCTTCCTTTTAGGTTTCGTCCGAAGACCGAAGTACGCTGTGGGCTTTGATTACTTTTTATGGAGGGAATTGCCAGCTGAGCCTCAATAAGAAGTGTACTCATTTGATTGTGCCTGAGCCAAAGGGGGTAAGAGTTTATTACACGTGCAGTTCTTGTTGTAGCTCTCATTTGCTTTTGAATGATCAAAAATTTTCCATCTCCCTCAAGTTAGAATTCTTAAGACTGTTCATTAACAACTAAACTCAGCAAAATTATGTATTGCAGCTATTCCATTTGTACTTATTTTCTGCATGGCTTTAAGCCTGATTAATTCGAAAGATGTCCAATTTCACACTGGTATTTAAATTTCTGTTTGAATAAAGAATTTTATTCTTTATTTTGTTTGTCTTAGCCTAATTTTGGTATGTCACAGTCATTAGTGATTTGTAAATCCACAGATACAGAATCAGTGAAGAAAAATGAAGGACAAAATTGAAAAATTGAAGAATAAAACATGGGCTTGCATTAGAAGAGAAAGTGTGGCTATGGGAAATGAATGTTTTTTCTTCTTTAAAATAGAAAAACCTTTGTAGGGCTGGGTTCTTTTTGGTGGATATGTTTGTGTATTGGGTTTGATTTTTTTTCTTTTTATTAATTGCTTAATCTTTCTTCTGTGTACTGTTTAGAAGAGTGTCTTGAATACCATTCTAGTTGTCCCTTTCATCAAAATAAAATATAATGCTTAGGCAAAGTTTTATTACCTAAAATTTTGTTTGTAAGAGGCAATGCAATACATCAAGAATCATACTTTAATAACTTTCTTAAAAGCCTAAATAATAAGCTTTTTAGAAAAAAGGATGTTATCTTTAGCTTACCAGTCAAGAAACATAAAAAGGTATTAACATTTCCTGTCTGTAGGGTACAAATATGTTAATACACATAATCACTGAATGGGAACAATTTTATGGGATGATTATTTTTTTTTCCCATTCCTGCTGCTCTGATGTACTACTATGAGGGAATCTGCAGCAGTTTGTAACGAGCAGTTTTGTCACTAGGAAAACTTGTATGATTGCTCTGACTAGACACAGAGTGATAAAACAAGATTGTTAATAATGCTTACCAGAAAGAAAGAATAAAAACTCGTGTCAGCGAATAAACTTGATTTCATCTCCAATCTCTTTATTATTGTGTATGACTGACAGTTTCATTATAGGAGATAACTCCAGAGAATCATTAAATTAATTTCCTCTGAATGTGCTTGTTGTTAATTTATGTTGTTTGACGTAAAAGAAAATACCAGCTCAATCACTTCTAAATATTAGATCCTGAAATAAGTTTCAAATTTTCTAAAGAAAATTTTCTCTTTTCTTCTGTACTGTTTTGATGTATGTGAGGGGTTTCCATCAAAGAGGATATTCGGATAAATGGAACACTGATTCTGTGTCTACTCTATTTATCAGGAAGGGAAACAGTGACGCTTTAAGATTTAAGCTGTATTCCTACTGAAATGCTTTCCTTTTCAGTGATCAACTTGTCTCTAAATATTTGTGTCTACTTTATTATGGAATTCTAACCTTTTCCCCAAGTGCTTTTTCATAGTACTGACTGTGATGTTCCTTGCTGCTGGGTTGGAATCTTTTGGGGATTGAGTTAGAGAAGAATTTTTCAAGTGAAGGTGTTCATCTTCTGCAGTTGTGCATTTTGAGTCCTTTATTCTCTAAATGTGGAGGATTTTGGGTTGTTTGTTTTAATCTCTTGGAACTTGTGGTTCTGCACAGTAGTGTAGTGTATCTTGTTGGATGTGGGAGAAATCCCTCTCTGGTATTGGACAGCCTCCTGTGATCTCCCTCTCTGTGCACTAGCCCTGATCTCAAATACCTTATTTGCGATTATTTTGTCTTTAAATAATATATTTCTCTTTTTTCCCCAGGAAAAATATGAATGTGCTTATAAACGGGACAGTATTAAAATTGTGACCCCAGACTGGGTACTGGATTCTATAGCTGATAAGAGTAAAAAAGAAGAGACTCCTTATCATCCTCGTTTAATTATATACGAGGAGGAAGAAGAGGAGGAGGAGGAAGAGGAGGAAGAAGCAGAAAATGAAGAACAAGATTCACAAAATGAGGCTAGTACTGATGAAAAATTATCAAGCCCAGCATCTTCTCGAGAAGGATCACCTTTGGGTGATCAAGCTTTTTCACCAAAATCTACTACTGCTGATAAGGCAAAAGGGGAACTGATGTTTGATGATTCTTCCGATTCCTCTCCAGAAAAGCAAGAAAGGAATTTGAACTGGACACCAGCTGAAGTCCCACAGGCATCTGCAGCAAAGCGTAGGTTGCCTCAAGGGAAAGACTCCGGGTTGATTAATTTGTGTGCCAATGTTCCACCAGTGCCAGGTAACATTTTGCCTCCTGATATGAGAGGCAACCTCATGGCTTCAGTACAAGGTGCCCAAAGTTCTGACCGCCAGGAAATGATGGCCACGTGGAGTCCAGCCGTGCGGACGTTAAGGAATATTACTAATAGTGCTGATATTCAGCAGATTAATAGACCATCAAATGTAGCACATGTAAGTGTTGGATTTTTAATTTATAAGCTATGGGACTTTTTCTTAGGAACTATCGTATCCAAGATCTTCAGTTTCCTTTTACTGTTCTTAAAATGTCCAAAGTTAAAACTTCCCCATTATTACTTAGAATTGTGGCCAAATTCATAACTTCCCTGTAATAAGTAACTTATAGCAGGTTCACAGAAGTAAGAATACATTTGGGAAAAAGTTTGGAAGAGTAAAGCTATGTTTTACAGCATGGTTAGAGTTTCAGTAAGGACTTTTCGGTAAGAGGGGAAGAAATCATTAATGTAGAATTATTTTGGTAGTTCATGAAACCTGGTTTCCTACCCTTCAAACTTCTCAGTCAGAGCAAGGAGTTATTTGTGCTATAAACATACAAAACTGTGAAACTGATTGTTCCCACGGTAGGTTCAGTTCTATACTGCATTGTTCTGCTGGGCATCATTAGGTTGTTGTATAGTATAGCCAGGACTATGATGGAGAAGTCCTAACTTACACTTTCCTATGCCACTTATGTAGTTGAAATAATTGCAGCTCTTGTATTGAATGTATTTCTACAAGAAAATAAAAAGCAAATGAGCTTGCTGCACTTGTAGCATTAAAATTCTTAGAAGTTTGTGGGAAGGGAGCACGAGAAAAATAGGTGCTGGTAAATGTTAGGCATATCTTTTATTTAAATAATTGTATGGGTGCCTTTCTTTGGATGTTAATTTGATCATAAAACTTTGAAAGGTGCCTGAGTAGTGCAGAGGCTCCCAGCCAGTACTTAAACACAGAATGTGGAGTCACTCAGAAGTGTTGGTTCTGTGCTATCTATATGACTTCTGGATATGAAATGGAAATGCAGGCTTTACTTTAAATCTGAATCTTAGATTGCTCTTCTCAGTGCCTTGAGTTGTTTGAGGACTGAGATTTCTGGGTAAGGCCTGAGCAGAACTGCCAACCTTTTGCTCGGTTGGCCAGCACGGGTAAGTTGGCCACCACGTCTTCTCCAGCCCAGTCACTGTGCTGTCAAATACACTTCAGTGGTGTCCCCTGTGGAAGTATTTCTCTGTCAGTAATACTTACAGAGCTGCTGGGCACTTGGTGTTAGTGTGCTTTGGATTGTCTCTGTTCACCCAAAGTCTGCTGGAGTAGGGGCTGGACTGTGGTGTGTGAGGGCTGTACCAAATACCCTCTCCAGCTGCTGTGCCACCTCTAGTATGTGCAGAAAAGCTTTGCATCTTAGAATTGTCAGTCTGCTTCCTAGAGGAATACCAGTTCTGCCTTTTCCCCCTATAACTTCTCTTTTGCTTTGTGTCCTGAATGATGAGTACAAGTCTTGGTGAACATTCTTAGAAAGTTAGTGTTTAATTTGAACCTCAGATTTCTGCCAGATGGCAAGATCATCAGGTGTTTGCAGATATATAGTTACTTTCTAAATATAGCCGTACGATACTTTTGAAAGTTTTCTCCGTTTATTTTGAAATACATGTCCTGAAGCTTCTGTGATTTCAACTTTTAGGACTTGTTGTGGAGATAGCTCCTCATACAGAGCCACAGAAACATTTTTTGTGTATATTATTTTTAGTTATTGAGTTTTTACTGTGGTGCTGCCGAGACATGAGTGATGGATGATGCATTGATAATCATGGTTGCAACATGTGTGCTATACCAACCACATCAGAGTTATTTAGGTGACATCTGAGATGTTTCGATGTGCATTGTCAAAATACAGTGTCATGCACCACACTTGAACCACCTGTTATGGAGAGCTGATGGATATCTGGTTGAGAGGATATGGTTAATTGGCTTTGTGTTTTAGTGATGGGTTTTGATTCCTCTCTCACACGTGCACATTGCTGAAGGTGACACTGTGTGTGTTGAAACAGTGAGGGTGAAGGAAACAAACTTTGCAGGATTCATCAAAGCTGATTTCATGTTTAAAAGACTTTATGAGTCATAAAGTCTAGCGTTTCTTATTGCTCCTTCTCATTTCTAACAGATAGTTTATATTAAAATATTTTAATAAATATGTAAAAGTCATCCTAATCTATTAGAACTTTGCCTAATTTTCCCTTTTCTGATGCTTAAAAATTCACTTACTAACTTTTGTCTGCTTAGTGTGAAATGATTTTTCTCTTAACAGTGAGTTATACATCTAAAAATAAAATTAAATTCCAGATTACTTCAGCACTCTATATAAACCTAAAATCTAGTATTCTTAAGTAGGGAGGTTAGGTTGTTTTTTTTCTTTGTCCCCAGATACCCTTAGTGCTCAGCAGATCAATGCTTTTCTTTGTTTTTTGGAGTTGAGATTAAAAAACAAGCTATATATTCCTGAATTGATTTAAAAGAGAACAAGATTCCTGTGTTTCGAAGAGCACTAATTAATGAAGGCATCATTAGCAATTTTTAAGTGAAAATAAGACCATGGAACCAAGCTCTGAATTTAATGGACCCAATGGGATTTTAAAATTAATATTGCAGTTGATTGATGTAATTATTAATGTAGTGTTAATAGTCATAATGCTGTTGGAGAAATTATTAATAATACAGGGATGGGCTTTAATCTTAAATTTAACTAAAATGTGCATTGCTGTTTATTAGGAGCCACATGCAGCTCCACACTTCTCTCTGTGTAAGTCCTGTCTTTTCATTTTGCTATTAAGCAGCTAAAGATTTTTGTTTAGCTCACAAGGTATTTAGGCATAGGGTTCTTTCCTTTTAGGCGTTGTGTTTTCCCAGTAGTTCTTTAAATATTTTTAAAACCGAATGACAACCAAAAGGTCACAAAAATAATCTTTGTTTTCTAGATATTACAATCACTTTCAGCACCTACAAAAAGTTTAGAACAACAAGTAAATCATAGCCAACAGGGACATCCAAATGTGGTGCTCTTTAGTCAAGTGAAACTAACACCAGAGACACATTTATTGCAGCAGTCACATCAAGCACAGCAGCAACAGCACCATCCTCTTTTACACCTTCAACCTCAGCAACTTATGCAGCTCCAGCAGCAGCAGCAGCAGCAACCCCAGATCTCCCAGCAGTCTTTCCAACAGCAGCAGCCTCACCAGTTTCCCCAGCAGCAGCAGCAGCAAGTCCATCAGCAGCACCAGTTCTCCCAGCAGCAGCTCCAGTTCCCGCAGCAGCCACTCCACGCGCAGCAGCAGCTGCACCGCCCTCCGCAGCCACTCCAGTTCCAGCAGCAGCAGCATGTGCTGCAACAGCAGCTGCAACAGCTGCAGCAGCAACAGCAACAGCTGCAACAGCTGCAGCAGCAGAACCTGCAACAGCAACAGCTGCAACAGCAACAGCTGCAACATCAGCAGCAGCAACTGCAGCAGCAGCACTTACAGCGATTGCACCAGCAGCATCAGCAGCAGCAAATGCAGAATCAGGCAGCGCAGCACTTAACTCAGACACCTCAAGCCCTACAGCTTCCAGTTGCAGCCCAGCAGCCCCAACACCACCAGCAGCAACAGCAGCAGCTGCAGCAACAGCCGCTTTTTGGGCATGATCCAGCAGTGGAGAGTTAGTAATTATTACCTTCTGATCCTGGAAATAAGTAGCTAATGACATGAAGTGGGGTAGAATATCAAAAAGTGTTTACAGGATGGGATTGTAAGAAATTCCATTCATGGCTCAGAAGCGGTTTTACTGATTTTTTAACAAATACTTCAGTAATAACTAATGATGGTCCAGCAATCTGAAAAGCATGAGAGTGCTTAGAACACTCTCTTTTCAAATAAACACGTAGTACCACAAGTACACAAACTATGTTTCAGAATAGTGTTAGTCATTATATAGCATAATTGTTTTAAATTCTTTTTTCTTTTGGAAGAGGAGGAGGGGGAAGCTGTCAAACAGCATAACAACTGGAAGGACAGCTAAAATTTTGGAAATACTAGTAAATTATTGAAGATTTGGTATCAGAAAGTTGTCATCCCTTGGTTTGAATTCTGTCCATGCTAGTAGAACTGAAAACTTTTTGATTGCTTTGGCTATTCATAGCTATTATTTGTATAAGAGGAAGTTCTCTTATGTTTGCCTTGCTTCTGTCTGTTTATCACCTCTTCATCCAGAAAAAAAAAAAACCACCCACAACAAAATCAAACTCTGGGCTGAACTGTGCCTTAAAGGCTTTCAGCTTTGAAATTTTGGATCCTACTTTTTCCAAGGAAGTACACTTGCAAAGTTCATAACTTGGTAATAGGAAGAGGTCAGTGTAGCAAATGTGTTCTGAGATGAACTCTTCAGCCTTTAAAGTATTTAATTGTTTGTTCTTTTGTGCCATATTATTCCAGTTCCAGAAGAGTATTTCCTACTGGGCTGTGTCTTTGCAATTGCTGATTATCCAGAGCAGATGTCTGACAAGCAGCTGTTAGCGACCTGGAAACGGGTGAGATTCTGCTGTATTTCTAAAAATCTATAACATAATGTCATAGTCCTTAAATTCTAAAAGAAATAGTTGGAAGTATTTCAGCACTGTTCACTTTTCTTTAAGCATCCTTTTGTGTAATTCTTCTGTTACAACCTAAAAAAAATTATTCAACTGCTGCTGACCAGAAAAAGTAATAAAAATACTTTAGGTGTGCAGCCTGGTTGAATTAAGTCTTCAGGCAGAACTTGAGCTAAGTAAGTTGCAGCATTAACTATTTCCCAGTTATTTATGCTTTGAATCAGGCAGCTGTAGTGCAGCAAATGTAATATAGCATCGCTGTCTAGCTTTAACTTGATTGTATACAAAGATTCTTTTTTGCATATAATTTTGGCATTTAGTAGCCTGTGAGGTGTCCACCTGAGTGAATAAGATGGAAGAATAGAGTGTTTCTATTTTTTTGCCAACTTCTATTTTTCAGAAAAATCTGATTGTATCCTTTCCTAAATAAGAGGACTTTGATGTTCTTCAGAAACTTCTGATGGATTTTATAGTTGAATTTTCCCTACAATTTTGCATAATCAAGTAAGCTGTTGACATTTTTAACAGCACTTGTGTTTATTGCTGAGATAGAATTGAATAGTTCATGAAAAATTGTTTAATAATTATACTGCAAAAAATAAAAAACATGAGAAGGGTTATTTTTGTTTATATATCTTTATTTTATTTTTTTCCATTTATTCTACAAAATACTCTTTTTGTTCAGTGAAAAGCTGCATATTTAATTTTGTTTTTTGTTTTCAAAATTGTTCTTAAACTAGATTACAAACCTGGTTTTGGGGGGTAACTCTTCAGTGAAGTGGTACTAATGGTGGCAATATCCTAAAGGGTAGACTTTCATTTCAGACTTTTTGTTTCTTAATGTAATTTAAAAATTGTTATATACTAGAAGTTCTGGGTTTGCTCTCTTACCAGATCATCCAAGCACATGGTGGGACAGTGGACCCTACCCTCACGAGCAGATGTACTCACCTTCTCTGTGAAAGCCAAGTCAGTAACATGTACGCTCAGGTAAGGCAGCTGGGAACTTGTACTGGTGCATTTTTTCATTTGGTTACTGGAAAGGCAGGGCTTTGCAATGTGTACTTCATGCTTAGACTGCAAATGTAAAGTTTTTCAATATGTGTTTTTTTTATGATTTGTGTTCTTTGGTGCACAAACTTTCGTAGTGCAGGCAGTAGTAGACTTTTCCCAGAGAGCACTAAGGAAGAGTCTGTGAAAAGGAGGAGCCTAAAAAGTTGAAAAAAACAATTAAAATCAGAACTTTGATTTGTAGAAAAAGTGTAAAATAAACTAAACATGTATTTTGGTTTTTAAAAGCTGTTTGTGCATGTGTTCCTAGGCTTTAAGAGAAAGGAAGAGATGTATTACAGCACATTGGCTGAATGCAGTCTTGAAGAAGAAGAAAATGGTCCCACCTCATCGAGCCCTTCATTTTCCAGTGGCGTTTCCACCAGGAGGAAAGCCATGCTCTCAACATGTAAGCAGGAAAAGCTTACTTGCAACGAATGCTTGCTTTATTCCATGAGCAGCATTAAAACAGAGCTAGAAAGTGCTTACTCAGAGAGAAAAATACACATTTCTTTTGGCTTGGAAGAAAAGCTTCTGTTAATCTCAAGGTGCTGTGTTGATGTGGTGCTGCTGCCAGGTGTTTGTGAGTGCCTTGCAAGTCTTCCTGAGTTCAGAGTGGTGAGGAGTAACAGCTGCCTTTGTGAGTTACTCTCTCAGATACTGAGGGGTGAAGATTGCATGAGTTACACATAGCAAGGTAGCAGCAATCCAAGCTGCATAGTTTATAGCAGCAAAGCAACAGAACATCTAACAGAATGTGCTTCCTGTACCATTACCTAATATTCTGAGAGGATTTTTGAGGGTTTTTCTTTTTCTGAGTAAATGCTCAGCAGATACCAAAAAAGGAAGCCTCTGTTGCTAATCAGAGGATAGGAGGTCACAGTTCCATTGCCTGTGCAATGAGGAGCTGTGTGGACGTGAACTTTTGTGGAATTGAAAACCTGTAGTTCGTTCAGGCTTCTTGAAATGCACTATGCTGTATAAAAACAAAGTGCCAAAGTATGTCTTGGCGTTGGATTTCTTTGTGCTGGGTGCAGACATCCGGGATGATGACCTTGCTGATGGACTATTCTGACAAATATAGAAAGAAATACAGAATTGGGAAAATCAGAATATGACAACATGCATGCGAACTCAGTGGTTAGTAATAAATGTAATGTGAAATCTAATAAACACAGTTTTAAACAAGATTACTGTTGCCTTTTCCTAAAGAAAAGGAGAGAATGGTGAAAATGAAAACTTGTCAAGATTAAAGATAATAATGGAAGATGTGTAATTACAGTTCACCACCTAGGATCAGCTGGCACAGTTTATTTGGCTTCATGGCACAGTAGAGCACAGTTTTCAGATTTTTAGAGTAGATCAAGTAAGTGTAAGTTTCTCTTGTGTGTGTCAATGTAAATAGCAGCAGAAGGAAGAGGTGAGGTATGTGAGAAGTAAATTGGTCTCTGAGCTCTTTCATAATAAAACTGTAGTCTCTGTAAATGAGAAAAGGTTGACCAGAAGCATGGAAATTATTCTTCCTGATTCAGGACTACTGCTAGAAACCTGAATTTTTTATGTGTAAACAAATTACTTTTAAATTGTACTGTTTGTATCCTACAAGCCATGCTTTAATTAAGTGCTTATATACCATGCTGTGCATTTCATTGTAATGTAAAAAAGTTAGTAATGGAAAAATATTTTCCATGGGAGTGTTTTGTGAGTACCATCAATGTTCATTTATGTTATAACTGTGTCTTTCTGTCTGCAGATAATCTCTGTGACAGGATTTGTTGATAGTGACAGAGACGACCTCAAGCTCATGGCCTACCTAGCAGGTGCCAAATACACGGGCTACCTGTGTCGCAGCAATACAGTTCTCATCTGTAAAGAGTAAGTGCTTCACTCCATAGTCCTTGCTTTCTCAGCAACATCTTGCCAGACAGTGCCTTTCTGAATGTGAGGTGCTGTGTATGGCTCATTATGAGAGTGTTAATTGTAATAAATTCTGCACTTTGATGGCAGTAAACTCAGTGATGTTGTTTCTTAACTAAATTACAGCACATGTTCTGTGATAAATTTGGCCTTCTGAAGGCAAGCGAAAGAAAAGCAATTTCTAGTTTTGCTATTTGTAGTATTTTATAAGTGATGCTGACTCTTAGATCATCCATAAGTAAAATACCATTTTTTAATAATTTTTCTAAAATGTTGGAGGAGGGAAAATTTAAGTCCAGATTCCATTTGCAGCAGAAATTCTGCCCTGACTGACTTGTTCTGACACGTAGAACGAAAGCATTTATCAGAGTATCTCTTCTGTCACAGTTAACACAGATAAGAGACCAATAAAGAAATACTGCTGGTTTAGCTTTGTTATTAGAAATTACTGTTTTACCTATTTCTTTGCAATAGAAATTTTTTTTTTTTTTTTGTCTCTGACCACCAAGGGCCAGCGGGTTGAAGTACGAGAAAGCCAAGGAGTGGCGGATACCGTGTGTGAACGCGCAGTGGCTCTGTGACATCCTGCTGGGCAACTTTGAGGCGCTGCGGCAGATCCAGCACAGCCGGTACACCGTGTTCAACCTCCAGGATCCACTCTCCCCCAGTCAACATCTAGTGCTAAACCTGCTGGGTAAGAGTTTCAGTCACAAAATCCTCTATTCTGCAGCATCTTTATGTGCCTGTTTAATCAGCAGAAGCGTGTTTCCTCTGTTATAAAAACTTGGCAGTGATGTCATTTTTGTTCTGTTCTCCATTCCCTAGATGCTTGGAGAGTCCCATTAAAGGTGTCACCAGAACTTCTAATGGTACGTTGAATTATGTATATATACAGCTATTTTGATAAGATCACTCCTTGCTTATGCTGAAGCTCCTGGTTGTGCCTTCTACTAATGTTCTGTTTTATTCTGAAGAATCTGAGAAAAAATCTTTTGTAGAATTAAGGAATTGTAGTGGGATATACAGAATGAAGTTGCTGTTGACACATCTTGGGCTAGGTGTTTTACTCTTCAGTTTCGAAATCAGACCTTTAGAAAGGGCTTAGTATTTTTTGAGTGAGTACCTAATACTCTGTAAATTAGACCACATAAGGGGTTTTAAGACAGAATACCCAAAATCAGTGAGAATTTTATTAGAATATTGACTAAATTTTAAGTAGGATACATAATGTAAATTAAGGGTGGAATTACTTTATAGTGTCTCTCTGATATATGCCAAGAACTAAAGCCATCGGCCTATATACCATGTATTTGAGAATTTAAAAATATACCATGCATTAAAAAATGTAGTTAACGCTGAAATAACAGCAGCAGAAATGAGCAATGAAGAGTTGTACATTGAAAAACATACAAGACAGACAGTTTTTGTCATGTAGGGTATTCTGTCAACCATTCAAAACATGAGATACATATTCAGAATAAGCTGCAGTTTCCATCTCAGCTCTTACACCTATTTCATGTTTTTGTATTGTAAATTTTCTTCCCATTTCAGATACTTGATAAGTTTTCACAGGGTGTCTTGAAGTGGATAAATCCCAGTTTAGGCTGAACTTTCAGTTCGTGTGTACAACAAGTGACTGTCAGATAACATTTTATATTGCACAAAAATGTTTTGCCACACTTCTTGTGTTCTGGATCAGTTGTATCTCAGTCACTTTGTAAACTCTTCACAAAAGAGGTGCTTACTTGCTCTCAAACCTTAATTTGTACTAATGCTTTAAATGGGGAATCGGGACACTGTTGCTTTAATACCTTTCAGCTTTAGAAATAGCCACTACTGTATTCCTGACAAGTTTGAAACATTCTTCTTGTAGACCCCTGTGGAATTGTTTTGTGGGCTCATAGGAAACTACTTTTTTAGAAAATGAGATGCTTTTAAAAATGTGTGGTCTTCATATTTTCCTGAAGAAGGATGCATCCTGCTGTTTCAAAATCAAAAAGTCCATTAAAAGATTCAGGATGTGGTACCAGTATTTAAAATAGCTTTTAACTAACTCAGTTTTGGGTTCATTACCACCACCCTTTGCATCCACACAGCAGTTTAAAACTGGACACCTTCTTTGTGTGGGTCAGTCACACCAGGTTGTGATCCATGTTTTGTCTTGTGTAGCAAACGGAGACCGCAGGGGTCAGATGGGTAGTTTAGTACCTCCCCTTCTGTATTTATATGGGGACCCTTCTTGCCCACGTGAGGTGGGAGTCTTGTAACTTAAATTGAAAGGGACTTCTGGAGACAATCTGGTCCAGCTGCCCTCTGGATGCCCAGACAGAAATATGGTTTGATAAGAGAAAATGCGGGGCATGTGAAAGTGTCAGGGAAGACAAGGTACTTCACTGCCTTCACAGTAGGCATTCCTGTTTGTCTTGGGATTTGGGGTCCTGTTCTGAGGACAGCTGTCTTGTCAGATCCTGTTGATGCCCTCTACCTCTTGCATTTTCATGGTTGAAATGCCTATCAAAAAGTAAAATTGTGCACTTCTCTTTCCTGCTGTGCATACTATGGCTTGTCTAGCATAAAAATGCCTGTTCCTGAGAGCAGGATACAAACCCCTGTGGCTTGTTGCTCCCAACGGAACATTCTCACAGCAAGTCTGGGACAATGCTATGCTGCCTGTCTTTCTGGTCATGTGCCTCTAGCATTCTTCGTTAAATTTCAGGTGTTAATTTGAAGGTTAAAAAGGAATAGATGTCACACTCTCCTGATCCTGAGAGCTGTGGTTTCAAGTTACTCAGACCAAGGAAAGCCTACAAGCTGCATTTAACCACCCCTGAGCCCATACTCTAGAGGTTGATCTGGTACTGGGGAGGTGGGACTGCCTATCCAGCTTCTGTTTATGTAGTGAGGGAACTTGAGTTTAAAATAGTATTTTCTGGAATATTACCATTCCATGAAATTCAGCACCAGGAAGAATATTGTAGTCTTCATATAGTTAACAAATTGACAGGCTTTTCAGTCTCTTTCTCATTTAATTCTTTGACTTTTCCAATGATAATTATCAGTGGGTAAAGGAGAAAAAGTCCCACAATACTTTGTTTGGTGTACACCTACAGGGTTACAGAAGTTTGTGGAGCTTTGGCTAATGCTCAGCTTTGCTCTTGGGTTTGTTGTGTAAGCAGTAGGTGCCCCATGTGTTCAGCGGCATGTCATTTTCATTTGTGTTTTATTCAGGATAGAAATTGGTTTCCTTGCTTAATTCAGATCTAAACATGTAACTGGTCTGATTTCAGGGTGTGAGGTTGCCTTTGAAACCAAAGCAAAATGAATCCAGTCTTCAGCCAGCTTCCAAAAGACCAAGGTAAGAACAACAAGCACTCAATGCCCCCAGTCCTTAATTGACTGTTCCTCAGAAGTGTCAGCCGTCCATCAGCCTGCACCATCCTGTGCCCTGCTCAGTGAAATAACTGTCAGTCGGTTTTGGATGTTGCCAGTTACTCAGCTGACAGGAATAAAACAATAACTAAGAGAGTGAAGTATCAAGAGAGTGCGGAAAGAGGAGAATATGGCATGTTCTCTCTGTGGTGATTTTTTCTTCAGACAAAATCGTGCCTAATTCTCATTCATCTGGGTTCATTCTGTTGGTAAAAGCTGTAAGAATGTGCGTGTCTAATTTCAGAATTACAATTATACAGCTTTGGGCCCAAACATCACATTCTACTGTGTTTCCTGTGTTTTGTAGGATTGAAGACCTGCCACCACCTACTAAAAAACTCACCCCTGAGCTGACACCAATGGTGCTCTTCACAGGATTTGAACCTATGCAAGTGCAACAGTACATTAAGGTGACTTTCAAGCTTATCTCCTGTAAACTACATTGAAACATCTGACAATTTTTTTATTGGTACTGACTTTTTGGTAAGACTTGATTAGCATATATCTAGTGGATAAAAACCCGTACTTACTGGCCCTCAGGTTAGAGTAGGTTTATGTGAAATAAGTTTTATTTGGTAGCTGTTCTCCTTTAGTTAACTACTTTTACACTGCTGTGCTACTTGCTTTTTCTTTCTGTAGGACTACTTTAAAAAGCAAAAAAGCCCTCTCCACATTTGTTTCTAAATCAGCAGATTTTATGACCAAATTTAGGTGAGAAAAATAATGATGGTTTTACTGGGTAAGACCCAAGATTCTTCTAGTGGAGTTGCTATCTGTAGTGCCACATGCTTCAAAGAAAGCTGATGACAAAGCTTATGGCAGGTGTTAGATAAGTTCCTGTGAAGGTTTTGTTCTGTTCCCTAATAAAGCTGTACCAAAACTTAACTGTAAATAATCTATAACATTCAGATAATGAGAAGTAAATAAGGCCTAGTTTGAGTCCACTATATTTCTTAGAAATATGCACTGTGGTCTGCTCAAAAATATTTATTTTCTTTATTACACCTAAACCTGTTTTAAAAGTGGTTGAAGTTCAGAGTTTTTTTCCTTGCAGTTTGCATTTGAAGCTTAATAGTAAATACTTTGGACCATAAAATGTTTTTCAGTGTATTGCATAAAGTTCCAGTGTCAACTTGTCATTTTCTGTCATGTTGGTACCAGGTTAATAATACAGAGAATCTGTTTTGGTAACAGCTATGGCTCACAAATTTAAAAAATCAGCTTCAGCCTCAAAGCTTGTGAAATTAAATGTAAACCTGGCAGCAGTGATGCTGTCAAAACTTTGCAGAGTTTGGATGCCTAACTGGGGCTGGATTACCTCTCATCTTCTTGAGATGGAGGCGTAATCTTTGTATCTGTATGGCCAAAGTGTTCCTTCCACATCAGAGTGGAAATCTTGCAAGGTCTGTACTAACAGATAGAAGTGTTTGAGGTGAGCATAGCAACAACAGCCCTTGCCTTTCAGAGGGGTCCAATGGGCTGTTCACAGGCTGTTTACACATACCAGGAAGGAAATAAATAGTGGAGGGTTCAGTGTCACTGAATAATACTTTTGTGTGTCATCTTTATGCAAATCATCAGAGCACAGTAAAGAAGAGCTAAAACCACTGTCCCTCTCTGTGCTTTGTGTTCATCATTTTCAGAATAATAGAGTGCTCTGGGCTGCCAGAGACCTTTTTAGGGCTTCTGATCCACCTCTAAGGCTTTCTTGCTTTGTGACTCCCAAGGATTCATGCAATAAGATCACCCTAGTCTGTTAAATATTTATGCTTATAGATATTGGTGTGGGTTTTATTTATTTGTGCAAAATGTTTGTTTTAAAAAATCAGAAATCCAAGGTACATATTACTAAAGTTGTCCAAATATTTTTTCATTCTTAAAATTTTTGTGAGGGGAGCACTCTCTTAACACCTAGGGAAATCTGGTGTGCCTCACCAGCCGATTCATTGTATTACTCATTCCTTCAGGTAATGACTGGCTTAACTGGTAAGATAGCAACTATGAGGAGCTAGTTTGAGTTTGGTGGTTTAAACTGAGGAGAAAGGAATAGTTGCTCACTATCATCAAAAATGCTTGTGGAATACGTGTTTTTCATACGATGCTTTTCTCTTTGAAGAAAAGCTTAGCAAAATTAAGTTTGCTGTAGCTACAGCAAAATTATTATATATTCTTAGTATTGCTTACTTAAATATAGTATCATGTTTCACTGAAAAAAATTTTAATTTGTATCTTACAGGTATTTCCTTGCTTAAAAATGAAGCACAATCCAAAATAATAAAACTGCAGAAGCAAGGAATAGTTTTCAGTCTTGCTAGGTTATATTTATGTCTGGAAATACCTGGATTTTCAATGGCTGTAAATTCTGTCAAAATTAATCAACTTCAGTAAAGACTATAACACAGAAATCTATATTTAGTGTTTAATTAGGAGCTTATTTTTATTTGATGGCAATATTATATTTAATTTATGGTTTTCCTCTGTTTTTTTAAGAACTATTCCATTCTGATTTGTGTTTTGTACGACTTTCAGAAACTTTATATCCTTGGAGGTGAAGTAGCAGACTCTGCCCAGAAATGTACCCATCTAATTGCCAGTAAAGTCACCCGAACTGTCAAGTTCCTGACAGCAATTTCTGTAGTCAAGCACATAGTAACTCCAGAGTGGTTAGAAGAGTGTTTCAAATGCCAAAAGTTTGTTGGTAAGTGAAATTAGTATCAATTCCTATCATAAAATAAAAGTTCATAGACAAGCATATTTAAATACACTTCGTTGTTTTATCTTCTGACTTCAGTGTTTCTTACCAATTTCCTAAAGAGTTCAGCTTTTGAAAGCAGAAATTTTAATTCTACAGCAAGTCTGACTATCATCGTTCACACCTCTTGAAGAAAAATTTGCAAAGTTTTTAAATAATTATATGAGCAGCTACATTGTATTCCACTTGAGTTAGAAAGTTGTGTTAGTATGGTTAAGCAAAGCTGTCACAAGAATTATGTGGGTTTTTTAAAAATGAAGTTCTCTTTCAGCAGAACATTTTGTTTCATTTAGTTTTCATTTGTTTTAATACAGTTTCTTTCCCTCAAATAAAAGAAAAACATACTTAAGTTTTCTTTTAGTATGATTAAGTGATTGGATGTTGTTAAGTATTGTATTTCTTTCTTGTATAGCCATTTTTTAGATTTTTACCTGTGGCTGCATTATTTTGTAATTCACCCTTTCTGAAAGGGTGATTATTTGGTTTATGATTGTTTAATGCCTTTTATATAACTTGTTTATAAGAAGAAAATTTATAACATCATTGGCTAACTACCATAAAGACTTGAATCTATGGATAATTAACTAATAAACCAGCAAACATTTTTATAAATCTCAAGAAGGCAATTTGCTTACGTCAGCATCAGTGAACTGAGAAATCGATTGATTTGAAAACTCTTAGAAGATGAAGAAAGTCAGAGCATTTAAGATTACTGTTGTGATCTAGTACTTGAAGTACTTATTTGCTGAAATTAGGCTGATTTGTAGCTAATGGGCTGGCACCAGTTTTGTACCAGCTACAATGATGGAAAATATGGCAATTGTTCACAAAAATTGTCTCACTTGTTTCCTGCCTGTGTCTTTTGGAAGAGTATTGACACTGTCTCTTGCAAGTTGTCAGATTTGTCCCTGGAAAGACCAGTTTGATCTTTGTGGTTTTTGTCTAATTTTCTGATTTTGGTCTTTAGACTTAGGGCTTTTGAATTAAATTGGATCTGGAAATAATTTTTGACATAGCTTTTGTGGAAAGATAAAGGCTGAAATTCCGTCCCTAATGAAAAATTGGCTGAATAGCTGGACCAGTGAAAGAGATGGAAAGTCATTTCTGTTGAAGACTGTGTGAGGACTTGAAGACAGTTTCTGGGCTCCCATAGATGGTCACAGTAATTTGAATTTAAACTTAATTCTTCTACTTGATCATTCTCCTTTATTTGCAGAGAATCGAAAAACTAAAAATTTGCAAGTGTCTCCAATAAGTTAGAAAAGGGCCTTGATAGAACAGTGATTGTTGTTAGGTATGTAAGTGTAACACACAGTTCAATTCTTCAAGTAATTGAGGGCCATCATTGTAAGAAGCCTAATAAGAGAGGATATTGTAATCATGTTGAATTATAGTAGGTGTTTGCCATTCAGAGCTGCTCTGCCACCAAGATGTTCTGCTCAGATTCCATCCTGGGTCACGTGGATGTTTGTGTTTTGTGTGCCACATCATCAGTCTTTCTTTTTCAGATGAACAGAACTTTGTGCTCAGAGATGCTGAAGCTGAGGTGCTTTTCTGCTTCAGTTTAGAGGAGTCTCTAAAGAGAGCACAAGTAGCTCCACTGTTCAAGGTATGCAGTTTAATATAGCATTTAAACACTTGGAGGTTTTCAACATAATTTTTGCGTCATTGGGACCACAGGTTTTATGGCTAAAAGCAATAGAGGAGACTGGTATATAACATGAAACATTTCTTGTAAATTTTCTTTTTGACTTTATGCCTATTTCCTGCCTAAGCATCTTTGGGGTGGATGTAACCCCTCTGAATGACTGGATCCTGTAGATGTTAACAAAACACACTCAATATATTTGTTCCCTTCCAAAATTTAGAGCATTGTTCTGTTACTTGTAAGAAGCCACTTACGGAAGGGACTTTCTTTTCTTTCTTTTCTTTCTTTTCTTTCTTTTCTTTCTTTTCTTTCCTTTCTTTCCTTTCTTTCCTTTCTTTCCTTTCTTTCTTTTCTTTCTTTTCTTTCTTTTCTTTCTTTTCTTTCTTTTCTTTCTTTNCCTTTCTTTCCTTTCTTTCCTTTCTTTCCTTTCTTTCCTTTCTTTCCTTTCTTTCCTTTCTTTCCTTTCTTTCCTTTCTTTCCTTTCTTTCCTTTCTTTCCTTTCTTTCCTTTCTTTCCTTTCTTTCCTTTCTTTCCTTTCTTTCCTTTCTTTCCTTTCTTTCCTTTCTTTCCTTTCTTTCCTTTCTTTCCTTTCTTTCCTTTCTTTCCTTTCTTTCCTTTCTTTCCTTTCTTTCCTTTCTTTCCTTTCTTTCCTTTCTTTCCTTTCTTTCCTTTCTTTCCTTTCTTTCCTTTCTTTCCTTTCTTTCCTTTCTTTCCTTTCTTTCCTTTCTTTCCTTTCTTTCCTTTCTTTCCTTTCTTTCCTTTCTTTCCTTTCTTTCCTTTCTTTCCTTTCTTTCCTTTCTTTCCTTTCTTTCCTTTCTTTCCTTTCTTTCCTTTCTTTCCTTTCTTTCCTTTCTTTCCTTTCTTTCACCAGCCTCATAGTCAGAGCACTTGCCCATAAAAATGGGAGTCTGAGAGTGAGTTTGCCCTTCAGCCTCAGGGAGTTCTAGTGTGATTCTCCGTGGTGACTGCACTTTCCACCAGGCTGTTTGCTGGGATGGTGCAAGATGTTTTCATGCCTCTGGTTAAAATTACATTACAGTGCAGAGAGGTGTCTAGAGATCTGAGTTGTTAAAGATTCTTCAGCCTAACTGAATTACAGACTGTTTATTGAGGTAAACCACCTAAAACAGGTATTTTTTTCACCTGTTACGAGTAAAAATCTATGTTTTATTATGTCTAAATGCTACATTTTTCTCTCAGTTTTGCAGACTAAAGAGCAAGGTGTTTTCTGGTTTTTTTTATTCCTTGCTGATAAACAGAGATAATCTGCTTTATGATCTGATCACTTATCTCAGTCAAGTAGTAGAATAATTTTTGTCAGGAAGTAATAAATTGGCTGTTAATTAAAAGGTAAAAATTCTTCTGTTATACGTGAGATGTCCCTGTGCTCAAAGAAGAAAGGAACATTGTTCTTGTGTCTTAGCAAGCTGCAGTTATTACTTTGCAGGTGTGGAAGTAGGCACACCTGAACCGTTCAAATTTATCAAAATTGTGTGTTTCCCCTCCAGGGGAAACATCAACAGTAATTCAGGACAACTCATCAACTGATGAATCTGTGTCCATAAATCCAACCCCAGTTTCCAAAGCCTGCCCTCTTGTTGTTTAAAAGAAGTGTCACATGACATTAGAATTTCATGTGTTGCAGAAATCAGTTAACAAAATGTTTTTTTTCTTGTTCTTCCTTTTCTCTTTTTAGGGAAAATATTTTTACATTACACCTGGAATTTGCCCCAGTCTTTCCACCATGAAAGCTATTGTGGAATGCGCAGGAGGAAAAGTATTATCTAAACAACCTTCTTTTCGAAAACTCATGGAGCATAAGCAGAATAAAGTGTGTTCATTGTTTCTTTCTATAATTTAATGATAATACCTTACCATGTTCTTCTGAGCTTACAATTAGTTTCTTTCCTTCAGAGTTTGCCGGAGATAATCTTGATTTCCTGTGAAAATGACCTTCATTTATGTCGAGAATATTTCGCACGAGGCATAGGTATGTATAAGCCTTTGTTGTGAATTGAACAGTACAACTGCTACTTTGATCTTTTCTTCTATTTTACAATTGTTATTATTATTATACAAATACAGAGGTATTTCAGGTAATAGGGGAACACGTGGACTATCTTGCAAACCATGGAGAAATCTGAGCTAGCTGTTTGCTGGATATATCTAATAGTTATTTATAGGCAGGTCACTATAAATTTTTGGAAGGGTAGGCTGGATCTTGGGGTTTCAGTCCTGTTTAGGCAAAGTTCCTGTGCTCTGTGGTTTAAGCTCGGAAGGCAACTCAATACCACACCCTGGCTCCCTCCATTTCAACACGGGAAGGGAAGAGAATTGGAAAAAAAAGTAAAGCTCATGGACTGAGATAGAAGAGTTTAATAACTGAAATAAGGTAATATTGTGTTAATACAAATGACAATAACAACAACATGCTTAATAATAAAAAGTGTAATAATAGTAATGAGAGAGAGAGAGGAGTAAACTCCAAGAGATGCAAATGATGCACAATAGAATTGCTCACCAGCCACTGGCCAATACCCACCCCATCCCTGAGCAGTGATCAGTGGCTCCCAGCCAGTTCTGGCCAGCTGGGATCAGCTGTCCTGGCCATGCTCCCTCCTGGCTCCTTGTGTTCCTGCTCACTGGCAGAGCATGGGAAGCTGAAAAGTCCTTGAATTATTTATTTATTATGAATGGGCAAGTCTGATCTGTGCAGTGTCAGGTGTGATGGCTGATGGTAGGACCCTGGTAGTGGTGGGGTGACACCCCTGTTTATCTTTGCATAAAGGACAGAAAGGTCCAGAACAGCCCCTCCTGACACCTGCAGAATGAGGCAGAATTTCTGTATAGGGTGTGAACTCTATGAATGTTTTTGATATTTCCAGATGTCCACAATGCTGAGTTTGTCCTGACTGGAGTACTCACTCAAACACTGGATTATGAATCATATCCTTTTTTGTATAAAGACATTCTGCTCCTTAGGGGAGTATGGTTTACTAAAAGTTTTTCTTAATTAGGAACTAATTAATTGTAATTTTTTAGGATATTTAATGTTTACTTGGTAGGAGGGTAGTTTACCATCCAAAAACCTAGCTTAAATTCAACATGGAATTACTTTTTGATGGGAAATACTTCAGGGGAGGTGGGAGGTAGGGTGGTCCCAAAGGAATAGTAAATATTAGTAAATAGTAGAATAAATTAGTATATAGTAGAATATTATGTAATGGGGAAAAAACATCACTAAGGAAAATATTTATCACGAGCTACTTTCAGATGAGGAAAATAGCTTTTTACTGAAGGTTATAGACCCTGTTTGATAAATGCAGTAGAAGAACCAGTAAGGCCTCTGTGTCTTTATGCACATTTTTATAGACGCTGTCATTTCTTACAGTTGTTCTTCCTTAACAAGCTCACATATAAATTTACTTGATGGATAGTAAAATGCCTTACTGCTCCGGAATCCTTGGAGCATTATATCTAGCTGTTCAGCCATTGTACAAAGCAGCTCTAGAACTTCCTGTGGATGCTGTTTTCCAGCTGTTTTCCTAGGGATGATGAGCAGTTTAAAGCAGGAAAGCAAAAATAAACTGCATCTTTTTTAGGATGTGTAATTTTATTATGCTGAAACATAATTTACTATGTTTTGTATTATACTACCATTTTAAAAGAGCCCACTTTAGGTATCATGATGAGCCCATTTTTAAGCATTTTAAAATAAATTATGGTACTTCAGCCAAAAGTGTAATTTGGATGTAAAAATAAAAGGGCTTGCTATCTATTAAATTATGGATGTTGAAGATGAAAATGTTTTGTACTTTATTTTTATTTCTTATACTCTATTTTCTTTTATATTGATATTTTGCCCACATTTGAAATAAATGTACTTTTAAATGTTTTACTCTATATTTTAGTGGTCGTTCATTTTTTTGAATACTGTGCAACAATGGCACTCTGGTAAGAGTAAATTACTCAAATCTTTTTCCAAGCAATGTGAAATTATTTTAAGCTTATTTTAGGTATGTTTTAATATATGAATCCCAGTGCTTTAAAGGGAAATGGTTGTAAATGTATATATGTGTTTTTACTGAAGCAGAGAAGCAGTTTGAAGAAAGGAGAAATTATAACCCTGAATATTACACTGTTGTGATAACTTTTTGTTTGTATAGTGAGTTTTACTAAATAAATATTTAAAAAACAGTCTCCCGAATCTATATTCAGTTGTATTTCCTAAAACACGCACAGTTCTGATAATCTGATTTGACCATTTTTATCAGTTTAGATTCCAGTAGGTGCAATATTGATCCTAAAAGCATTAATTTTTTTGATCAGCCAGACATTCAACTCTAATGCTGTACAGGCAAGTGAGTCTCTGCACTCCTCCATCAGGAAAATTACTAATTTCAAATCTCTCTTTTGTGCTGTGGCTGTAAATCCAGCTGGTGCTTGGATTTACTGATTCTGTTGCCATTCTCCCAGTGCCTCAGTTAAACAAAGTGCTTAAGAGAACGACAAATTCCTGCTGTAAGAACACAGTGGCAGTAAATGTCAAGACGAGTGAGGTGCCACAGAGGTCAGCATGTGCCTTGTGCCTGTTACTGCTGGCTCTGGTTCCTCAGCTGTATCCGTGTCCTGACCTGCTTCTGTGTTTGGCTTTTCCTTTGGGAGCACTAAGGGGGTGCTTGAGCATTACAGGAATGGTAGAATTTCTATCAGTGTGACTTTTGGTAAGGTTACAAAATGGAACAAATGAGAGTGATGCACTTTGGTCACAATGGTGTGAAGTGAATCAAAGGTTAAAAAGGTGTGGTACAGGATGGAAGGAAAAGATACTTTTTGACAAATGCTGTTTATTTGTTATGTCAGAATTCTATGTTTTTTCCTAGTGTGAGGTTCAGCTCTCTAAAGTGCAGTTTCCATTTCATTACAAGACAGATGAAGGAAAGGTCTGTAATGTGGAGACCTAAAGTTGGAAATTGATGACATGATTTTATGCTTTAACTTTTAAAAATATTTTTAAAAAGGAGGGACTGCAGTGGGGGGTTAATTGTTGGTTGATGAATTGTTGTGCAAATGACTTAAATTGTTCAGACATGTGGACCTGGAAAGTCTGGCCTCCCTGTCAGTGGAGGGAGAGAACATCTCTGAAACCTGACTTGAGCCCTGCAGATACACATCTCTGAACAGTTCAGCAGAGTGGTTTAGTTATGTAAACCTTTTAGAATACAGAAAATAAAATTAATCCCACCCTAAAGAATGTCATAATACATTGCAGGAATACTGTTTGGTAATGGAGAAACAAATGCACCTTTTTCCCCACTTAAGAATGTAATATTGAAATTATCTAAATCTGTGTTAATCTTTATATGGCTTATTTTCTTCATTGTACTAGTCGCCAAATGGCAGGAAGATTTTTGGGTACCTTTTAAAATAATTATCAGCTGTTGCTATTTCGAATGCTTGGCAGTGTTGTGGTGCACAAAACAACTTGAATGCATAGTTTGTACCAGTCGTGCATTCAGCAACTCTTCTGCCTGCTTTCGCAACAATGTGTTGTCCTAGCAAGTGTCATTGCTGCTTCCAGAGAGACACTCACGTGTCAGGAGTCAGCTCAGTTGTGCACAAAATCAAACTCAAGGCACATGACCTTTCCCGGACTGGGTGCTAGAAGCTAAAGAGACCTGCTACAATAGCTTGGTGCAAGGTGAGACCTTGCAGTGAGGGAGAGGCAGAGGGAAATCAGGTTTGGATGTGTTGGCAGTTTCAGCCTCAGCAGTGTAGACTGCTCCACTCCATCATGCATTTATGCATGCTAGGAGTTCCCAACCTTTTTTAGGATTGGCTTCCTCCACATTTTCCACAATGAAGCAATGTTGAAGATATGTGATATCTTTGCCAAAAACTGTTAAGATGTGAATGCAGTAGCATCTGCAAGGTAAATTTCCTTACAAAAACTACCCAAAATGCTGTCAGTTTATAAGGAAGCCTGAAGAAAACCAAATGTGATCATGGAACAAATGAACCCCATGGGAAACATGAGTGGTAATGCATCTGTTTCATCATCAGTGAAGACAGTGTGTTTATTTAGCCAACATACAAGTGTGACTGATTTGATTAACCTTTCAATTAGAGTGAAAAACACAACCTGCCAAGAAATAGTCTTTCAAGAACCACAGGAGCTGTCCAGAGCCAACTGGCTTGCACAGATGTTAGTGTGTGATCAGTGATAGGGAAAGGGTTTGATGGAGTATTCTGATACAGTATTGCTGTTACCAACATGCTTTTCCTGTAGTGGAAGGTTGTGATACGTAAGTGTCCATTTGATCCTGTCCTCTGTATTCAGGAAAGAAAAAAAGTGCCTTTTGATGTTGTCGTTTAGTTACTTGCAGAAGCAACAGGCCATAATATGAAGTTGTGTTCTTTGTAGAAAGTCTGTCCTGATAAGTAGTTACTCAAAGGTGAATATAGAACATGTCTAATAGTAAAGACTTTCCATTGGTTAGGGATATGTTGGAAGTCAAGGAGACATGGGCTCCACTTGTTACTGTGCAGCTTTCTTTGCTGTGAGTCATCAAGTAGGACTGTGGAACAGATTTGCAAAAATGCATCTGGAGTAGACCACTGGAGTTTAAGTGCTCAGTATCTCAAAGGATGGAGATGCCACAACCTCTGTGGGCATTTTGTTTCTCTATTTTGCTACTCTCAAGAAAATAAGGAAATCATCTTTGTATTTAGTCAAAAAATCCATTGTTCCACAAGTGGCTGGTGATGCTCATTTCATCCCCACACGGCCCCAGGCAGAGTCTGGCTTTTACCTTCTTCCCTTGAAGCACTACAGGCTCTTCCCAAGGGACAGGCATGCTTGAGAAGCTTTCCCCAGAGGACTGAGCCCTCAGGAGATGAGCTCTGCCGAGGGAGTTTTAACCTGCATGGTATGTATGCAGACAGGTGTGAAGAGTTGAGGGATGCTTGGGAAAATGCTCCCGCCTTTACCAAGAGTGTAAATTTCTCTGATCCTCTAGCAGTGTTTTGTCAGGAGACCAGGCTGTGTCTGCCGGACAGGAAGCATCAGTAATAGGGAGCACCCTAGATCAGACTCAGCTTTGAGTGGGTCTGTCTAGGGTGTTTCCTTGTAGCAAGCTAAAGAGGAAAAAAAAGTATTTCAAGCTGAAAAGGCCAAATTTTATTAGTATATCAACAAAAATACTTTTAAATGAGGTTACTACATCAAAGAGATGAAACAGAGGTTTCCCTCCCTGCTTTTTGTGTCTTTATAGGACTGATCCTCACTTAATTCCATTTAATTTGGAGTGTTGTAAGCAATTGAACAGTCCTTTCTGGTGACAGGAATTTTCTCCTTACAGATACTGCAAATACCTTAATAAGCAAATACACATCCTCACCATTTTCATGGCTTTTGGGATGTGATATTTAAACTTGATAAACTCACAGCTTTTTATTGACAGTAGCTATGTCATACAGTCCCTTCCTGCAGTACAAAGGGACGTAATGAGAGAAGACAGAGAAATGTCTTTGTCAGAAGAAAAAAAGTATTTGAGCTACGTTTGGGTTAACCCCCAGGGCCAAAAGAACTGGAGGCCACCAGCCTTCCAGAGGCCAGGCTGGAGCAGAGGGAAGGAAGAGGATCTCCGTGATAAGAGCAGGCAAAGTCAGTCAGCCCTCCCTAGAAGAACCCTCTGAAAAAAAGTGTACTTCAAAGTAGCTCAGAATTGTCTATGTTCTGTTAAAGCAATGAAATATTTTCAGAGGAGAAAGGGAGAGAAGAGTTTGCTTTTTCATGTGACTGTTGTGGCTTCCAGCCCAGCATGGAGAGAGGCAGACGGGAGCCACCAGGCCAGCTCGGAGAAATCTGAATTGCAGATGAGTCAGGAGGGGTTAAAAAGATCCTGAGCTCTGTCTGGTCTGGGAGCTCCAAGGCCTGACAGATGTGACACAAACCAGCTTCGTTGTGTCTGCAGTGACGTTCTGCTGCTCACCTGAGGAAAGTACATCCACAGAGCCCTTCGCTGGTGGTGACTCACCAGCATTCCAGCCTGGATGGTGCTGTAGCTACACAGACAATGCAGACAAATGCAGTTTTGTGGAGAAGCTCTGCAGATGTGACTGAAATGAACTGGAAGAAAAAGGGAGGAATCAAAACACAGGCACGACCTTCCTCTTCAGCATCCTTGAGGGGCTGGACGGTTACAGCTCACATGACCTAAGGGCAGAACTCAAAGGAGTTGTGGTCCAAGGAATATTTGAATCACATCTCCAGCAGTGTTTCAAACTCAACAAACCCATTTAATGCTACCTGGACTGAGTGACACTCGCACCTCCCTGCCAAAACCAGCACCTTGCTTCTCATGCTGTGAGCGTGTTGGTCAGTCCAGTGCTTCACACTCTCTCATTTCACACTGCTAGAGAAGGCTGCAGTTGCTTTCCCTGGCCTCCCCAGTGCCGCCCCTCTCTGACAGAGCACACAGCATGGTATTAAAGCTATCCAGGATATTAAAAGTGCTACTTCGGGCATTAAAAGCAGTGTGTTTTGTGTCCTTGGCCTCTGAACAATCTCTAACCTCTCCAGGCTGCTGTCTGCAGCATGAACAGCAGCTCTCATTTCCGTCTGTGCTCTTCAACTTGTCTGTTCCTCATGTGAACATGGGGTCATGGAATGGCTCTGGAGCAGAAATCAAGCAGTTTGCTCACAAGCAGATCCTCCAGTTTCTTTGCAATGAGTATCTCAACATTTTGGTTTTCTAGAACCTTTTTCTCTCTGTGCCTGGTGGATGATAGAGCTTCATTTCCTCTCTTACCCAATAAGTTTTTTATTGTGAATTGCATTTCTACTTCAGTGGAACAGATAATATAATGAAGTCCAATTATTAAATAAGTATTTCTCTTGATCTTGGTAGGTAGAAGAAAAGAATGTTTTTAAAATGCTTTACAAGGAGAGACAGAATATCTTCCTAGGATATCTTCCTAGAAGAGGTGGTCAAGTGGCCAAGGTCTGAGTTATGTGTGCACCTGGAGGAAAGGTTTTGGGATTGGAAACTCTTCTATTTTATCTGGTGACATCATCTGATTAAGTGACATCATCCCTGTCAGCACAGGGCGAGCTGGGGGCTGTGTGAAGCGCTGGGAGCATCAGTCACTCATGAACAGTACATCAAGAGAACAAAACCTGCTCGGGGGCTGGAGCTGCTGTGCCTCTCTCTGCAGATAATTTTCAATGACAAACCATCCACACAGCCATTATAGACCCCATTCTCACACGGATGTGAGACACAGGGGCTTTCTGAGAACCAAGAAAGCTGTAAGAGCTGCATGAAATGTTGAGCTCAATAGCAGGGGCAAGGGATGTGATGGGATGTGCTGAGATGACTCCCAAAAACTGAGTTCCTGGTCCTCAACCTGCAGCTGGAAGAGCTGAGCATCCCATGGAGGCGTGGTCTTGCTTGCTTTGAAAGAGATGCAAGGGTAATAGCAAGAGTGGAAACTTCATGTTAGTGCCTCTTAGCAATGGAAGAAAATGTACCCTGTCCAAAAAATGGAGTGTGTGTGGGATTTTGTAAGCCTAGGAGCCTCTGGGAGCTGTCAAATTAGTAAATTATTCCATTTAAATTGAAGTATATTGCAAGAAACTCGATTTTAATGAAACTAGTTTAGGGCTTTTTGACTACGAAGGCAAAATTAATTATTAAAGTATCAAATAATATATTAACTGATATGAAACTAATTGAGAAAACCAAACAGAAACAAAACCACTATAATCAAACGTGCTCAGTGTGGGGAAACTGAAATGGGAATTTTCATTTCCAGTTCGGCAGCAGCAGCACCTCATAAATGCTGAAACACTGCAGAAGTCTGCAGTTTATCCAAACTCTGAACAAACAAGGAGAGAAAGTTTTGAAGATTATTTTTTCCTCAAGCACCACACTAGGCATAAATGCTGACTTACCCTCTCCTTGTAGCTCCTCTTAACAACATCACAAGCACATCGTGCAGCACTTCAGGGTAGTTCTGTCATTTATTTAGGTGATCTAACTGATGTTATTAATTGTTTAACCTTCAGTTACACGGACCTCCAGGAATTCATCACCCTCCCTCCACACGCAAGCTGCCATGGAGCCCTTACAGAGCACGGGTGGTTTCTGTCCTAAGCATCCTTTGAGGGATAAGGAAAAAGAGGGGCAAAAGTATAAGGAGAGGAGTCCTTCAAAGGACTGTCAGGAAAATTACAGGTTTGATAGCACCATCCCGTAATTTTTTTAAGCTCAGCATGGGAAATATAAAGGCAGAAATAGCTCTTTTTCTACCTATAAAGATTTAAATCCATTTCTTCTCCTTTGAGAAATGACCATTGCACATACCAGCTGGCACTGGATCATATTTCATAGCGGAAAAATCATGATTCCTGGGCTTCTCTGCTCTTCAAATGTGGAAATGACAAAGGAGGTTGAAGAAGCTGTTGCAGCCAGTGATGCTTTGCTTTATTTCTGTCTGCAGAAAGTCTGGTTTGCTTTGCTGTGGTGAGTACAGCTCCCTGGATTTTTAGGAAAGCAATAATACGCCTTTGTGCCACATGGAGAGAATTTAATACAGCAGCAAAAACTGAGTTGCTCTCTCTGGGTTTTGCCCTTTAGCTGCTGAATCCAGTGAAGAAAGTCCAGGTAATTGGATTTTCCCTGGGGAATGCAAACCCGTGTTTAAAGTGAAGCATGGGAGTAGCTGTACTGACCTCTTATCACCAAAATTACAGCCGCACCTAAAGCACCAGTGCTGGGGTTACACAGGTACCAGACACAGCCTGACTGAGCAACCCAGACAGAGCCAGAGCCACCTGCTCCCAGCCTCCTGCATTAACTCCACCCACTGTTCCTGATTAATTTTTACCCATAATGGCAATTTTCTTCCAAAATGTGTGTTTTGTGGCTGCAAATGCACAAATCCATACCTCTGGTTTCATTGCTGACTTTTCTTGCAATTCTGTACTCTGCCAGTTTGCGGTGAGTCACGGTTTCAGCAAGGATAAAAACATCCTAGTAACTTAGAGAAGACTAACATCTGCCCCATTTCTGCCTGTAAAATGCACAGAACATGCAACTGTTTTAGTAAGACAGTGAGTCTGTGTGACAGTGCCAGTTATTGTGTCTGCATAGAAGGAAATACAGCCTTACAGTGTGGCCTGTTGCTGTGTGCTGTTCTGCAAGTCCTGAATGAGTATTTGCCGCCTGTTCCTTTTCCAAACACGTTCGTGGTGTCTGAGAATCACACCTCTGTCCCCCACAGCTGCAGCTGCTGTGAGGAATAAAGTACCAGTTAACACATGTATGGCAGAGGTTTCCATCATAATCATTGCATGCAGCTCCTCCTGCCCAAACAGGCATTGATGGATCCATTTTAAAACAGGTGACAGTAGGCAGAGGCAAGAAAATGTCACAGGCCCACCAGAGTGCTGCTTTCCCAGCAAAATGGGCTGCAGCCTCAGGGTTGTGTGGCTTCTGATAGGGAAAACAGGATCATTTATGCTTTGTGGTCCTGGCAAGGGCAAGGATGCTCCCTTCTGGAATAAGGATGGGAATTGCAGCACATCCGTTGCCTACACCCCACCTCTCCTCCCAGCTGTGCTCGTTGTGTCTGGCTTGGTGCTCCTCACACACAAGTGTGACCAAACACACTGTTAAAGGCAGCACTGAGCACATGAGGGCTTTTCTTCCGGACATCGTGGGGAAAAAAAGTGCTTGGAGGGACTGGATTTTGTCATGGAATTGCTCTAGGGTGGCTGCATGAGCCTTCTAATGCTGATTTGTTTTGTTTGTTGATTTTCCCGGGCTGTGCAGCCTGGCAGAACACTGTGCTCCTGATGTTCACCTCCTGCATCACTTTTGGAGTGAATTGAAAGCTGGTGAGGAGCAAGCCCTTTACAGACAGGTTTGTAACAGATTTGCTGTTTATATATCCACCATCACAGCAACTTTGTGATGTTTGCCCCACACAAGTATCCCTCGTGTAAGAATATATTTATTTAATGCTAACGAGCATTAAATATTTATCTAATGCTGCATATTTAATTCTTGAGACATTTGTATGCCGTGTCTCCCAAATAGAAAGCCTTGTCTCTCGTGTTTAACTGCCGTAACTCTTGAGCACAAACCCATGACCTTAGTGATGGAGAAAGTCACAGCAAAGTTCCTCTGGACCCTTTGTCCTCTGTGTTGATCTGGCAGCATCATGGAGGAGGGATTGTCTGTGCAAAGGCCTCTGGAATGACGTGTTTCACTTGAGCAGTGTGAGCACCAGCATTTGCTATTGCCACCCCAGAGAGCTTGGGGTCCAGAGTGATTTGAGATTTAGGACATTTAAAATATTTATTTGTCATCTAATTTTGGAGGGCTTAAGCTTTATTTTCGAGCTTTTCCCATCAGCCACAGGTATAGAAACGTTTTTAAATAAGAAATTGAAAACTAAAGGTTTTGTAAATCACAGAATTTTAGAATCATAGAACGGTTTGAGTTGGAAGGGATCAGGTTGCCCTAAATCCCATCCAACCTGGTCTTTTACACTCCCAGGGATGGGGCATCCACAGCTTCTCTGGGCAACTTGTTCCAGCGCCTCACTGCCCTCAGCATAAAAAGTTTCTTCAGCTCTTCACAGCAGAGCCCTAACAGGTCCAGGTCTTCCCTGTGCTGGGAGCCCCAGGCCTCGATGCAGCACTGCAGGTGGGATCTCCCAAGGACAGAGCAGAGAGGGACAATCCCCTCCCTCAACCTGCTGCCCACGCTGCTTGTGATGCAGCCCAGGATATGTTGAGTTTCTGGGCTGCCAATGCACATTGCCAGGTCATGTCCAGCTTTTCATCATCCCTGTCCCCATGGGGATTCTCAGCAGGGCTTCTCTCAATCCCTTCATCCCCCAGTCTGTGCTGGTTCTGAGGGTTTCCCAGGACCTTGCTCTTGGTGACTCCAGGAGCTGGAGCTGCAGTTGCCAATGGCGGTGCCACCCAAGGCACAGTGAGCTGCAGAGCTGCCAGCGCTTGTGATCTCAGTGTCTGCTCAGTGTTCCAGGGCAAAAGGAGAGCTTTGAATTCTGATCCCGTGTACTGAGCTGTCACACAGGGCAGTGAGCTCTTTATAACACACAGAACGCAGGATCATGATGGTAATTGAGTACTTAAAAAAAAATAAAATCCTGTTGTTCCCCGGGTATGGAATACCTAATCAAATCATGTTTATTGCTCAGCGCTAGACTGCTAATTTGCTTTGATTTAGAATTTAAAAAGATAATTGCGGCTGTGTGCATCTGCGTAGGTGGCTGTGAAAAGCCTTTCCTCTTCATTTAATAAGCAGCACATTAATATGGACTGCCTTCATTTGACTGCCCTTGTCCAATTGAATTGATTTTAGTCCCTTTGTTAGAGGAGGAGATGGAGCCAGGGAAGGCCACGTGCTCCCACCCCGAGGTGCAGGGCGGGAGATGGGGGCTGAGGAGCAGCCTCCTCTCAGGGATCTGTGGGAATCCCCTTGCCCTGGAGAAACCCTCGGGGTAAAAGCAGGGGCAGATGCTCACACTTTACAGCTCTGATCTTAGTATTCTTGGTGGCACTTTACAAAAGCCACTTGCACATATTTACCCCTGGCTTAGTGTTAGTAAAAGTGGAATGAGCTGAAAGTTGGAGTAGACGTGGTGTCAGCATAACACAGAAAATTAGTTTTGTTTACCAGAACATTTTTCTTTAGGCTTAATTCCTACCTTCAGATGGTCCAAGGGATGAATCCCTGCTCCCATCTGCCTGTGCCCTGACGCTGTTTGCTGCTGACCCTTTGCAGCCTCTCGCACAATCAGACACTGCCCAGGCTGGGCTGTGGCTGTGGCCTTGGAACACAGCTCATCCACCCTGTTTTGCTGTTGATTTCACTCAAAAATTACTCCATAGATCACCCTTCCTCAACCTGCATCCAGCTGAGGCTCCCTCCCAGGCACCAGCACCTACCTGGCAGATACCTGTGGTTTTTGAGTCTAATTAATCAGATCTGTTTTAAAGGTAAGGGAGCAAAGATAATATGAGATCATGTGTCTGGTGTGGGGAGCCTTCACACTAGGCTGGTCAGCCTGGCCCCTCAGTACCCGTGTTTGCATGGAAATGCTGCTTCTGTGTGTGCTGAGACCAAAACAGATAATTGTAAAGGGCATCCTGGATTTTGCTGTGACCTTTGTCTGCCCTCTCCTGCCCCTGCCAACACCAGTCTCCAGTGGTCCATACACACAGCAGCACTGCTGCCATCATCTCACATAGGCTTAATCACGTGCAGAAGCACGCATTAAAATTCAGAGATCTCCTTCCTTCTGATGTTTCTTGCAAAGAGACAGGAATCAGTGTTTCTGGCCTTCAGGGATGGAAACTTTCTCTAGAGATAGTTCTTGTCATCTTTTCTCCACTCATGGAAATGGTGATTAACTCCTGCAACTTTCCCAAAGAGGTTTAAAATGACAGGCTGTCTGAGACATTGCTAAAAAATCCTAAGTCCTTGGGCACTCCAGGAGACATCTCATCATCCCAGTGTGGCATCTCAAAGTCATGGGTAGAAAGTCATGGGCAGAAACCAGGATGGTGAGACACAGAACTTCTGCAGAAAGAGCAGGAGGGTGCTGCCTGTCAGGGTCCTGATTCAGCCTGTTTGGCCAATGCCAGACTCCTCTCATTCCCTGCTTCTAACACCCATTTTGTGGCTTTAGGATTTCTATATATGGATTTAGCAATCTCTGTTGAGGGGTGAAAGATTGTCCCAGTTCAGCGTTTGGTGCAACTGCTCCATTTTTAGCTATTCCCTCTACCTGTAAATGACATTTTACCTAAGCTGGCCTTGTATCATTCCATAGGAAAGTGGTGCCTGAGGAAATGCTTTGGGTCCGGTGATTCCTTGTCCCAGGAGCAGCCTGGGCACTGGGAGGCAGCTGGGGCCAGGGTGAGGGCAGGGCTGCAGCTGCCAACCCCAGGGATGCTGCTGCAATGCAGACAAGGATGCAGGGAGCAGCACCCAGGGCAGGCAGAAAGCCAGATGCGATGTGTCTGGATAGATTTTGGAGTGTGAATTTTTTTCCTTTACCTGCTTCTTTACCTGTTCAACATCAGGAAACAAAGGCACCATTTTGTGTCTGCCCTCCCCAGGTGACAGCCCTGAGCTCATCTGTGAAGATGTGTGGGGACAACCTTGTCCTCCAAGCCTGGAAAAAAACACTGGAAAAATCACCTGTTAATTTACAGGCAAAATGCATTTGAAGGGATGCCTGATGCCAGCCCAGACATAAAACATCTTTAGCCAGCCAGGGATGTCCCCATGACACCAAGCAGCAAAATATTTTCACCATCAACATGGATTATGCCAGAAGCTGAGAGTCTCTTTTGACACTTAATTCAATCTCTGAGTTGCAGCAATACTTTCCCCTTGAAACTCCATTTCTCATGTTCACCAGCAAAGCAGGATTTCCTAAGCTCTTACAAGGGGTAGCTGTTTTCCTCTGTGAGTAAGTTTTGCACAGGAATTGCAGCATGTGAAGCAGATTTCTTGTATGATGAGAGGATGTTTTGCATACATCCCTTCAGAGAGCTATTGCTGCACCTCTGGGGAGCTGGAATACTATATCTAATAATACACCTTAATTAAAATAAATAGTGCTCCTAATTATGTCTTGTCACACAGTTTGTACCCTATAATTTATCAGTGCGGCACCGCTATGAATAAAACATTAAAAACACATTCATATGTAATTTTACCCATACAAAGGTACTGCTGATGTGCTTCACAGATTACTCTTAGTCTTTTATGAAGATGCTGCAGGTCACATCATGGTTTCCTAAAACTGTGTTTTCATAATTTTAAGGAGTTCTGCTTCAAGAAGCAGTTTTGTAGCTGTGAGGATGCTGAGAGCCACAAGAACAGCGCCTCCTATCAAAATATATCCATGAAATGAAAATGGGAGAGAAGGAAATGAATATAAAGGGAGCTGCAATTTTTAGCTACTGACACGAATTAGGCTTACTCAAACAACAAGATCAACTTTCACAAGAATGAGCATCACAATGAAGGAGTCGTTCCAGGGCTGGCACTTGTGGCTTCAGGAAGTTGTGGATTCATCCTTTCTAGGATGAGGAGCATCTTTGCAGAGCATCCCTTCACATCTGGAGTCTCTAAGTGATCCCTGTGCCTCTGAGGGACAGCAGCATCTGGGTCACTGCAATTGTTCCCTTTTATTTGGGATTCAGAGACTATTTGGGATCCCCAAAACTTCTGGCTATCTGAATCCAGGCTCATCTGACTTCTTCTTATGAAGATTAATTAATAAGCTCATTGCACACATTCAACCTAAAAAAGAAAATGAAAAATATTTTCTGCAAGTATCTTGTCCCTTATTAATCCTCCTGTTGGTGGAGAAGAATTTTCAGTTTTCAGAGTTATCCAGAATTGGTTTTTTATTAACTGAAGTAGTTGTATATTACTCAGAGTATAGGCTGTAATACCGGATGTTGTACAGGTGGAATAACTCTGATGAGACAGGAAGTGCACAGTGGCTGCTGGAGGTGATTCCCTGATTCCCCACAGAAGGAAAGGATCCACTGCAAAATCAGCACTGATCAGGCAAACAGAGCTGGGTTAAACAGAAACTCCAACCCATAATTTAAACCCGCTTCTTGAGAAGAAAGGCAACAGTAAAAGGAATTATCAAGTCTACTGCTTTTCATTGCAATGGTCACTGAGGTATGTGGTCACCTCCATGAAAATGACAGTGGAGATGACACCCTGCTTTTGGAGTTTCGATCACAGACACCTGTGAAAATGTCTTCCTTTTCTCCCCCTCCCTTGAGTGAGATGTGTTTCCTACTTTTTATTTTACGAGACGAAATTGGAAAAGTCACAGAAACAGGAAACTAGTTTGGATCTCAGGTCTCAAAAAGACAATGCTGTGCACAAAGGGCAGCAAATCACAGCCCTGGGCTGATCCCTGGACCAGACCCCAAGACCCCTCACCGACGGTCTCGCAGCATCCACACGTCTGGGCTGGAAAAGGCAGCGTCTTTGTGGGTGCCTGAAGAGCTACGGCCAACTTCTCTGTGAAGGCAACGGGGGGCACAGCAGCCCAGAGCTTCACTCCTGAAATTCCCGTGCAGTACTCCTGGAATACTAGCGCAATAGTCCCGTAACACGTAACGGGACAGGAAGAAGAGAAAGTACAGAATTTATGTCACTGCTGGGAGCTTTGAACAGGGATGTGTCACAGCGCAAACCTGCAGCAGCCGCTGCCCCTCCCGGCTCCCAGCAGTCCCGGTGCCCTCCAGGGCGCGCATCCCCAGCAGCCGCTCCCGAAACAGCCGCTGCGAGGGGAGAAGGGGAAAGCCAGGCACTGGCAAGGTCCCGGCCAGCTGTGGGATGGCGGCTGGAGAGCGGTGTGTCCCGGCCTCGTGCTGGGAGGGACACGGAGGATTCCCGCGGTGTCCGTGTCCATGTCTGTGTCTGTGTCTGTGTCTGTGTCCCTGTCCCTGTCCCTGTCCCTGTCCCTGTCCCTGTCCCTGTCCCTGTCCCTGTCCCTGTCATGTCCGTGTCCCTGTCCGAGTCCGTGTCAGTGTCGGTGTCGGTGTCCCTATCTGGGTCCGTGTCCGCGTCCGCGTCCGCGTCCGTGTCCGTGTCCGTGTCCGTGTCCGCGTCCGTGTCCGTGTCCGTGTCCGTGTCCGTGTCCCCGTTGCGCGGGCGCTCAGCGCGGCCTCTGGCTCCCTCTGCCGCCTGGCCCGCGCCTTGGGATCGCTCTGCTTGGAAAAATCCTTCTGCATCTCCGGGTCCAACTCTGACCCCAGCCCACCACTCAGCCATGTCCCTCAGTGCCACATCTACGCGTCTTTTAAATACCTCCAGGGATGGTGACTCCACCGCTTCCCTGAGCAGCGTCTTCCAATGCTTGACAACACTTCTGGTGAAGGAATTTTTCCTAATATTCAATCTAAACTTCCCTTGGCACAGCTTGAGGCCATTTTGTCTTGTCCTATGGCTTGCTGCCTGGGAGAAGAGACCGATCCCCACCTGGCTACAGCCTCCTTTCAGGTGTTGTAGAAAGCAAGAAGGTCTCCCCGAGCTCTTTTTCTCCAGAATAAAGCCTCAGCTTCTCCCCATAAGACCCGTGCTCCAAACTGTTCACCAGCTCCATTGCCTCAGTGTCTTTCTTGTAGTGAAGGCCCAAAACTGAGCACAGGATTTGAGGTGTGGTCTCACCAGTGCCAGGTACAGGGGGAACAATCCCTGCCCTGGTCCTGCTGGCCACGCTATTGCTGATGTTTGACTTTTCCTCCTTTAAATATGAGGAAAATTATTATGTCCCAATTCAATGCTGCTACAGCTTAAAGGGGTTTATTTCCAGGGATTTGCTTTCCAGGGAAGAATTGAAGTGTGGTGCTGCCACTGGTGTGGAGGAGAGGCACATGTCCCCTCCCACCCTCAGGCACCTCATCCTCAGTTTGCTCACCCCAAGGGAACTTGGGCAGCCTGAGGTGTTTCTCTGTCTTGAACCACAACAGCCCATCCTATTTAAAACTGCAGTGATGGTACGGAGCCAGGTAAAAGCTAATCTCATCTCATCTCATCGCTCCCCACACTCCCCACGAGAAAGAAATGGATTCTAGAACAGCAGAACAAACACCACTTGCTTTCCAGGGACTTTCTCCTGTGCAGCTTCACAGATACGTAGGAATGTCACTGACTTTTCATGAGGATATTTAAGGTTATCGTTCAATGCAGGCACCTGTTTCCACTCAGAGGTCGGTATTTTTGGGCCTGATATCTTTGCTAACAATGAGCAGTGGATAGGGACTGCCAGGGCTTGGGGAGAGACGACAGGCGGGAAAATTAGCACTGCACCTGCAGAGAACATTGCATAAGCCTTGTTTAGCTAAAAATGTAACACCTTGTCCTGGTGTCCCTCTCTTTCTCTTGCGATACCTCCCAGCTTTCCCTTTTATCTTTAGGGGAACAGGCAATTTTTTTTCTGGTTCTGTGGCTGAACTGATCTTCAGCTGACTGTCAGTGTGGTGGTGGGAGTTATAGAACAGCCAGTGATTCTGGGCTTAGAAACTTTCTAATATATTTTTAAACAAGAATCAAAGGGAATTTAAAAATAAAGGATAAAGTTAAGTAGGTAGGTACATCCCCAGAATGGGAGGAGAGGGAAGGAGTGGAATGGAGCAGTGGAAGGCGCAGAACTTCCCACTCAAATCGCCGCCTGAACCCACCGAGGTTCACAATTTGCCTGCATCGGGACTGCCCAGGAGCGCACACTCCTCGAGTTCAGTGGTTTGTGCAGACATTCAGGGCCACCTGGGTCGTCAGATCTGAATCCTTGCATGGCTTCTGCCAGCCCTGGTGAGGGCCCTCCCTCCTGCCCAGACCCTCTGCGGCAATCACAGCAGAGAACGAGATAGGAGCCTGGCTGCTCCCTCCGGCCCCAGCAGCAGTGACTGTCCCGGAGCCTTCCCGGTGTCCCACCCATCGTGTCTCACAGCTCTGTACAGCAGATTCCCGCTAGATGGAGCGATGGCTGAGCCGCAGCGAACGCGCGGAAAGGCTTGGATGTGGTTTCACAGGGGGAAACAACCACTGGACATAAAAGGTTTCCTTTTCCTAAGACTTCTTTAGAGAAGAAAAGTTTCCGGGCTGAGATATGTGAGGAAGAGCTCTGCTTTACGGTATGGCAATACAGCTTTGTTCCTGGAACCTGGAATGAAGTGTCCTCCTGGCAGCCCCTGCTGAGGGAAGAGCAGCCACTGGCCCTGGTGGTCCTGGGTCACAGCCCTGTGACACCCTCACACCGTGTGCCTGAGCCTGCTCCCTCTCCCAGAGACCCCCTCTCTCTACCCCTGCTGTGGCAGGTCCCCCCATCCTGATGCACTGCTCCTGTGACCGTGCTCACGGCAATGCAGCGTCTCCCTGCGTCTGGCTTGACTTTTGGCACCTGCATGTTCATCAGAGCCTCCCACCACCCCCTGGGAGCTCTCTTCAGCTCGAGCGGGTTCCCCCACGTTGCAGCATGAAGGGATTTCACCCTCTTGCACCCCCTGCTGTCAAGGCAGCCTGGGGAAAACTGGATCATGTAGCAAGCAGGGTCCAAACAGGGAAATCTGGACCTCAGGTGTCCAAATGCTGCTTGTCCTTGAGTCCATACCAGTGTGGGGAGGGTGGCAGCACCCAAATCTCCTGGCCACAGTCAGGGCATGTACCTGGATGTGGGAGAGCAGCTCCCAGGGCTGGGACTTGGGGCGGTGCTTCCCCGGGTCAGGCACACATTTCCTGCCTCGCTGCCACCAGATGCGCACCTGAGAGAGCAGGGACCACACTTGTCCCTGTCCTGCACGGCCCCACGCTGCTGCCCAAGGGTGCCAGGTGTGTCCCTGTTGGGGTCTATCTCCCTTATTACCCCTGCTGGGGTGTCCAAAGCCAGCAGCTCTGGAGGAGCGTGCCCTGTGCTGGCCACGCTCTGGGAACACTGCCCGCACATCTCCCGGGCCTGCTGGTGGTTGTGTTTGGAATGGTGCTCTGAAGTGAAGTCCTGGCACGTCCGTGCTCCCAGGCATCCTGTGGAGCAGACATATGTTCCAGGAGCTGCAGTGCTGGGCATTCCTGCAAGGAATTGGGCTGTGGCAGAGAATCCCAGAGCAGCTGCCACTCCGCCAGGAGGGTGGGTGTTGTCGGAGGGGGAGGGTGTAGGTGGTGGTGCTTCCAAGTGACAGCAACCCCGCTTTCCTTAGACCATGCTCTGTGAGAGGAAATAAGCAGAGAGTGACACATGGATGACAAAAGGTGGAAAGAAAACAAGCTGGGAGGGAGTTAGAGAGGCATGTCCAGCTGCAGACCAGCAGCCAGCCTGGGCTGGCCTCACTGCTGGGTTTCACTGGGCAATGGACCCTCTGTCCTTTTGGGGCACTGCAGTCCCAGGTAACGCTGCGTTTCATACGGGCAAAGGCTGCTGCTGTCTGCTGCTGCAGACAACTCTCCCCTCTTTGCAAGTGGCAGCAGTCCAAGGATAAATCCGTCTGCACAGCAGAGAGGGCGAGAGCTGCAGGTACCCTTAGCCCACATGCGGAATAAGGAATAACCAGAGCCTGGGCAGCCTCAGGCAACATATTTCAGAGCTGACAAGCCGGAAGGCTTGGCTTCCTTCAAACATACCTGGTGTCCCCAGTGAGTGATGATAATAGGATCCAAGCAGGGAATCAGACATCCAGACAGGCTGAAGGTTACCACACGCTCTTCATTCGAGCCGGGCTCTGGAGAGGCGGCTGCTCGCGAGTGCTGCACTACTTCTGTCAAGCACGTTTGGAAAACTTTGACTGACCTTGAAGTCTGGGATTGGAGGAACACTGATCTGAGGGAAATGGAAACTGATTGTCTTGCTCTGAAAGGCTTCAGCTGATCATCACAGAGGTTTGACTCAAGGGCCTTTCAGTTTGATGGCTGTTCTTGTCCCAAAGACCTTTTATGGGTGTTAGGAATGGGAATTGTTTTACGCACCAAGAAAACGCAGTAGATTTGGGATAATTACTCAACAAAAATTGTGTAACACACAAGAGATTATTTTGGCAAGAAAGACTTTTTCAGGCAGAGCAGACAGACAGATGGAAGAACATAGCTGGGATAAAGGGATGACCCTTCCTGTGGTTCACAGTGGGATCTCTTCTGCCATCTCTTCTGCAGATATACCCTCTGAACCCTGATGGGATGATCCCTCCCTGTCACTGGGTTGCAGACCCACCTGAGCTTTGCTGAGTGTTTTAACTTTAATCCTAATGCAGGGGTGGGGGGAAAATGTGTGATGGAGAGTTTTGCAGCCAGGTTTTCTGGTCCTTTAGCTGCAAAGGATGGGGGAAAAATGCAAAAAAAATTGCAATAAATTTACATAATTTAAAGATTTAAGTATTTATTAACAATTATGTGGTTTGATAAGGGAATGTGCATCTTATCTGATTAAAATTTATGAAAAAGGATCCCATCTGTCTGTTACATTTAGAATGAAGTTCACTTTAAAGGGAAATATTTGCTGTGATTCAGCACTTATCTAAGCCTGAACTCCAGCATCCTGACAGCATCCTGCTCCCAAAGGCTCCCTGGAACCGAACTGAAGCAAACCAAGGGGGAGAGCTTTCCACAACAGCATCTGCCAGCTCCGGTGTGGGCATTTTCTTACTGTTACCCACTAATCCCTTTCTAAAAGCAGTAATTGCCATTCAGGGGGTTGCTCTCTGGAGGCCTTAGCAAGGCCCTTCTGCCCAGCTGATGGTGTCAGGCTGTGGTTGGTGCTATTTCGTTGTGCCCATGATGGCTGAATGACAGATGTCATGAAATGCCCTTGAAAGGTGAAAACACAGATATATTCCACTCAGAACTTTTGCTTGTAGACTCACTGTAGTGCTATGGGAGATCAGAGCCGCACTGGCAGGATGCAAACCTGGAAGGGCAACAGGAGAGTTTTTCCATCTAATCTTTGGGCTACCTGGCATGGTCGGCAGCTTTCCTTTTCCTGGCTCACACTGTTAGGGGGTCTTTGGTGGGCTCTGCTGGTGATGCCACTGTGTTTGTAGAATAAAAATACAAAAAAACACTTCTAACTGTTTCAAACCTGAAGTATCTGAACTTTTCACCTGCAGCCCATCAGACTTTAAGGGTGTGGGAGGGGTGTATTGATCAGTTGTGCTGGAGCTGCGCCATTAGCACACAGTCCCTGTGTCCTAGTGCAGTCCCCCTGTCCTCAGCAGAATTGCTGAATAACAAACCTCCAGCCTCAAAACAGACCTGTGAACCAGAAAAAATCTGATTTGACCCCTGTGCCCCAGCTCTCATGAGCAGGGTTGTCAGATCAGAGCACTCTCCTGGTTTGCAGTCAGAGCATGCCTGAACCAAAGCCATGAGTGTGACCCCCCTGCCCTGCCATGGGCACATCGTGGCCTTTAGCCCGAGGGCTGCACACGCTGCAGCTCAGTGCCAGGGCTGGCATCCTCACAGGGGGCACTCAGAGCTGAGTGACCACAGCTTCATGTGCAGCTGACCCCGTGTCTTGGCCATCCTCCGACTCTGGCTGCACTTCAGGCTGGGTGTAGTGTAAAATAAAGCTGTCTCGCTCTACTCCTGTGGCATTTCTGCCACTGCTGAGGGACAGAGGTTTGAACATTGCCAGCTGCAGTTCAGTTAATGCATGCCGAGTAAGAAATTTAAGTAGCCAGTAGTCAGTCTGCAGGATAGTTTCCTTGGTTTGATGTGCATCATTACCACTTCTTTCCTTTATATGGGAATTATAAATTCTGTTGAATGTGTATTTCCCCCTCTATTTACAATTTCTTCTCCCTCCTTCCTGTCACTTCCATCTCTCCCCTACTTGCTAATGATAGCTTAAAGTGAGCTTTGAATTGTCCTAAATCATAAGACAGGATAAGATATGGTAGGGTAGGACAATAGGATAAAAGAAGAAGGATAGAAAGAAGAGGGGAGGGGNCCTCTAAGACATTAACAGGCTTGGGGCATGGACCACTTCATATTCTTCCCTTTTGAACCTTGTTTTGATAAACTTTACCCTCTCCATGTGCCTCGT